>JAVJIF010031962.1:0-310923 GCA_038442645.1 Agave tequilana | reverse complement strand
TCAATCGGAGGTTCTTGAATTATATTCTCATGCGATATATTATTGGTTGGCTCATCAAAAGTGAAGATATTCAAATCAAGTTTCCCTTTTTAAAGGGAACTCTAAAATTAGAATCCCTTTATTAAGAAACAACGACTCATTTTCTATGCCTTCACTTTCTTCATCACAATTGTTTTAAACAAAGTTTACCTCAAATATTTGGTCTCTTATCTTACGAGGTTGTTTGTCTACGTTGAACATATTGACTTCTTTAGTCATGTCCCCCAAGGTTAATCTCATAGACCATTCCTACAATTGAAGATGGCATTGGCAGTAGTAAGGAATGGTCACCCACGGATAATAGGAGTTTGAACCTTATGATTAGACACAGGTTGTGTCTCTAGAACTATGAATCAACAGGGTAAATAAACTCCCCAACCCGGATAAGGACATCATTAATCTCCCCTTTTGGAACTTTCACTGAACGGTCAGCCAGTTAGATAGTGACTCGAGTTGAACTAAGATCGCCCAACCCGAGTTATTAATAAACTGAGAATGAAAGTAAGTTGATACTTGCCCAAGAAGTGCAAACTAATCTCGGCTTGTCCTATTGTGCAGGCAATGGTGGACTACCTGGATCCCTGTACTTAACAGGGATCGGACCTGATAGTAGCTCACTAATGTTAGTGGCTAAAAAAGACCTTTTTAGGTACATTAGTCTTTCTCTTCTTGGTGCACATGTCCTCAAGAAAACTTAGCATAGGATGGGACTTATTGGATGGCATCAAGAAGTGGCACATTTATCTTCACTTGATTAAAGATCTCAATTATCTTATCCATGTGTGGATTTTGCTTGTTGTTTTTCAGCCTATTAGGAAATGGTGCTATAGGCTGGTGCACATGACTGGTTGACTTATCTTTTTCAGATTCGTTAGATTTAGAAGGAGTGGGATTAGATGAGGTGATAGCTTGATCGTGGTTGTGCTAAATGAGATTGGTTGGTGCTAACACTTGATTATCAACTTTCTTTACTGACCTCAATTTATGAACAACTTTACATTGATTTAACGATTGATCCTCAGCTAAATGAGCTTGTTGAGAATTCTTAGAATTGGTTATTGGCTGACTAGGCAAGGTACCCTTTTGCCTCTCATTCTATGGATTGGCTAAGTGGCTCATTTGACCCTCTATCCTCTGTATTGTTTGCATGAGGGAATCTTGGTTCTTCATGTACCTTCCATATTTCTCTCAAAGTCAGTCATTCTCCTTTCAAGCTGAGGATTCTGAAGGGAAGGTTGTGGAGCTTGGTTGGGAAAATTTTGTTGATAATGTGAAAAATTATTGGGAGAATTATGAGGGTGATTCGAAAAATTGGATTGATGATTGAAACAATTATTGGAATGATGGAAGTGGCTTGCATGGTTTGACCGTAGGTGGTCATTATTTTATTGGCTCCATAAGAAATTTAGGTGATTTCTCCAGCCAGGATTGTACGTTGGAGCGTAAGGATTATTGTTCAGCCTTGAAAAGACCGCATTCATCGGTTCAAAAAAGTGTTGTTGAGTTGAAATACTGGACACTCCTCAAACACATGATTTATGGCCTGACAGTAAGTACAAAACAGAGTTGAAAATTGATTTGGGCTGACTTGATTGATTGGACTTGGTTCCTTAGTTTTTAAACCTTCCAGTCTTCTCGCTAGGTTAGCTAACTTAGCCTCGTTAGCTATGGATGATTCAATTGAATGGAGACCTCCTTTTGAAGAGATAGAGTTTGGATTCCTAGAGCTTTCACTAGTAGGTTCCTATTGGATGGGCTTTTCAGCTAGATTCTCATATAAATCCCATCCTTCATGCTCATCCTTCTGCAAGAATCCCCCTTGGCACATACTTTCTAAGAGGGTCTTGGTTGAGTAGTCTAAACCGTCATAAAGAATTTAGCATTATCGCCATTTCTCTATTCCATGATGAGGACATTAGACAAGGAGGTCTTTAAAGCGTTCAAAATACCTCCAAAACGTTCACTAGGTTCTTGCTTGAACTGCATGATGTTTTTCCTAATGAGAGCGGTCTTGTGAATTGGATAGAATTTCTTCAAGAAGACCTTGATGAAACCATCCCGGGATGTGATAGAGCCGGTCGCTAAGCTGTAAAGCTATTTCTTTGCTAAGTCCTTAAGAGCGAAAGGGACAAATATCAACCTAATAGCATCATCTACAAGGTGTGAGATTTTCATCATTAGACATACTTCCTCAAATTCTCTATGAAGAAGTAAGCATCTTCAGACTCTAAGCCATGAAACTTGGGAGTGTGTGAGTGTGAATTGAGGCTTGAGCTCAAAATTGTATTCACCAACCGATGGAAGTAGAATGCAAGATGGAAGTGAGGTTCTAATGGGATAGAACCTATCTTGCAATGATGTTGGTTGAGCCATAACCGGATTGGTCTTGGTTCAAACTTGGGTGGTGATGTGTTTCTAGTCAACCTAGATGAGTTAGGGTCTATTGACTACACTTGCATACACAAACACAATCACAATCACAATCATAAACTAGTTTACCAACAGTCAACAAGAGTAATCAACCAAGCCTAGTCTAAGGTAACCTCGACCTAGACAACTCCTAACTGGTTGATTGTCCACAGGAGGTATAATGTAGACTTTGATCACAAGCTAATCATCCAGGTTAGAGCAAGATTGGTGGGAGGTTATCCGTCAAAGACGTTCCTTAATTAAGGAACCACCAACTTTTAGGCTTTCGACCCTTAATCCCTTTACTAGCACCGATTTGGCAGGAGTCAAATTCTAACACCTTCCCCTTTAAGATAATCTCCTAGTGAGTTCGAGATGTCCCTAAGGCCAACATCTATCAGATTTTACTTAGGCTTAGGTTGTGCATGCTTGGAGATGGTTTGTGGGCTAAGAAAGGGTAATGACTTCCTTACCTTATCTTGAATTGGGTTTTGCCCTTAGAATTTATTGTGCAAAGTGTGCAAGATATAGAAAAGTAACATTCAAAAGTAAAATATCACCCAAGAATGTTTCCTAAACTATATGCTATGCATACGTACCTTGTCTCCAGCTCTCTTCAACAGTAATTATGAAATAAACGTATTAGACAAATGCCTAGAATGTAAGTCTAAACGTTTTTTTATGCAATTAACAATCACTCAAATTACTGTGGATTAAAACAGGGATTGTGAATAGCTGATATTGCAAGAAATATAACACACAAAAACTTAATTCTTGCAAGCAATATGTCCTACAAAAAAAATTTTTAGTTCCAACAAATTTTTAACTTATGCACTTGTAATTTCTTGAAATTCTATTTCCTACTTTCTAGAGTAGGGGCACAGAATAGCAAGTCTTCTCATGCAAAGCTTGAATGCTAGATCTGAATCTTGACGTCCCTGAAATAAGACACCAAACTTGTTAAAAAATAAATACACCATTCCCTCCTCGCAACGGCGCCAAAAATTGATTGTAAAATCAAAGAGTTAAAGAGAATTACCGTGCAGCTTTGGGCTAACGGGTCGGTCCACAAGGAGGAATGCGATGAAAGTTTTTCGATGTTTTGTTTAGAAAAAAAGAATTGTGCTCATTTTTTAGTTGAAAAGAGAATGGAGAGAAGGGAAGTGACTTAAAGAAAGACTTAAAATTTAGAGAAGGCTTTGGAAAGGTGGATTTTGTATAAAGCTTGAAAAGTGATTTGTTATTTTTTTATAAAGAAGAAAATCTGGGCTCACTATCTCACTACTCAATGATTTGTTCTTCTATTGGAATCCTTAGTGCCTTAACTGGATCATAGGCAAAACTTAAGATTGACTTTAGAAAGTTTGAAGTAAAGCATATAAGATGGTTGGAAAAGTTAACTCTTTTTTTTAAGAAACCGTCTTGAATTGAATGTTAAATCATCAAGAAGTTCAAGTATGAGATAAAAATAAGTTCAAGAGATGTTTTTAAAAGAGGTAGGAGTTAAAATCCCAAACCCATTCTCATGTGCCTTTAAGAACACTTTCAAGAAGAAAGGCTTAAGTTAGGCATGCAAATGATTCATTGGGTTTTTTCTTCAAAACCATTCGAAAAGAAGAAGGATCAGAGAGAGAAGTAATAGGGAGCCCAGAAAATCGATTTAGCTACTCATGAAAGACAAAGAACAATGCAAGTATATAAGGCAAGACATACAATAAAATAAGTGAAAGAAAATGTAGCTTGATCCTTGTGTTGATGTCACTTCAATCTTCAGAATACAATCACTCTATTCCTCTCTCTCACTGGTATTTGCACTGAATTACAAATTGCAAAACAAAGATACAACTATCTAATAAGGAGCCTAAACCTTAAAAACAAAGAGAAAAACTAAATCTAAGTTTCGGTCCCATTTTCTATGAAAAATACAGTTTTTATAGGCAAAAACCAAACGGGAGGGGACGTATGAAGATAGGAGGAGCAAACGATCTCCCAACAAACAACAAATGGCCGCGGAAACGCAGTTTTAGCTGCGTTTCCGCGGCCATGGTGTGGCCAGGTGGTCACACCAGATTGGGGAAGCTTGTTCGTTTGGTGATTTTCCCTTATCTCCTGCTGGTTTTCCCGTTTCTACTTTAGGATTTGACGAAACAACTTTGATTGTTGGCTTCAACCGCTTGATTTGGAATGATTCATTTCAATCAGGTTTCAACCTCTCTGATTTGCCAAGATTTGCCCTGATTTCCTAATTTCAAATTTATTCTGAATTAAATCAGAATTTGATGGGCTTTTAGGCTTGTTTCTCTTTTCTTTCTTTTAGAAATGGGCCTATATTTAACATAGAAGAATAAAACTTGTTAATAGGATTTATTAGATAAAAAATATGGTAATGTGACAATGTATATGCAATATATGTGATTGATCATTCATACTTAAAAACTTTGATAGCATAATTTTAAGTAAAAAAAAACTTCTCTTATGCTATGCTTTGAAATTAGGAAGAACGAATGTTTAATCTTTATTAGTGCACACTAGTTAGGGTTCCAACATCATTCATCTTGGTTGATTTTCAATTAATAACTTAGGATGGATGCTTCTTCATTCAATATGATATTCAATCTTTGAGATTAATACCATAGGTTGTGGTAGATGATTAGTAAACTATACTTCTTAAACTTGATCAAATCTAATCAATCTCTCTTTTTCTTTTTCAAGCGAATTACAGAGAAGATCGTTCCGAAATGCTTCCATCACATTCTTCCCTGTGGATCGACATATCTAGCCTTTGCTACGCAGTTATCTTGAAACGAGGCTAAGATTTTCTAAACTATTTACAATACAATTTCTTGTTCCAATCAAAATTTTGGAAGCCATGAACCATGTATTCGAGGAATGTCTCGTCTTTATAGCTCATCAATCTTTTCCCAAGCATATGAGTGCGGCCTTCAAAAGGCCTGCTAACAATCCATATTCGTCCACCTATAATCCCAGTTGGAGAAATCACCCAAATTTTTCATGGGGCCCAAACAACAATGATCACACAAGGCCCAAATTCTCCAACAATTTTCAACAATCTCCTTATCAACAAAATTATCCCAACCAAAATCCTCCACCTTCTTTTCAAAATTCACATATGGAAACAAGACTCTCCAATATGGAAAGAAAGGTGGACACTCTAGTTAAGAGCCAAGACATACTAGCTCAAGTTTTGACTAGGATAGAGATGCAACTAAAACAACAAGAAAGACAAAAGGGAACTCTACTAAGTCAACCATTGCCAAACCTAGGAATCCTAGGCAAGCCAATGAGGCTCAAGACCCAAACCAGTGTAACTTAGTTCATACATTAAGATCAGGAAAACAAGTTGATAATCAAGTATCCATGCCACAGGACCCAGTTCAATTGTCCATTCCATCTAGTTCCACTCCATCTCTACAAAACTCCAAAGAAACTGAAGTTGATAAGTCAGCAAAACAAGTGCATTAACCTATAGCCTTATTTCCAAATAGGCTTAGGAGTAATAATAATGCACATATGGAGAAACTGCTCGAGGTGTTTTATCAAGTTAGGCTTAATATACCACTTCTTGATGCGACCCAACAGGTCCCTAGTTATGCAAATTCCTTAAAGACATGTGTACCAAGAAAAGAAAGATAAATGTGCATAAGAAGGTTTTTCTAGCCACTAACATTAGTGAGCTATTATCGAACCAGATCCCAGATTGTCCCACCATTTCTTGCACAATAGGTTAAGCTGAAATTAGTAGAGCACTCATCGATTTAGGAGCAAGCATTAATTTGCTTCCCTTCTCCGTATATCAGCAACTTGGCTTAGGCGAACTCAACCCAACTCAAGTTACGATCCAATTAGCTGATCAATCAATTAAAGTTCCTAAGGGAGAAATCAATGATGTCCTTATACGTGTAGGAGAATTCATTTACCAGTCGATTTCATTGTTTTAGAGACACAACCTGTGTCTAATCCTAGGTCCCAAACTCCTATTATCTTAGGACATCCGTTCCTAGCAACCGCTAACACAATCATAAATTGTAGAAATGGATCCATGAGATTGATTTTTAGAGACATGACTAAGGAAGTCAATGTTTTCAACTTAGGTAAATATCCCTACGACATAAACGACCAACCCTTTGAGGTCAACTTCATTGAAAATATGACTAGTGAGTACAAAGAGGAGATCACACTAGAATCAAAGGATAAGAAAGAGTTAGAGTCTAGTGATCTCAACCATGATGAGATTGAGTGGGCAGCCAGTCTAAGTTCTATAGAGATGGAGAATTTAAGCTTAACACCTACACCAATCGAGCCACCTCCTTCATTGGAGTTAAAATCTTGCCTAAACATCTTAAGTACGCCTACCTTGGTGAACAAGAGATGTTACCAGTCATAGTTGCCTCCAATTTGACTAATAGGCAAGAGGAAGACCTATTGGTAACCCTTAGGAGATATAGGGAAGCCATTGGTTGGACTATGGCCGATATCAAGGTACAAAGCCCTAAAATATTCCAGCATAGAATCTATCTAAATGAAGGGGTTAAACCAAAAAGGGACCCACAACGTAGGCTAAACCCGCTCATGCAAGAGGCATACAAGGCAAAATAATGAAACAGTTGGATAATGGGATCTTTTATCCCATTTCTGATAGCCAATGGATCAGCCCAGTGCACAAGGTCCCTAAGAACAATTTTACTGTGGTGGAAAATGACAAGCAAAAGTTAGTGCAAACACGACTACCTACCAAGGTTAGAGTATGCATAGACTATCACAAGTTGAACGTCGCTGCTAGAAACGACCATTTCCCCTCTCATTTATCGACCAAATGCTGGAATGATTAGCGAGTATTACTGTTTCTTGGACAGTTACTCAGGGTATAACCAAATCCCAATAGCCCTGAAAGACCAAGAAAAGACAATGTTCATGTGTCCATTTGGGATGTTTGCCTGTCGCCGAATGCCTTTCGGCCTATGCAATGCCCCCACCACATTCCAACGTTGCATGTTAAGCCTTTTCTCCAACATCGTCGAGCGCTTCTTGGAGATCTTCATGAACGACTTCTCCGTCTGTGGAAATTCATTTGGCCAATGTCTACATCACTTAGAGCTAATGCTAAAAAGGTGCATCGAAAAGAATTTGACCCTAAATTAGGAAAAGTGCCACTTTATGGTACAGCATGGGATTGTCCTAGATCATGAGATATCTAGGAAAGGGATCAAAGTGGATAAGGTTAAAGTGGAAATTATAGTCAAACGTCTAATCATGTTGCGTGAAAGACATTCGTTCTTTCTTAAGACACGCTGGGTTTTACCGTAGGTTCATTAGGGATTTTAGTAAAATTGCTAGATCCCTCACAAACCTTTTAGCCAAAGACGTGCCCTTCATCTTTCACAATAAGTGTAGTAGCGCATGGGAGAAGCTAAAATTGGAACTTATCTCTGCACCTATCATCTCACCTCCAGACTGGTCCAAACCCTTTGAGATCATGTGCGATGCCTCCGATTTTGCAATAGGAGCTGTCTTAGGATAACACAAAGATAACAAGCAACACGTGATCTATTATTCAACTAGGACACTCAATGATGCCCAAGTGAAACTATATTACAACCGAGAAAGAATTTTTTGCAGTAGTGTTTGCTTTGGAGAAATTCCGCCCATACCTACTTGGGACCAAAACCAGGATATTCACCGACCATTCTACACTTCGATACTTAATGCTCAAAAAGGATGCGAAGGCCCGACTCATTCGTTGGATCCTCCTCCTTCAAGACTTCGATCTTGAAATTGAGATAAAAAGGGTGTCGAAAATGTCGTCGCAGACCATCTCTCTCATGTGCCAAACACACCTTCCGACGAACTGCCTATCAATGATAATTTCCCCGATGAACAACTTTTAGCTACCTCTACGGAATCATGGTTTGGCAACATAGTTAATTACTTAGTCACAAACCAAACACCATCTAGTTGGTCAAAATAGGATAGATACCGGTTCTTGTCTCAAGTCCGGTATTTCATATGGGAGGACCCTTATCTCTTCAAATATTGTAGTGACCAAATAATTAGGAGATGTGTTCCCGAAGAGAAAACTAGAAGTGTTCTAGCCTTTTGTCATGAATTTGCTTGCGGTGGACACTTTGGTCCTCGCAAAATAGCTGAAAAGGTACTACAAAGTGGCTTCTATTGGCCCACTTTGTTTAAAGACGCATTTGACTTTTTCAAAACTTGCACAAGATGCCAAATGATAGGAAGAATTTCTAAACTTAATATGATGCCCCTAAATCTAATTCTAGAAGAAGAAGTCTTTGATGTTTGGGGCATTGAATTTATGGGTCCCTTCGCTAATTCATTTGGGCACCAATACATCTTGTTAGCTGTAGATTACGCATCCAAATGGGTTGAAGCCATCCCTTGCAAGACAAATAACAACAAATTTGTTGTCAAATTCTTGAAAGAATACATCTTCTCACGCTTTGGAACCCCTCGTACCATAATTAGTGATAATTGTACACATTTTTACAATAGAACTTTTGAAGCTCTAATGCGAAAATATGTCATAACATACAAGTTATCTACACCATACCATCCTCAAACCAGTGGGCAGGTAGAAGTTTCAAATAGGCAAGTTAAGTTTATCTTGGAGAAAACTGTGAATCAAAACAGGAAGGACTGGTCCACCAAATTGGTAGATGCCTTATGGGCATATAGGGTCCGCCTTTAAAATGATTCTAGGAATGTCTCCTTATAGACTAGTCTTTGGAAAGGCTTACCACCTTCCTGTTGAGATAGAGCACCGAGCCTCATGGGCAATTAAGCAGCTAAATTTTGATCTAGATAAGGCTGGTGAACTTCGAAAATTACAAAATTTTAAACTTGAGGAGTTAGAAATGAGGCATATGAAAATGCGAAAATTATGAAAGATAGGGTTAAGGTTTTTCATGATAAGTTCATCACGAGAAAAACTTTTGTCCAAGGACAAAAAGTCTTACTCTATAACTCTAGACTTCTTCTCTTTCCCGGAAGTTAAAATCAAGATGGATAGGTCCTTTCATTTTTAAGACTGTGTTTCCACATGGAGCCATAGAGATATACGACCCTAAAAATGGAAATGTATTCAAGGTAAATGGTCAACGTCTGAAACTATTTTGGAATCAGTACCGGAAGCAAACGCAACCATGGGTCTTTTGACCAATGTATCAGTAACTCTACCTCTCTGCCAGTTCATTTCATGCATTTATACATACATGCATACATTGGGGACAATGCATGAGATAAGTGTGGGGGAGGGTACTAACCTTCTAATAAAAAAAACATATATAAAAAATTTATTATTGACTAATTGTAGGGAGCTATTAACATAACTCACTAACCTTAGGTTTTTAACTTAATATAAAAATATATATATAATAAATTTTTTAAAAAAATAAAAATAAAAATAAAACATATACATATAGTTGACAAAGGAGACAATATTTTGACTTATCTTTTGAAAGAAATCCAAGTTAATCTAAGAATTAGGAAAATCATGATTAGGATTTCTAAAAACTTGGTCAAAATAAAATAAATTGTTGGATTTTTTTAGGTGTAGAAGGAAAAATTGAATAATTAATTAGTCTTTATTTTTACCTTAATGAAATGTGCATTCCTAATACACTTCCACATCTAGGATTCTAAGACAAAGGCTCTTGTGCCTTATAAAAAAATAAAAAAATAAATAAATATAATAGAGTTCACTAATTAGGCTGGATACATGTGCCTCAAGAAGCATAAGTATTCATGTCTAAAGGTTATTTTATAAATTAAGACCTTAGTTTTGTAGCCTAGTTCACTTGAGTCCTTAAGTCCATGGGGTATTTTCTCACCCGGTGCCCTAAAACTGATCGGTTTGGGATCCACCGACCTTAGGCTCGCTACATGGATGAATTAGAAAGTCTAAGAAAACTAAGAAATATTATCTATATATTACTAACACATCTAATAGTCAATTAGTTAGGTATGAGGGCCTCAAGAAGCCTTGATACTTATACAAAAGAAAATTAGATGAGTTATACATATTAAAAAAAAGAGAAAATAATAATAAAGAGGCATGAGAGTCCAAGTTAAAAAATCCCTAGTAAAGATTCACAAGGATGCACATGACTTAGGGTAACGAAAGAGACTATATAAAAATTCAATTTTAATCCTTACCAAAAATTGATAACAAATTATTGTATAAAGACTAAGTTCAAGAATGAATATAAATGATAATCCTAAAACTTATAGATTACTTAGTTTCTTCAAATATGTTTCAAATATTTCTTTTCTTTTTCAAAATAAAATAAATAAATAAATAATAAAATAAATAAATTAATTAAATCACTAACATTTTCCTTTTATGGATTTTGTGGGTGTAATCAGCAGAAAACCCTCACGAGACAACACTCGTCCTCTAGGGTAACCTAGAGATTTAATGGCTTGTTGCACATGCTAAGTGCAACCGTGATGCCTACGAAAGTGAGTTAGGATAGGTTAGTTTTTCTTTTCTTTTTCTTTTTTTCTTTTAATTTTTACTCGAGGACGAGCAAAAGATAAGTGTGGGGGTGGGATAGGTAGTAAAAAGTGCATATTTATCATCACATTTACCATCATATTCCCTATTTATTCTTTTATTAAGCACTGCAACTAATGTTTTATTGTTTAATGTGTTTAGACCTTGAGTAATTAAAAAATAAAGAAATAAAGCACAAGTGAAGCCAAAAGCCCAAGAATCTCATAAGCCCACATGTATAATTAATTGTAATAATTTAGAAGCTTCTATTTTATCTAACATAATCTAAACTTGGATTTTAAAATCTAAAGGAGGAAGATGAAGGATAAAATAGAACTCCTAATTGCCAAAAATAGGAGAAAAAAGATAAGATGAGATGGACTTCTACTCAAATCTGGTTGCTTGCAATACAAAAGGGGAGAAAAGCTTAAAGATAAAGAACAAATTCTTTTATAAATTTGGATCTATGATAACTTGCTTCCCAAGTTATCCGGAGTTCTAAAGATAGAAGGTTTGAATACAGAATCTAGAAGGAGGAGCCCAGATGAACGGATCAGAGGAGGCCAGCAAGAAAGAGCGTGGCCTATTGCCGCAGAAACGCGGCTATGGCCGCGTTTCCGCGGCCATTTGGATGAAGTTGGTTAGGGTTTTCGTGAAAGAGTTGTACTGGGACTCTACTTCCTATATCTCCTATAAATACCCTTACAGAGCAATAGAGAGGGGGAATCCAGAGACTGAAGCTTAGGGTTTTTCTTTAGATTTTTCCTCTTTCCAAAATTTCTTGTATTTTCGTTTTTGTTATTTGAAGAAGAATATTTTGAAGAAGGAGAGGAGCTTTGTAATTGGTCAGTGACATTCAATAAAAGGTTACTCATTCTTCTTTTTAATTCAATTCAATTTTTCTGCTTAGATTAATTATTTTGTCTTCTTTTTTGTTTTCATGCAATTTTTCTTATTCAACATAAAAATTGAAAATAACATAAAAAACATGAATAACTAAATTAAACATATAGTTTGCTAATCCCTCGATCAACCCTAGTTTAGTTTAAAAGGTGACTTGATTGATAACTATTATTCTTAGAAACCCTAGGATTAAAATGGTCTTCTTGAAGATGAATAGATGATTAGGTTTACTTTAATTCAAGTTGCAATTTTTAAATGATTCTTCATAGTTCATACTTAAAAAATTTGATAGCATAATTTTAAGTAAAAAAAAGCTTCTCTTATGCTACGCTTTGAAATTAGGATGAACGAATGTTTAATCTTTATTTGTGCATATTAGTTAGGGTTCCAACATCATTCATCTTTCTTAATTTTCAATTAATAACCTAGGATGGATGCTTCTTTATTCAATATGATATTCACTCTTTGAGACTAATACCATAGGTTGTGGTAGATGATTAGTAAATTATACTTCTTAAACTTGATCAAGTCTAATCAATCTCTCTTTTTCTTTTCCAAGCGAATTACAGAGAAGATCGTTTCAAAAACGCTTCCATCGCATCCTCCCTGTGGATCGACCCGTCTAGCCTTTGCGTCGCGGTTACCTTGAAACGAGACTAAGATTTTCTAAACTATTTACAATACAATTTCTCGTTCCAATCAGTCATGAAATAAATATTGGCATGTTCAATGGTTTCTTCTTCGTCAGATGAAGAGGAATCACTATTCTCCTATGATGCTTGATAATCTTTCTTCTTTTTGAACTTTTTGTTGGCCCAAAGGCCCATCACTCTAGTTTTGATGATGATCAACTCATGTAGTTATAGTACTAATGATCTTGTGTTTAATTAGTCTCAGATTTATGATCAAGATCTTAGTTGGTGTGTAGCTTCAACAAAAGACTTAAAGTCAAGTTTTGGAGCTAGCACGATTTTGATTCAAGAGCCATGCATCAAGACCACATCAAGTACTCAAGAGGAGTCTAACTTTTTGGATCAAATTCGGACCAAGTCAAGAAGATGAGAAGACTTCAAGTGAAGACCTTCAAGATCAAGACTTGAGTCTAGGTTTATTTTAGTTAAGATTTTATTTTTAGATAAAATATAAAGGATAGAATAGTTGGTGGATTGCTCAAGTATACCATATATACTCACACACAAGATTTAGATTTGTTTTCATAAAAGACTTTTCATTTTGACAAAATACCGGTTTGATTTTTGGAGTTTATTATATACATGTGTTTTTAACTAAAACCGTTTTAGTGCTTATTGTCAAAAACATAGATATTTCATCATTTATGTGTAGTGGATCATATCCATACACACCATACTTAAAAATATTTAAAATATCTTGTTTTTGTATTTGGAGAAGTTTTGGAGAAACCAATTTGGAAAAATACGGTTTTTATTTTGAGCCAAAATTTCTAAGTTACAAAAATAGTTCAAAATGTTTGTAACATGTCTTGATTTTACTCAAACATGTTTGTTTATCATAGTATAATACTGAACCTATTTTTATAGATTTTTCATGAATTTATGGGATTTTATTTAAAATAAAAAGCCAAGTTTTAAATCCCTAAAAAGACCTGTCCTAGCTTCTGCCGGTTGACCGGACCGGTCGACCGAGCTAGGAGTCGGTCGACCTAATCAGTCGACCTACGTGCATAGAACATGCACGCCAGTTTGGCTGGAGGGCCGATCGACCGACCCGGTCTACCGCCAGAGAGCGTCTGCTCTCTGGAAAGCCCCGGTCTACCGGCAGAGAGCTCTGCTCTCTGTTCCAGGCCACGGTCGACCGGGCCGGTCGACCGAGGCTCCAACGGTCAGAAATCTGACCATTGGCAGTCGACCGGGCCGGTCGATCGACAGCCGTCAGGGCTGCTGATTTGGCCCCAACGGCTAGTTTTTGAGAAGCCTATTTAAAGGGGCTTCCTTGGGCTGTTTTAGACAAGAGTTTTGAAGAGTTTTAAAGATAGTTTTTCCTACTTTATTAAGAGGTTTTCTCCACTTATTTGAGAGAAAATATTTCTAATTAAAAGGAAAGTTATCAAGAGTGTTTTCAAAGTGATTTCTTATGTTTCCTCCACACATTCCATCCTAGTTTTCTCACACAAACACTTGTGCTATCCATTGATATATTCATCCTATAGGAGTGTTATTGTGAGAATGTTTTTAGGTGATCAAAGTGTTGTGATCACCAAAGACTTCATCTTTACTTTGAGGAGGCAGACGTGTGTGTTCGCATTGTTTCAGATTCTAGTGGGAACTCGGTGTTTGAGGTGCGGCCTCGGCGAGCTAGTGGGCATGCGGTGTGTTCTTGCGGGAACAAGAGAGGGACTAGAGAGTCCAAAGAGCTTGTAGGTGTTGTGGCACCAAGTGATCCGGTGGGATCGATTTTAGTGAAAATCCTTCAAGTGTTGAAGGCGGGGGCGTAGAGCAAGTGTGCTCGAACCTCGAAACAAATCTCCCATGTTTGCGATTGCTCTCTCTATCTCTTACTTGTCTTTATATCTTGCATTCTAATATTGTCTTTATCTTTATATGCTTGATATATTGTGTGCTTAATTGTTATATGCTTGGGGATTGTTTGCTAACACTTGTATTCAACCAAGAGAGCCAACGGGGCACCTCAACTCTTATTTAGAGGAATCTTGAGGAGTTAGTCCAGACCCCTTCATGGGGAATCCGCCTACACTCTTATGTTATACGTGGAGTTTAGTTCAAGAAGTTTTAGTTTGCATTAAATAAGTTTTAATTCCGCATTAATTGACCATTAGATTAGCTAGTCACCTATTCACCCCCCTCTAGGTGATTACAAGTGGTATCAGAGCCACGTACTCTTGATTTGAGTCTAACAAGCTAGAGTTAAAGATCCTCACTTATAGCTAATCACAATATTTGTTTACACACTATAGATTTCATGTCACCTCCCACCTTTGACATCCTTAACATCCAAACTTGGAAGGTTAAGATGTCTATGTACCTCAAAGGCCTAGGCATTCATGTTTATCTTGCTACCACTAAAGACTCATATGTTAATAATAGCAAGTATATTGAGGCTAACTCAAAAGCCATTCATGCTTTGAAGAGTGCCCTAAACAATGATTATTTATGTAGGGTTGCTAACATTGACTCGGCTTTGTAGTTTGAAATCTCCCTTGGTGAAAATGAACAATACTATGCGGGGAGCAACTCAGATGTTGGAAGTGAAGCTTCCAATGTATGCTACATGGTCCAAGGGGATAACCCCTTTGAGGTAAACACCGAATCCGAGCTAGATGAAGATGTTGATATGACATATGATGAGCTCACATCTTTTTATCAACAATTACTTGAAAAATATGACATGATTAAAAAGGATAACAAGAATTTGAAAAAGAAATTTGATTGCATGTTAAAAGAAAATGATTCTTTTAAAAATAAAGTTGCATGCATTGAAAAAGAAAATGAAATTTTGAAAAATAAAAATGTTTCCTTGCCTTCTAAATTAAATGATCTTTGTGAAGGAAACACTACTTTGAAAAATAAAATGTTTTGGTGGAAAAACAACAAGAAATTGCTTTGCATGAAAACACTTCTTTGAAAAGAAAAATGGTTGAAAAAGAAAAAGTAAATGTTTCTAAAAAGAAAATGATTATTGATCATGCTCTTCATGCCACAACCATTGATAAAAATGAAGTTAAATTTTTGAAAAATAGAATTGATTGTTTGAGCTCAACTTGAGCAAATGTGCTTTTAACCATTCTAGATTGGAGTCTTTGTTTTCAAAGAAACAAGTTCCCCATGTTCATGCACAAACCCGCAACATGCATATGCACACTTTGCACGTCATGATCACACTCATACACATATGCATCCTAGAGTGTACAAGTGTACACATTGCGGCCGCAAAGGCCATTTAGCAAAATTTTGTTATAATAAGATAAATGCTTTAAATTTTGCTAATAAGAATGTTTGGGTTCCTTACAATGCTAATCCTTAAGGACCCAAAAGAAAATGGGTACCAAAATCTCCACCTTTTGTATTTGATGTAAGTGCAGGCTCTCACAAAATGTGAGAGGGATGGTGCCTTGATGGTGGATGCACATGGACATGATGGACACACATTTGATGCACCGCTATCAAGGAAGTTTGGTGGGACAACCACCTGTTTTCGAGACTTAGAGCTTAGTTCTTTGGTTTGGTAACTATCTCTAAAACTCTTAATTTATTTACATGCTTTTTCTCATATGATATTTTTAGCATGTTCATGTTTTATTTGTTTTGTGCTTCATGTGGTAAATACTAGTTTAGATATAGTTTTTGTCAAAACTTGGATATATACTTGTACAAGTAGTGAGCAACATTTGATTCATATACGTTTGCACTTCATTGTTCATTTGTACTCACTATATGTACATGTATAGCCTAGTTTTGATGATTTCCTCATTTACACTTGTTTTGCCTATTTTCATGTTTTACTTCATGTATATGTATTTTGTATTCAAATCTAATAAATATATCTATATACCCCTTGAGTCATTTGCCTTCATGTAATTTATCTTATGCACTCCTTTTATGTTTGGGATATGTATGCATATTATTAGTTTTGGATAAAAACATACATATACCAAGAAGTTTGTTCAAGATGAAAAATGAATTTTTTTTTATGATTTTTCATCTTTATATGAAAAATGAATTTTCATGATTTTCATATTTGTTTGATTAAATGATATTTGTTTGAGCTTCATTGATTATCTTCATGGAAAATACTAATTACATGATTTTTGTGCACTCACACTTTATTTGTTTTCTCATGACTATGTTTTCATGAGTCTTTATGAGCTTTATAGATCTTGAGTGACAACTCCTATGTATTTAGTCTATTTCATGATATATATATAATTTGGTTTCATGTTTTGAAGGATCTTTAACTAGTTTTTTTTCAAAAAATTACTTTAACTAGTTATTTATTCTTCATTGGTAGTGTTTTTAACAATAAAAATATTTTCAAACACTTATTTTTGAAAACCCCTACCAACCCCCTCATGGGCGGACGGATGGGCGAGTATGCCTTGTAAGCCTTACTGAAAATCTTTTATCTTGTGCATAAAAAGGGTGATAATTATGAGTTATATACTTGATTTACATCATATTTTTAATTAGTATCTCAATTGATATTTTTTGTATATATTCATATTTTGGTTTCTATATATGTATGCTTCACATTTCAAATAAAGTCAATTTTTATTGGTATTATCATTTTTCATACATATATATGATTTGTTTGTGCTTGATCTGTTTACATGTTTAAAGCACAAAGTTTGTTTATGCTAAGCTTGATTCAAATCTTTATTTTCAATTGATATTTTAATAAGCTTATGCATTATTTTTAAAATTGGCATTTTTATTGATATAAAAAATGTGCAATAATTTTCAATTGGTATCTATTGACTTCAATTGATATCCATATATTTCAATTGGTATCAATATGATTCTATTTTTGGTTTAAAATTCAAAATTTATAATGTTTATTTACAATTGGTATCTTAAAATTTGATTTACAAAGATATCTCAAAATTTGTTTTATTGAGAAAATTTAAAATTTTGTCTTAATAAGAAATATTAAAAATGTTTTGATGTGTATTGCCTATATGCAAGGGGAGCTTAACATCTCTTCTACATATAGATTCATGTTGAGTGTATCTTATATTGATGAGCTTGACAACTCTTCTTTATGTGATATACGTGTGTAGGGGGAGCTTCACATCTCCTCTTATGCATTGCATACATATTATGCGTTATGTAAGTTAGGGCTTGTCATCCCTTCTTCATGTAATGCATGTATGTAGTAAAGTTAACTTAGCGTCTTTCTCTTCATGAATGTATATCGTATATATCTTTTATTGGTTGATTTGAGTTCACCCTTTGTTATTTTTTTTGTTTCTCACAAAAAGGGGGAGAACATTGTTTTGTTTTTACTTTAACCCCTTTGTTGATGATTGACAAAAAGAGGGAGAAGTATTTTAGTATATATGCATGTTTTCCTTGCCTTATACATAAAGGGGGAGAAGAATTTCTTGTTTATGCATATTGCTTTCTTTTGCAAAAGGGAGAAAAGAATTTGATGACTTTTATGGTTGATTGGCATGTTTATCTCCATATATTTGCATACATGTTTGTTTAGATTCATGTGTTTTATTGCCATATCTATTATTTATTGTGATGCATGAGTTAAGGGGGAGCTTCTTTGAAGCTTTACTTTAATCCATGCATATATAATTCCGTGAGTTTTGTCATCATAAAAAAGGGGAGATTGTTGGCCCAAAGGCCATTTCTCTAGTTTTGATGATGATCAACTCATGTAGTTATAGTACTAATGATCTTATGTTTAATTAGTCTCAGATTTATGATCAAGTCTTAGTTGGTGTGTAGCTTCAACAAAGGATTTAAAGGGGAGATTGTTGCATGAGTTAAGGGGGAGCTTCTTTGAAGCTTTACTTTAATCCATGCATATATAACTCCGTGAGTTTTGTCATCATCAAAAAGGGGGAGATTGTTGGCCCAAAGGCCCATCACTCTAGTTTTGATGATGATCAACTCATGTAGTTATAGTACTAATGAACTTGTGTTTAATTAGTCTCAGATTTATGATCAAGATCTTAGTTAGTGTGTAGCTTCAACAAAGGATTTAAAGTCAAGTTTTGGAGCTAGCACGGTTTTAATTCAAGAGCCTATGCATCAAGACCACATCAAGTACTCAAGAGGAGTCTAGCTCTTTGGATCAAGTTTGGACCAAGTCAAGAAGATGAGAAGACTTCAAGTGAAGACCTCCAAGATCAAGACTTGAATCTAGGTTTGTTTTAGTTTAGATTTTGTTTTTAGATAAAATGTAAAGGATAGACTAGTTGGTGGATTGCTCAAGTATACCATATACACTCACACACAAGATTTAGATGTGTTTTCATAAAAAACTTTTCATTTTGATAAAATATCGGCTTAGTTTTTGGAGTTTATTATATACATGTGTTTTTAACCAAAAACGTTTTAGTGCTTATTGTCAAAAACATAGATATTTCATTATTTATGTGTAGTGGATCATATCCATACACACCATGCTTTAAAAGTGTTTAAAATATTTTGTTTTTGTATTTGGAGAAGTTTTGGAAAAACCAATTTAGAAAAATACGGTTTTTGTTTTGAGTCAAAATTTTTAAGTTACAAAAATAGTTCAAAATGTTTGTAGCATGTCTTGATTTTACTCAAACATGTTTGTTTATCAAAGTATAATACTGAATCTATTTTTGTAGATTTTTCGTGAATTTATGAGATTTTATTTAAAATAAAAAGCCAAGTTTTAAATCCCTAAAAAGACCTATCCTGGCTTCTGCCAGTCGACCGGACCGGTCGACCGAGCTAGGAGTCGGTCGACCGAGTCGGTCGACCGACGTACACAGAATGTGCACGCCAGTTTAGCTAGTGTTGGCCCAAGAGGTTACACTCTCCATTTGTTTTTGGTTTTTATGATGACAAACCAAATATGAGCTATTTGGTACTAATAAGTTTGTTAAGATGAGTTTCAGGTTTGTACCAATTTTGGAGGCCATTACTTGCTATTGCAACATCTTCTAGGTTCATGAAGCTATGAAGGCATAGTGCACATCAAGGAAGGATCATAAAAGAAGAAGGCTCTAGCAAGGATAGCATGGCTCAAAGATTTGAAGATTGCTATGCATATTTTATTTTTAGTTTTATAGTTTAGAAGTTTGTTAAAGAATAGTGGATAGGTTTGAAGCTCTATCACACACGTTTTTGCGCACATGTTCAATCTAAAATGTTTTCCTATAATTTATACAAAAATATTTTGCATACAAGATTTTGCCTACAGATATATATTTATGTTTTATACTAATCCCTGTTCAAAAGTATTTTTATCAAAATTTTAATCTTTTCTTAAATTCCTTCAAAGTTTGATTTCTGACCAGTTCCGGTCGACCGGCCGGTCGACCGAATCTGTGTCAGGATATACCGGTCGACCGTCCCAGTCGACCGAGGTTCTGGCAGATGCACGTATCCGTGTGCATGTCTGTCGGTCGACCGACACGGTCGACCGGACTATAGTTTTTGCTCTCTGGTTTTTCCGGTTGACCGGGTCGGTCGACCGAATGCCTGTAACGGTTAAAATTTTGAACTAGCGGTCGACCGCACCGGTCGACCGAGCTAGCCGTTGAACAGTAACGGGCAGTTTTTAAAGAGCTGTTTATTTTTGTCTTTTTGTGTTTAAAATTAGTTTAATTAATATATTCTGAACTAATTGCCTCCTAAACTTCAGTAATTATGTTTTATCCCTAAACCCTAGCCCTCTCCTATAAATAGGGGTGTTTGGGGAGAGATTTGTTACAACAATTATTGCTACAAAATTCAAAAGTTTAAGGCTTTCAAAAGTTCTTGGTTTTTGTGCTAAATTCTCTCAATTTTCTGAAGGGTTTTCAAAAGTTTTTCTCTGATTTCAATTTCTTTTCCTTACACACAAAAGAGCTTCAATTCTACTCATTATTCTCTAAGGACCTTTGTAAGGGAAGAGATTTTTGAAAGAGAGAGTTTGTGGTCTTGTGACTACTCAGAGATTCTTGTGATTGTAATTGTGGAGTTGGGTACTCCGGTTGTAATTGTTCTTTGTGATAGTGGAAGTAGCTAGAATCCTTCTGGGGAAGGCGGGGAGTAGAGCTGGGTGCTCGAACCTCGATAACATATCCTTGTGTTTGCGATTGGTTTACTTTCTTGCACTCTTTACTTTACTATACTTGCTCTTATTCTTGCTCATCATAATCATTGTCATATTTACTTGCTTGCATTCATCTTGTGAATCTTGATTGGTAATTGTTGTAGCTTTAAATTTTTAATTTGCCCTTTGTTTAGCATTGTCACCTATTCACCCCCCCTCTAGGTGACTTTTCAATTGGTATCAGAGCTTGGACTCTAGGTTTGGCTTAACATCCATAGAGAGATCCTTAAAACTTGCTAATCAACATTTTCATTTCATCACTAGTAAACATGGCCGACAACATTAAATCCCCACCTAAATTTGATGGACTCAATTTCCCAATTTGGAAGGTTAGGATGACTATATTTTTGCAATCTTTGGGTAGCTTAGTAGCCAAGTCCTTGACCAAACCCTATGAAGCACCCGATGGTGATGAGAGCACTTGGACCGACCTTGACTTTAAACTATATGAGGCTAACTCCAAGGCCCAAAACTCCCTATTAACCGCCTTGAATGAGGATGACCTTACACGGGTAATTCATTGCCAATCTGCCTATGAGATTTGGCAACACTTATTGGTCACACACGAGGGGACTTCACAAGTCAAGAGAGCTAAGATAGATCTCTTGAGGTCCCAATATGAGTCATATAAAATGCTTGATGATGAATCTATTGATAGTATGGCTACAAGGTTTACTAAAATCACTAATGGTCTTTCTTCCTTAGGTGATGACATCTCCAACGATCAAAAGGTGCGGAAAGTAATTCAGGCTCTTCCTTCATCATGGGAGATCAAGGCCACCACCTTGAAGGAGTTGAACGACAAGGACGAGATGGACCTCATTAGTCTTATTGGGAACCTAAAGACCCATGAGATGGAGAAGAAGGCAAGAGAAGAGGCCACTACTTCAAAGAAGAAATCCATAGCCTTCAAGACTTCATCCACCAATGATGACGATGAAGATGACGAAGAAGAAGATGAGGAACTTACTCTACTTGTTCGCAACGTCAAGAGGATGTACCGAAAGAACAAACTCAACTTCCGGAGAAAATTTGAAGGCAAAGAGGAGCGGAGGATCATATGCTACAATTGCCGCAAACCCGGACATATCATGGCGGATTGTCCGGAGTTCAAGAAGAAAATGACTTCCTCCTTCAAGCCAAAGAAGCCGGAGGAAAAGAAAGCTTACAAAGCTACGTGGGATTCGGAAAGCGAGTCCGAAGAGGAGGTGGATCAAGCTAATATGTGTTTCATGGCAAACACACCCAAGGTAACCCCTCAATCCCTTGATGATGAAGATGATGATGTAAGTAAGGAAGTTCTAGTGCATGCTTTTGTAGAACTTTCTGAAACTTATGATAACAAGAAACTTGAATGCATAAAATTACAAAAAGAAGTTGCTTTTCTTAAGAATGAACATGCTATGGTTTCTAAAGAAAAGGATAATATTTCTTCTAATCTCATTTCTATACAAAAAGAATTTAATGCCTACAAAGTTTCTTGTAAAGCAAAATCTCCTATTATTGATGAACAAGAAATTTCTTCCTTTAAATCAAAAATGAATGATTTTGAAAAAGTTTTAAATGATTGTGCTTTTAATACCAAGAAACTTGAGAACATGTTTTCTAAAAAGCACACTTCACATGCTAACACTTCACAAGCTAAGAATTCTCATGCTCACACCACTCATGCTAAAGTTTCTCATGCTCACAAATCACACACTCACTATGCTTTTAAATATGGTAGAGTGTATAGATGCACATATTGTGGTAAAAATGGACATTTAGCTAAGTTTTGCTATGATCAACTAAATAGAACAAATAATCTTGTTTGGATTCATGACACTAACCCTAGAGGACCCAAGAAAATGTGGGTACCAAAATCAAGTCTTAAATTGTTTGATGTAGGTACACACCAAAGCTCCAAGACGTAGGGAGCGGTGGTACCTTGATAGTGGTTGTTCAAGACACATGACATGGGACATCAACAACTTCACAACCCTATCAAGGTACATGGAAGGTGGCACCGTCACCTTCGGGGATGACTCCAAAGGAACTATCATCGGTATAGGTAACATTCAAATTGGTGCATCTCCTATTATTGAGAATGTTGTTTTAGTTGATGGTTTAAAACATAATTTGCTTAGCATTAGCCAACTTTGTGACCGTGGACTTAAAAGTTATTTTTGATGATTCTTCTTGCAAGATTTTTGATGTTAAATCTAATGATTGTATTCTTACCGGTTTTCGTGATAATAATGTTTATATCATTGACATGCTTAATTTAAATTGTTCTACTAAATGCTTGAATGCTTTTGATGAAAATTCTTGGCTTTGGCATAGAAGATTAGGACATGCATCTTTTGACCATATTTCTAGGATTAATTCAAAGGAATTGGTGAAGGGTATACCTTGCTTGAATTTTGAGAAAGACCGCATTTGTAGTGCGTGCCAACTTGGGAAACAAACCAAGTCTTCCTTTAAACCAATCAAGGATATCATGTCAACTAGGCCTTTAGAATTAATTCATATGGATCTTTTTGGACCAACTAAAACTAAGAGTTTAAATGGAAGTAGATTTGCATTTTTTTTGGTTGATGATTTCTCCCGTTTTACTTGGTTTTCTTTTTGCAACATAAAGATCAAACTTTTTCTCATTTTAAGATTTTTCGAAAAAGAGTTGAAAAAGAAAAAGGTTTTCCGATTTTGAAAATAAGGAGTGATAGAGGTGGTGAGTTTGTTAACCAACTCTTCATGACTTATTGTGATGAAAAAGGAATTAAGCATGAAATGTCTTGTCCTAGAACTCCACAACAAAATGGAGTTGTAGAAAGGAAAAATAGAACACTTCAAGAGATGGCTAGGACAATGATAAGTGAGTATGACCTCCCTCAATATTTATGGGCCGAGGCCGTAAACACCGCATGCTATATATCGAATCGTATTTATTTGTGCAAAAATTCTTCAAAAACATCATTTGAAATGTATCATTCTAGAAAACCAAATGTTGCATATTTCAAAGTTTTTGGATGCAAGTGTTTTGTTTTAAATACTAAGGATAATTTGGGTAAATTTGATGCTAAGGCTTATGAAGCTATCTTTGTTGGATATTCTTCTACTAGCAAAGCATATAGAGTGTTTAATAGATCTACACTTACCATTGAAGAATCCATGCATGTTAAATTTGAAGAATCTAATGTGGTTGTTGAGAATGTTGTAGAGATTGAACCATTAGGTGAAGACATGGAGAGACTATCCTTGAAGGACTCACCCGCTCAAGAAGAAAAGCTAGATTCAATTGGTGAAGTTCAAGAGGATAAAGAGGAAAGCTCTCAATCGCTTCCTAAAGCTTGGAGATACGCTACAAATCATCCGAAGGAGCTCATCTTGGGTGATGCATCTAGAGGAGTCACTAGCACTCCAAACTCCATGACCTATGTGGTAACTTTGCTTTCATTTCTCATTTTGAATCCAAGGGCATTCTCAAAGCCGAGACGGACCCATATTGGTTGCTTGCCATGCAAGAGGAACTCAATCAATTTGAGCGCAACCAAGTTTGGCACCTTGTTCCTAAGCCCCACGATAGACTAATAATTGGTACTAAGTGGATCTTTAGAAACAAGATGGATGAGTCCGGAAATGTCATTAGGAATAAAGCTAGGTTAGTGGCCCAAGGTTACACTCAAGTTGAAGGAATTGACTTTGAGGAGACCTTTGCACCCGTAGCACGGCTTGAAGCCATACGGATGACACTAGCTTTTGCATGTTTTAAAAATTTTAAACTTTTTCAAATGGATGTAAAAAGTGCATTTTTAAATGGTTTTATTAATGAAGAAGTTTATGTTGCTCAACCTCCCGGTTTTATTGATCATGTTCATCCCGATTTTGTTTTTAAACTTGATAAAGCTTTGTATGGATTGAAACAAGCTCCAAGAGCTTGGTATGAAAGGCTTTCTAGTTTTCTCATTTCAAATGATTTTGTTAAAGGCAAAGTAGACACAACTCTTTTTACTAAGCATATTGATAATGATATTTTAATTGTGCAAATTTATGTTGATGATATAATTTTTGGATCTACTAATGAGCTTTTGTGCAAGGAGTTTGAAAAGGTGATGCAACTAGAATTTGAAATGTCTTCCATGGGTGAGCTTAATTTCTTTCTTGGACTCCAAATCAAGCAATTGCAAGACGGAACCTTCATTAACCAAGCCAAGTACGCAAAGGAGCTAGTAAAGAAGTTTGGGCTTGAAGGATCAAAGGCTTGCAACACTCCAATGGCAACTACAACCAAGCTTGATAAGGACGATCAAGGTAAAAATGTTGATATTAAATTATATAGAAGCATGATAGGAAGTCTTTTATATTTAACGGCAAGTAGGCCGGATATCATGTTTAGTGTGTGTCTTTGTGTTAGATTTCAATCGTGTCCTAAAGAGTCTCATCTTATTGCGATAAAACGCATTATTCGTTATATTAAGGGCACAATTGGAATGGGTCTTTGGTATCCGAAAACTAGAGATTTTTCAATGACTAGTTATTCGGATGCCGACTATGCGGGTTGTAGAGTAGATAGAAAGAGTACTAGTGGGACATGTCAATTTCTTGGTAATTGTCTTGTTTCATGGTCCTCTAGGAAACAAAATTCCGTAGCTCTCTCAACCGTCGAGGCGGAGTATGTTGCCGCGGGGGCCTGTTGTGCACAAGTCCTTTGGATGAAACATACTCTCCTTGATTTTGATTTGCACTTTGATCATATAAAAATATTTTGTGATAATACTAGTACTATACACATGACCAAAAATGCAAATCAACATAGTAAGACCAAGCACATTGAGATTAGATATCACTTTCTTAGAGATCATTTGAGAAAGGTGATATAGATATTGATTATGTTTCCACGGATTTACAACTAGCCGATATTTTCACTAAACCTCTTGATTTTGTTAGATTTTCGTTTATTTGTGGAGAACTTAATGTTTGTATTATTGAATAGACATGTTTCTCATAACCCTTTTTGATGTATGACAAAAAGGGGGAGAATAAGTTTACATGGACAAAAATAAGTTCATTTGGTCTTGGTTCCATATGAATTTATATGTTTTGGTTTTATGAGTTTTGTGAAATTGAGAACTCTTGTATTTTGTGTTCTATTGGTATTATTTCAATTTGGTTTCATTTGATATCAAGAACATGTTTTTATGTTTTCTATGAATTCTTGTGTTTTGAGTTGTTTTGAGTTAATTACATAGCACAATTTGAGGGGGAGTTTTCTCCTCCCCTATATTTTTGTTTATAGCCTATTTGTTTTGTCATCATCAAAAAGGGGGAGATTGTTGGCCCAAGAGGTTACACTCTCCATTTGTTTTTGGTTTTGATGATGACAAACCAAATATGAGCTATTTGGTACTAAAAAGTTTGTTAAGATGAGTTTCAGGTTTGTACCAATTTTGGAGGCCATTACTTGCTATTGCAACATCTTCTAGGTTCATGAAGCTATGAAGGCATAGTGCACATCAAGGAAGGATCATAAAAGAAGGCTCTAGCAAGGATAGCATGGCTCAAAGATTTGAAGATTGCTATGCATATTTTATTTTAGTTTTATAGTTTAGAAGTTTGTTAAAGAATAGTGGATAGGTTTGAAGCTCTATCACACACGTTTTTGCGCACATGTTCAATCCAAAATGTTTTCCTATAATTTATATAAAAATATTTTGCATACAAGATTTTGCCTACAGATATATATTTATGTTTTATACTAATCCCTGTTCAAAAGTATTTTTATCAAAATCTTAATCTTTTCTTAAATTCCTTCAAAGTTTGATTTTTGACCAGTTCCGGTCGACCGGCCGGTCGACCGAATCTGTGTCAGGATATACCGGTCGACCGTCCCAGTCGACCGAGGTTCTGGCAGATGCACGTATCCATGTGCATGTCTGTCGGTCGACCGACACGGTCGACCGGACTATAGTTTTTGCTCTCTGGTTTTCCGGTCGACCGGGTCGGTCGACCGAATGCCTGTAACGGTCAAAATTTTGAACTAGCGGTTGACCGCACCGGTCGACCGAGCTAGCCGTTGAACAGTAACGGGCAGTTTTTAAAGAGCTGTTTATTTTTGTCTTTTTGTGTTTAAAATTAGTTTAATTAATATATTCTGAACTAAATGCCTCCTAAACTTCAGTAATTATGTTTTATCCCTAAACCCTAGCCCTCTCCTATAAATAGGGGTGTTTGGGGAGAGATTTGTTACAACAATTATTGCTACAAAATTCAAAAGTTTAAGGCTTTCAAAAGTTCTTGGTTTTTGTGCTAAATTCTCTCAATTTTCTGAAGGGTTTTCAAAAGTTTTTCTCTGATTTCAATTTCTTTTCCTTACACACAAAAGAGCTTCAATTCTACTCATTATTCTCTAAGGACCTTTGTAAGGGAAGAGATTTTTGAAAGAGAGAGTTTGTGGTCTTGTGACTACTCAGAGATTCTTGTGATTGTAATTGTGGAGTTGGGTACTCCGGTTGTAATTGTTCTTTGTGATAGTGGATGTAACTAGAATCCTTCTGGGGAAGGCGGGGAGTAGAGCTGGGTGCTCGAACCTCGATAACATATCCTTGTGTTTGCGATTGGTTTACTTTCTTGCACTCTTTACTTTACTATACTTGCTCTTATTCTTGCTCATCATAATCATTGTCATATTTACTTGCTTGCATTCATCTTGTGAATCTTGATTGGTAATTGTTGTAGCTTTAAATTTTTAATTTGCCCTTTGTTTAGCATTGTCACCTATTCACCCCCCCTCTAGGTGACTTTTCAGCTGGAGGGCCGGTCGACCGATCCGGTCAACCGCCAGAGAGCTTCTGCTCTCTAGAAAGCCCCGGTCGACCGGCCGATCGACCGGCAGAGAGCTCTGCTCTCTGTTCCAGGCCACGGTCGACCGGGCCGGTCGATCGAGGCTCCTACGGTCAGAAATCTGACTGTTAGCGGTCAACCGGGCCGGTTGATCGACAGCCGTTAGGGCTGCTGATTTGGCCCCAACGGCTAGTTTTTGAGAAGCCTTTTTAAAGGGGCTTCCTTGGGTTGTTTTAGACAAGATTTTTGGAGAGTTTTAAAGATAGTTTTTCCTACTCTATTAAGAGGTTTTCTCCAACTATTTGAGAGCAAATATTTCAAATTAAAAGGGAAGTTTATCAAGAGTGTTTTCAAAGTGATTTCTTCTGTTTTCCTCCACACATTCCATCCTAGTTTTCTCACACAAACACTTGAGCTATCCATTGATATATTCATCCTATAGGAGTGTTATTGTGAGATTATTTTTAGGTGATCAAAGTGTTGTGATCACCAAAGACTTCATCTTTACTTTGAGGAGGCGGACGTGTGTGTTCGCATTGTTTCGGGTTCTAGTGGGAACTCGGTGTTTGAGGTGCGGCCTCAGCGAGCTAGTGGGCTTGCGGTGTGTTCTTGTGGGAACAAGAGAGGGACTAGAGAGTCCAAAGAGCTTGTAGGTGTTGCGGCACCAAGTGATCTGGTGGTATCAATTTTAGTGGAAATCCTTCAAGTGTTGAAGGCGGGGACGTAGAGCAAGTGTGCTTGAACCTCGAAATAAATCTCCTATGTCTGCGATTGCTCTCTCTATCTCTTACTTGTCTTTATATCTTGCATGCTAATATTGTCTTTATCTTTATATGCTTGATATATTGTGTGCTTAATTGTTATATGCTTGGGGATTATTTGCTAACACTTGTATTCAACCAAGACAGCCAACGCGGCACCTCAACTCTTATTTAGAGGAATCTTGAGGAGTTAGTTCAGAGCACTTCACGGGGAATCCGGTTACACTATTGTGTTATACATGGTGTTTAGTTCAAGAAGTTTTTGTTTGCATTAAATAAGTTTTAATTCCGCATTAATTGAACATTAGATTAGCTAGCTATTCACCCCCCTCTAGGTGATTACACTTTTTGCTCTTGAATTTTCCTTTATTTTTGAGCAGTGTGCAATCCTTCTTCATATGACCTGTTTTATTGCAATTAAAACATTTAAACTTACCTTACTTCAAGAACTTTCTGAACTTTCTTGAGAGCATTGCCATCTCCTTTTCATCGTCATCTGAATTGTCTGTATTTAAGGATGCATGAAAGACAAGTTCTTTCTTCTTTGAGAAAGGTTGTTGTTCATCCTTCTTTCTGTCTTCCAGTTATACTTATATGCCATTAAATTACCAATGAGGTTTTCTAATGATATAGTGGAGAGACCATTTGCTTCTTCGATTGCAGTTATCTTCTTCTCCCAATCTGATGTGAGTGCACGAAGGATCTTGTGAAATTTTCGACTTGGGTATATTCCTTTCCAAGGGATGCTAAGGAATTTGTTATGTCAGTAAACCTTGTTATCATTTCTGAAATTGTTTCATTCTCCATCATTTTGAAGAGTTCGAACCTGTGAACAAAAATAGAAATTTTAGATTCTTTTACCTTATTTGTATCTTCATGTGTTACCTGTAGTATGTGCCATATTTGATTAGCAGATGTGGCTGTTGACACACGATTGAATTCTTCTTTGGTTAAGGCACAGAATAATGCATTCATCGCTTTGGCATCAAGGTTCACATTCTTCTTTTGATCATCACTCTAAGCGCTATAATTGGCAGTCGGTTTGGTGTACGCTTCTTCTACTATGTTCTAAAGTTCATAGTTGAGTGATTGTAGGTAGATCTTCATTCTACACTTTCAATAGTTGTAATTCGATCCATCAAAAAGCGGTGGACGTTGTGTAGAATGTCCTTCTTTGAATTATGATGAAGGAAACTAGCCATCCTTGTAGGTTGTTGACTGGGTATGCAGGGCTTTGATAGAGTATGCTGGGTAGGGCTCTGATACCAATTGTAGGATCTAAAATTTACGTCAACACTCAAACAAAGATATTAGCGTTAAATAAAAACTTGCATAGAAGGAAATTAAATCACAGAAAGTAAATTAAATGCAAACACAAGTGATTTATCCTGGTTCGGTCCTCTTGACATACATCCAGTCCCCAAGCCACCCGCTTGAGATTTTTCTTTAACCTTTGATTTTGTACAACCAAAATATACACCTTGTATACCACTTGACAAATCCCTTTTGCCAAATGTATCAACTCTTCTTACACCAAGAGGACAACAACACCTTGTACAACTTCTCTTCAATCCGAAGACGCTTTTGTACAATCTTTCTCTTTGAGTAATTACAATTAAACCTATAAACCTTGAATCTATATGTGATCGTGAATAAGGACTCTTATAGGTGGACTCTCAGAAATCTTCACTAAAGGAGTAGAATTTGAGTGAAGAATTGAAAGTAGAAACAGTTTTCTGAAAAATAGATTTTTGAACAGAGTTTTTGGGCATAAAACTATTGATATGAATTGGTGTATTTAGCCTAGGACAATATCTCTATTTATAAGTGAAATCTATAGTCAGTCAGGAAAGTTATTAACTTGAATTTGAATTTTGAAACGTTGAAAAAAAAACACCAGAAATCAAAAACTGTCCAACAGTCAGAAACTGTCATTAGTCAACTTGAGGTTAGGGGTTAGTCGACTAGGTATTGATTTTTGCCTATAGTAGTCGACTTATAAAGGGGGCAAGTCGACTAGGGTATGGCTGATACAAGAGACATATTTCTGGAAACTAAAATTAGTCGATCAGCAGAATATATTAGTCGATTACAACAGGTATTAGTCGACTAATAAAGTTGATAAGTCGACTAACAATGTTAACTGTCAAGAACTAGAGAGTTGATAACTTTTCAGGATAGAGGTTAGTCGACTACATAAAATGTCAAGTCGACTATAGGATGTATAAGTTGACTAATAGGCTTATGATGTGTGTGCGCGCTCCAAGGTTTTTAGCATTCTAATAAATATTACAATACACATCCATAGCCATTCTCCTTAGAAAGTCTTGAGCATGTAGAATGCTGTATAAGCTTGTGAGATAGAGCTCCAATGAAATGGCTTCACAAATGTATCATCAGAACCAAGTTCCAACAATATCAAATTCGGTTTAAGATCTAATCTTTTAATTGCTAAGTTAACTGTTACTTCTGACAATCAAACCCAATCGCTTTAATCTATCTGATTTTCCAACAAAAAAAAAAATATAATGCAAACATAAAATAATCACTTCTATTCAGATCAAAATGATAAAAGTGATACAAACATTCTTTCTTTTATTCAAAAATGATCAGTGTTACAAAAAAGAGGAAAGAAAAAGTTAATCTCTCTGACGAGAGACTTTATTTTCTCCCTGAGCTCTTGATGTCAAACTGGCAAGTTTTCTTAACATCAGCCATCACTTTATCCCTGAGCTATTCTTCTGTCATTCTCTGCGGTTGAGCCCAAAAGATTTTCAGCGTAGAGGATTGGACAGTGAGTTCCTAATGCAGCTGACTTCTAGTTGCCTCGAGCTCCTCCATTCTCCTCTTCTCCTGCTTAAGTATTTGCTCATTGTCTTGTAGTAAGGCTTGCGCCTTGGCAATTGATTCCTGAGCATATGTTATTATATCCTCCATGTCTTTGGCATTGAGCTATTACTTTTGAAGGTCACTCAACAAATTCTGATAGGAAGCCCTTGTTTCGTCCAGATGACGGGCCTGTTCTGCTATCTTCTTCTCGGCCTCCTCATGAAGACGTGCTTGTTGGATGCGCAAGTTGCTTAGCACCAACTGAGCAGTGGAGACCAAGTCAGCATTTTCAAAATTACGTAGATCCACTGATAGTTCTCTACGCGTGCTTGGTACACCTTAGCTCAATCGGAATCCCCGATCTTCTTGATGTTCTCAACATGGTTCTCGAGTAGCGATTACATGAACTCAAAAGAGCTTTGCCCATAAAGCACCAATTCAGTGCAATATTCCATCATAGAGAGGAATTGGTAAACCACCAGGGTGATTAAACCCTCCCGGATGTTCACAGCTGGTGTGGGCCTTACTGGAGCACTCACTGATCATGTTTCCACAATGGTGGCAGGCACGCCTTTAGAAGATAGAGGCAGTCTAGTAACCATTATTGATGCCCTTGCTTCTCCTAATATCATAGGCGCGAGTTGGACCATGAGCTGCCTCATCTCTAAGGTTACAACAGGAGCTTCAGGTGCTAAAATGAAAGCGAAATCCTGTGCCATAGTAACCTCAAGTGTGGGTTTCGCAATGAGAGTCCCATTCACCGAGGGGGGGGTTTAACTGATTGAATTGTAACCTGCACAGAAAATAATATAGAATTTCAGAGCTTAAGAATAAAGATTGTAAGGTACTCAATACTACCGCTATCGTAAGTGGCTATGCGGGTCGTGATCGACTAGCGGTGGAAGCTTTTTGCAAGTTCTCTTTTAAGTTACAAAGAATAGTTAAAGTTCCTCTTTTAGTTCTTGAAAAGAAAAAGAAAATAAATTATGTTAGATTGTGAAAGTGATAGATAGAAGAAGATGGTGATTTTGTACAAAGAATGTGAATAGTAGAGATTTGGTGATGGAGGTGATCTAAACTAAAGAACAAAAGAAAAAAAAGAAAACCTAAAGAAATACTTACCTTTTTTGGTTGATAACTTCCATGGAATCCTTGCATGTTAACCTTAATCTGGAGGTGATCAGCGCATAACTCATAAGATTAACTCAGCCCAATTCATATTACATCATCAAGGTTTCTTTGAGGAAGTATGAAATGATACAAATATAGGGAAGAATCTATCATCATGAGCTATAGATGACACTCGCTAAGGCAAGGCAATACCGATACTATTTGACTCACTTGGACTATCATCAAAATCGAAAGAGGAAGAGTAAAAAGTAGAAGAAGAAAACAAAAATAAAGAGAACATAAAATTGGTTACCTTTTTATTGCTTGCAGAAACGATGGAAAGAAGGAGGTTACATCGGTGTCACTCTCAACATAAATCTCTCTCTCTCTCTCTCTCTCTCTCTTACTTACATGAATCTTAGTCTAACCTATACTTACAAAGAAATAGAAATTACATAAAATGAAAATAAAAATCTATACTAAAAAGAATGAAAAACTGGCTTAAGAATCTATCTTTGCTTCATCTTGCCTCTGATGTGTGAGGTATTTATAGCATAGAAATGGATAAGAAAATGAGTTGAAAGATAGGAGGAGCTGGCTATTTCTGAATTTGAATCCTCCCCTTGTCCCTAAGCTTAATTTGATGTGAATATACAATTTTGATCGACAACCTGTTGGTGTATTGATCACTGAATATAACTTATCAAATGACAGAATTAGAAACAGTGATCAACGTAAGAGTTGTAGCCTTTAGGTCTTCTTTTTGGATCATCTTGGGTCATTAGATTTGAGATTCGGTAGCAAAAGTTATGATTTAAATACTAAAATATATCCAGTCTGAAATTGAGTGAAAATTGCTTCATCTCATCCGTTGATCTTCTCTCAATCTATTTATCCCTTTGAATTTTGAATTTGGGTTTGATTTTTATTTGGTGTTACCTTTATGATTTACTCTGATCTTCAGCTGAACATTTACTCCAGTCTTGATTTGTTCTGGATGTGGTGACATCCTCATAGATCTTTAAGTTGATCTAATTGATTCACCAAAATCTGATTTTTAACTGACTAGATCTGGGATCATCCTCAGCTAACCAAATAGATCCAGTTAAATCTGATTTTAACTAGTATTTATTTGGTTTAATCCTTTCTCTCTTCATTATTATCTTCTGCAAAACAGATATTTAAGATAAGAAAATTAGCAGATTTATTACATGATAAATGTAGGAGTGTAATGAAAAGAATGCAAAATATGTGTACGATCACACCCCCACATCTATCTTTTGCTCGCCCTCGAGAAAAACAACAAAATTAAACCAAAAATTATTAGACCATTTTCTCAGGTCACGCGATTGCACTAAGCATGTGCAACAAGCCATTAAACCGCTAGGTTCCCCCTAGAGGACGAGTTTTATCTCGTGAGGGTTTTCAGTAGATTACACCCACAAAATTCATAAAGAAAGAAAAATAAAGTGTTAGTATTTTGAAAACACATTTTGAAAGAGAAAAATATTTAAAGTATTATTATAAGAATTAAGTGATTATAAGTTATAGGAAAATCGAACTTTTCATTCTTAAGCTTGCCTGTTTTCAAAAATTTTTATCAATCAAGGTAAGGAGTCAAATTGTATTTCTTATCAAATCTATTATTTTACCCTAAGTTATATGCACCTTTGTGATCGTAAAATTTTGACTTGGGATTTAGCTCTAACTCTTATGCCTTATTTTTTCTTTTTTACTTTTTAAATTTTTGGTGATATTATTCCTTAGTTCTATTAGGCTTTCTAATCTGTCCATGTAATGAGCCTTTAATTGGTGACTCCTAAACCAAACGGTCTTAGGGCACCGGATGAGAAAACACGATTTAAGAACTCGAGCGAACAAGTCACAAAACTAAGAATTTTATTATATGAACCACTTTTAGGCGTGAATACTTATGTTTTATAAGGCACAAATACCCAGCTTAATCAGAGAATTTTTTATACATTATATATATATATTTTTTCTTTTTTTCTTTTTTTAATAAGACATAAGAGTCTTTGTTTTTTTTTGAACCCTAAGTGTGTAAATGTATAAAGCATGCATATTTCATCAAGGTAAAAATCAAGACTGAATTACTTTTTCAACTTTTCTTCTATAGAAATCAAGCAAATAATCTTATTTTGATTAAGTATAAGAAATCCTAATTATGATTCTCCTATTCCTTAAAATTAACTTAATTTATTACAAAAAAATATGTCAAAATATTGCTCTCTTTTCAAAAAGTTTTTTTTTAAAGAATTAAAATTTTAATTTTTTATTTTAAATAAAAAACCTTTGTTATGTTAGAACCCTCCCCCACACCTAGCTCATGCATTGTCCTCAATGTATGAATGAATGCATAGATGCATGAAAAAGAAGAAGGGAAGAAAAATATTACCTTAAGGTGGCGGTTATGGTGGTGGTCGGATTGGGTCAAGCGTTGCAACCTAATCAAGATAATGTGGTGGTTCACGGAACCCACCTTTATTGACTTCTTTTCTTTTTATATATTTACAATCCCCAATATGAATAGGATCATGAAAGATCCTATCATGAAACTTATTCTCTTTACATGACTAGTCTTGGAAAATCATCACAGAGTCATCATGGTCTATATCTATGTCCAACAAAAGAATGTGACTTGATGGAATGGTTGACTTGAGTTCAAAAATATAGGTTTAGGAACCAATACTAACTGGGAAAAATCCTCTTTGGGCTCGAGAGTCAGTTTTGGTTCAAGAGTTGAGTCCAAACCTAAGAATTGAAATTCACATTCTTTTCCCATCAATGAAATGTGACTATCTAAAATTGGTGAATCAATTTTTAGATCTATGTGTACGGGAATAAATGTTGGCTCGAGAAATTGGTCCAAATTGGGTAAGATTACCAGAGTCAATATAGATTCGAAGATGAGAACTGAATCACAAAGTTGGGGATCGGGTTCACATTCATAATCAAGTTCGATATCATTAAAATGAAAACTTTCCAATTCGTCAATGGGTTGATATTGGTCAAGTTCAAGGTTTTGTGGTGAAATTGTATCTTGGTAAAAGTCTTCAAGATAACATGATTCTTGGTTTTCATTAATATGGCTAGGAGTGTCGAGAATAATCAAAAATTAGGTAGGGAGAGTTTTCTTATTCATACGCATGTTTTCCAATCGACTAAGTCTTGCTTCTATCATATCGAGTGGATTACTTTGGAATTGAATCATAGATTTCATGCTCTTTTCTAAGTCAGTTTGTTCTTCTTGAAAAATAGAGTAAGGATCTGTGATTTGAAAATTTTGACGAGATTTTAAGTCTTCTAGAATTTGAATTTGTCGCTCAAGCTTTTCTAAGGCTTCCATCCTCTTTTCACAGTCAATTGATTCTTCTAATGGTTGCTCAAGAGGAGTATATAAAGCTGGATATTAGTGAGATGGTTGACAAGATAACTCGGGGGAGTTGTATCCCCATTGGCTCTGTGAAGAGTAGTGATGATTATTCCAGTCTTACTCATAGTAGTGGGACTGCGGCGTGTATTGATTTAGATAAGACCAATTTGGCACACTAGGTTGGTTAAAGTTATGATATGTCGGATTGGTAATATCCGAAAAAGAGGTCGGGGTGTACATGGATTACCATTAAAATTGAAAAAATTGTTATTAAAAGCTATATCACACACGAAATGTCAAAAACAAATAAAAAAATAAACAAATAAGTAAACAAGTAAAAATAAAAAAAATCTAACCTAAGTTAAGGTAGACCTCAGACCTAGATGACTCTTAACTGGTTAAACTGTCCACATAGGGTATATTACCAAATCTGACCAGAAGTTAATCGGCCAGGTAGGAGAAAGATTGGTAAGAGGTGTCCGTGCTTAAAAACAACGGGCCTAATTAAGCCAAACCACCAGCCTTCGGGGTTTCGCCGCTCAACTCCAACCTTTGATACCGATTTGGCAAGAGTCAAATTCTAATCAACTTTCCCCTTAGGTCAGTCTCCTATAGAGTCCGAGATGTCCCTGGGGCTAACGATTACTCAGTTTTAGTTAGGCTTGGGTTAGTGAGTGAGGAGATTGTTTGTGGGCTAAGGGAGGGTAATGACTTTCCCACCTTATCTTGTTTATAGGATAAGCCTTTAATTCAGTTTAGTACAGAGTGCAAGTATATAGAAAAAGTAACACTCAAGCAATATTTCATACAAGAATGAACCTTATACTAAATGCTATGCACACATACCTTGGCTCCAACACTCTTAAACAGTAAATAGAAAATGTAACGAAATAGACACATGCCTAAATGCAAAGTCTAAACTATTTTTAGCATTTACAATCAACCTTTTACTATTGAATTAGAAATGTATGTATAGTGAGTCATAGAAGGAAATAAATAACTACAGATATTTAAACTTTACAATTCAGCCAACTTGTAAAAAGTACAGGTTAGTAGTTCACTCAGATTGCCACTGGAATGTACCAAATCTGAGGGCTTCTGGGCTCTGCTTTCTTGAGCAGAGTTCAGGGCCACTTATATGTCCACTACTGTAAAAATTTCCTTGATATCTATCATTGCACACCAAGAACAAAAAAGAAAGTTAACCGAAAATATAAATTTAAAAAGAGAATTACTTACCGTCCCTCCCCGATAATGGTACCAAAATTTGATTGAGTTGTAACCTACACAGAAAATAATATAGAATTTCAGAGCTTAAGAATAAAGAGTGCAAGGTACTCAATACTACCGCTATAGCAAGTGACTATGCGGGTCGTGATCCTCAAGGAGGGACTAGCGATGGAAGCTTTTTGCAAATTCTCTTTTAAGTTACAAAGAATGATTAAAGTTCTTCTTTAAGTTCTTGAAAAGAAAAAGAAAATAAATTATGTTAGATCGTGAAAGTGATAGATCGAGATGGTGAATTTGTACTAAGAAAATAAAAAAGTAGAGATTTTGATGAAGGTGATCTAAACTAAAGATTAAAAGAAAAAACCTAAAAGAAATATCTACCTTTTTTCGTTTTATGACTTACTTGGAATCCTTGCATGTTTACCTTAATCTGGAGGCAATCAGCGTATAACTCATAAGATTAACTCAGCCCAATTCACATTACATCATCAAGGCTTCTTCATGCAAGTATGAAATGATACAAACATAGGGAAGAATCCATCGTCATGAGCTATCAATGGTACTCGCTAAGGCAAGGCAATACCGATGCTATTTGACTCACTTGGACTATCATCAAAATCAAAAGAGGATGAGTAGAAAGAAGAAGAAAACAAAAATAAAGAACACAAAAAAGGTTACCTTTTTTATTGCTTGCAGAAATGATGGAAGTGTAATCACCTAGAGGGGGGGTGAATAGGTGATGGCTATATGAAATATGGCAATAATGCGGAATTAAAAATCTACTTAACAATATGCTCAAATTAAAATGCTTGCAAGATAAAAGACAATAAATAGTGCAAGTAATAAAGAGAGTTTGAGTTTAGAGAAATTTGAGCAAACGCAAATACGAGGATATGTTTCCGAGGTTCAAGCCACGCTCTACGTCCCCGCCTTCACACTTGAAGGATTTCCACTATTGTTGATCCCACTGGATCTCCTATACAAGGACACACAAGTCCTATCTCTCGTGATGCCGCAACACCACTTGGAGCACACTAGCTCGCTTGAGGCCGATGCCTCTACAACTTCGCTCAAGAAGAATGATGATCACACTTGATCACAAATAGCTCACTTAGCACAATCCTATAACCAAAATGTAGAAGTAGAACTTGGGATTGTGAAGTGCAAAAGACTAGAGTGAAGTAGAGGGATTAGCTTCAAGTAGGTGTTTGGAAATTTTTGGCTTTGGAAATCTTTTCTAAAAAGGCTTTTGAAAACTTTGTAAATATCAAATGTAAATCTTGTCAAAATCTTATGTCTTATCATGTTGAAATGACCCACTATTTATAGGGGATGAAAAACAGGGTAAGACAGCTAGAGAAATTCGTTGGGGTGAGATCCCAACAAAATCTGTCAAAAAATAGAGCTGTTGGAATCTGTCAGACTTTTCTGACAACTACTGGTCGACCCGGCGGTCGACCGTCAACGGTCATATTTTTGACCGTGGGGGAAAACGGTCGGCCGCCCGGTCGACCGAAACAAACAGAAAGCACTGACAAGTGCCCGGTCGACCCGAGCGGTCGGCACGTGCACACATGCACAGCTGTGCACGTCGGTCGACCCGGGCGGTCGACCGGCCTCTGTCAGATCTGATAAAACAGATTCTGCAGAAAACTGTGAAAGGGTTTTAGGTTCTGATCTTTTTGGTTTAAGGACTTTGTAAATAATGTTTTAGTCCTAATACACTTAAGAGTATGATCATAGATCAATACTCAAACATGTTAGATCATTTTGATAAAAAACCTTTAATAAAACTTGTTTCTCTAAAATGTTTTTCCAAAAACATGGTATTTCCAAACTTAGTTTTGACAAAATATTCTAAAATAAGGATTCTTTTTAAGTCATGAAGCAAACTAAGTGTGTGTGAGTGACAATCCCAAATAATCTACTTCTATCATCTAGGTTTTGACAAAATGTCTAAAAAGAAAAGTAAAATACAAATCTTTGGTCTTTTCTTCAATGTCTTGATCCCGAAGCTTTCTACCGTGCTTGGCTTGGGAATAGCAAATCTTTAGTGGCGTCCAAACTTGTGAGTCTTGATTGTGGAGCCGTCAAATCAACTTGTTTTAACCTGAAATCCTTTTAAACAAAATTGTTAAACTCATAACTAAATATGGTTTGTTATCATCAAAATATCGGGCTAATGGCCTTTGTGCCAACAATCTCCCCCTTTTTGATGATGACAAAACATATATAGTTATTACAAATATTTTGGGTGGAGACTTCAAGTGAAGCTCCCCCTCAACACATGCATATACAAAAATACATAAAAGGTACTCAGGCATAGATAAGTGACACAAATAATAAAGCAATCATATACAAGTTCATGCCAGAAATAACTCATGCCATAAAGGATAACACATGTTCGTACATAGATAAAAGAAAAACACATGTTCACAACACAAACATCAAATATCAAGTACATGTCCACAATACTAAAAATAACAAGAGATGTCAAACACAAAGATACAAAATACAGACACACAAAATATAAGCCCAGAAATGAAATGTCTCTCCAGATAGTCTCTCCCATCAATAACTCTCCCCCTTTTTGACATCATCAAATAAGGGGGAAGTCACTCAGCACCATCATCGTCCTCCTCATCATCGTCTTCCTCAGACGAGCTCTCCTCAGCATCACCCTCAGCCATCTGCTTATCACCATCATCATCATCGTCGTCCTCCTCTGAATCCTCCTCCTCTGGATCGATAGCAGCAATAGCAGGCTCTGGAGCTGTAGAAGCAGAAGGGGCCCTAACAAGAAATGGAGGGCCGGAGGGAGGAAGCGGTTGGGCATACGGTGTGGGATCTGGGCCTCGCATGTCGTACTTCAAGTAGATTGCCCCAAATTGCAAATCCATGTATCTCATGGAATCAGCAACATTGGACAAATCGTTTCGAAGTCCTTGATAGCGAGAATCCATTTCCTCGCGATATGCCGCGTGCTCCGCTGAAATCTGGCTCAGACGCTGATCAACCCAAGTCTGATGATCCTGGAACTGAGCACGAAGCTCAGAGGAAATGAAAGCCTGGAAATCAGGGGGAAAGGAAAAGCCTGGAGCTGAAGATGATGACCCTGGACCAGATGAAGGACCTGGAACAGGTGGAGTTTCTGGGACAGGAGGAACAGGCGGCTGTTGTGCAGCAGCACGACGAGTCGCAGCTTCCATCCTTTTCAGGAGGACACTGTTCAGGTTGACAGATGGTTCAGTGGGTCTAACAGAAGACAAATCAAAGCCAAGTTGTTTTAGGAGGTAAGATATAAGCATTCCATAGGGCAAATACCTCCCAAGGACATGAACATGGTCAGAAGTCATGTGAGAGAGGATGAAACGGGGAATATTTATCTTAATGCCTTTCAGAAGGCAATAGATAATCAAAGGTACTGGACCCCGAGCATGACTATATTCGCCTGATTTGGGCATAATATTGTAGAACACAAATTTTGCGAGGACTTGGGCGGTGAGAGTGAACTTGTTCACCTCCTCGTTCCTCACTAAACCGGGATTGTCATTCCCGTGGATCAAGGTGGACGTGATGAGCGCAGACTCACCGGCCGGATAATCAAAACCATGAAGATCAAAAGAGTAAACATCAACTCCTCCACAGGAGAGATGAAGAAGTTCAGCAAATTGGTCTAGGGGGATATCAATGTCTCTCCCTAGAACTCTGGATCTAACACGATTAGCCTCAAAGGAAAGATTTGTATAGAAATAGGGTATTATAGAGGTGTAGACTGGTTCTCTAATGGCCATAAATTGATCTAGAGAATTATTTCTCAATATTTGGGGAATATTGAGATGTTCAAAGTCTTTGAGGACTACACACCTCCCTGAGATGATAGATCTCCCCGAAAGGAGAATAAACCTATTTTCTGTAAGACTATTGACAAAAGGGGGTTTGGTTTTAGGGGTAGAAGATGATGGTACCACAGATTTCCCTTTATCACTTCTAGATCTTTTAGGCATGTTGAAATTTTGGTGAGAAATTAAGGGATTTAGGTTAAAATCAATTTGGGCTTGATCTTACAACTGATGAAACAAGGATCTTGACTAGAGATTGAAGAACACAAGACTAAAGAGTAAGATTCACAAGAAAAATTGGATTTTTACCTGAGGGAAGAAATCAAGAACCTTAGATAGAGAAATTACCTGAAACTGAACGAAGAACAGCCCTGGGGATGATGATCCAGCGAAAATCCGAGTGTATGGGGCCTGGATTTGAAGTGAATTAGAGTGAGATGAGAGATTTTGGGTTTTTTGGAGAGAGAGGAGAAAGGGGATCGGCGGTGGAACTGAAGGAGAGAGAGAGAATTAGGGCTTTTAAATAAAGGGTAGTTGGCAGTTTCTCGACGCACAGTCGACCGGTCCGGTCGACCGAAAAATCCTGAGAGCTCTGCAGACAACAGCGGTCGACCGCACGGGTCAGCCGAGATTTCCCGAGAGCTCTGACAGAGAAACGGTCGACCGCACGGGTCGGCTGGCAACAGAGAAGAATGAAAATTTATTCTTCCAGGCAAGGTCGGTCGACCGGAACTCAGAGCCGGTCAGCCGGCTTTGCCCAAAATCTGTCAGCAGCCAAATAAAAAAAAATTTAAAAACATTTTAACAAATAACAAGTAGGATATATTTTTAACATGCAAAATTTTAACAACACGTTTTAAATCTTCATAGGTTATAATATCAACAAAATTTACACAAGATAATTTTAATTTTTATTTTCATATAATACAAAGGTTTTAGAGATGTTGAAGTCGAATACCCGGTGAAGGGTTCTGTACTTCATCCTCGAGATTCCTCTTAAAATGAGTTGAGGTGTGCAATTGCCATCTCTAATGTATTTGTTTTAAACATGAATTTTACAATATTTATTTTTAGTTTTGACAAAAGGTGTATATAGATATATGATCAAAACTAGGCATGTGGACATTCAAATATGTGACATAAAAAATAAGATATCAAAAATTAGAACAAGGCATATACACAAGCATGATGGAAATGTGAGTTTACACAAACACAAATCAATGTAGCACAAAAAGTAAACTAACAATCCTATGCATATGTATATATAAACAAAATAAAGCTTTTAAATGGAGAGGTTACCAAACCGAGGGCAATCTCCAAAATAGATGCCTCCATGATAGCGATGCATACGCGATGTGATCTTTGAGCTTCAATGCATCCACCACCTGGGCACCGTTTCCCCCTAAGTCTTGGAGGATGAAGACTCACCTGTATCATTTAAGTTTGGTGGGTCTTTTGGTACCTATATTTTCTTGGGTCCTATAGGATTAGTACCAGGGCGAACCCAAACATGTTTATTATTCATATTATGTTTAGCAAAACAAAATTTTTCTAAATGGCCTTTGCGGCCACAATGTGTGCAAACATAAATCCTACCACTACCATACATGTAAGCATGCTTGTGAGTGTGTGCATGTTTCCGTGCATGTGCATGGTGAGTGTGTTTCCCTTGGGTTACTCCTTTGGGAAACCTAGATGCAAATTTGTTTAAATCAAAAGCACATTTTTTTGAGAGTTGAATCTAAAACTTCAACCCGTTTTTGCATTTCAACAAAATCATTTTTATTACGTGAAGAAATAGAAGTTTTTCCTTTACAAGCTATTTTATAATTTTCAAAATCAATTTTTAATTTCTTAAAAGCAATAGACATATCATTTTTCTCTTTTTCAATAATATTAATTTTATCTTTTAAAGAATCATTTTCTCTTTTTAATTTCTTATTATGAGATTGCGAAATCTCATATCTATGTTGAAGTTCTTCAAAAAATTTGGCTAACTCATCCATAGTTAAATCATCTTCTTCTATGGAGTTGTCAAGTGTTACCTTAGATGCATCGTCTCCATGTGCCATGAAGCACATGTGTGCGGCGTCGTTCTCCTCTTTGGATTCCGACTCCGTGTCGTCCCACGTTGCCACCATAACCTTCTTCTTCTTTAAGCCATTCTTTGAGGTGGTTGCTTGGAGTGCGGGGCAATCGGCAATAAGATGTCCGATCTTCTTGCAATGGAAGCAAGGACTGGGTTCTTCTCTTTTCTTTTCATATCTTCCTTGAGGTTTCCCTCTCCGGAAGTTGCTTTGCCTCCCCTTCTTGTAGAACATCTTGCCCACCTTCCGGATGAGCATGGCAAAGTCCTCATCGCAATCTTCCGATGAGTCTTCCTCGTTATGGATGGTTGGAGTGACTTTGAAGGCGAGTGCTTTCTTCTTTGGCGCCTCCCTTTCTTCTATTACTTTCATCTCCATCTCATGTGTCTTGAGATTTCCGATGAAGCCGGAGAAGTCCACCTCCTCCCTGTCGTTGAGCTCTTTGAGGGTAGTTGCCTTTACTTCCCATGCTTTGGGAAGTGCTCTAATGACCTTCCTTATCTTTTGGTCATTATCAATTGCTTCACCTAAAGAAGACAAGGCATTAGTAATCTTGGTGAAACGCGTGAGCATGTCATCAATGCTCTCATTATCAAACATATAAAAATTCTCATATTGAGAACGCAACAAGTCAATCTTAGATCTTTTGACTTGTGACGTTCCCTCATGAGTCACAATTAAAATACTCCAAACTTCAAATGCGGATTTGCAATTTATGATGTGTGAGAGGTCATCCTCATTTAGGGCTTGGGTCAAGGCATATTGGGCTCTAGCATTTGCCTCATAGTCCTTGGAGGTGTCCTCGGACCATGAACTCTCATCGGTGAGAGGTTCTATAAATTCCTTTGTTATAGCCCTAGCAACCCTAACTCCTAGAGATTTAAGGAATAGGTTCATCTTGACCTTCCAAATAAGGAAGTTCAAGCCATCAAATTTTGGTGGGGACTTGATGCTAGAAAAATCAAGTGATGCCATGGATAGTGAATATGATGCACAACAAATGAAGAATGCAACAAAATGATATAGCCAAATACAAGGATCTCCCTAAGGTGGTTAAACCAAATAGTAGGGTTAGGCTCTGATACCAATTGTAATCACCTAGAGGGGGGGTGAATAGGCGATGGCTATATGAAATATGGCAATAATGCGGAATTAAAAATCTACTTAACAATATGCTCAAATTAAAATGCTTGCAAGATAAAAGACAATAAATAGTGCAAGTAATAAAGAGAGTTTGAGTTTAGAGAAATTTGAGCAAACGCAAACACGAGGATATGTTTCCGAGGTTCGAGCCACGCTCTACGTCCCCGCCTTCACACTTGAAGGATTTCCGCTATTGTTGATCCCACTGGATCTCCAATACAAGGACACACAAGTCCTATCTCTCGTGATGCCGCAACACCACTTGGAGCACACTAGCTCGCTTGAGGCCGATGCCTCTACAACTTTGGTCAAGAAGAAAGATGATCACACTTGATCACAAATAGCTCACTTAGCACAATCCTATAACCAAAATGTAGAAGTAGAACTTGGGATTGTGAAGTGCAAAAGACTAGAGTGAAGTAGAGGGATTAGCTTCAAGTAGGTGTTTGGAAATTTTTGGCTTTGGAAATCTTTTCTAAAAAGGCTTTTGAAAACTTTGTAAATATCAAATGTAAATCTTGTCAAAATCTTATGTCTTATCATGTTGAAATGACCCACTATTTATAGGGGATGAAAAACAGGGTAAGACAGCTAGAGAAATTCATTGGGGTGAGATCCCAACAAAATCTGTCAGAAAATAGAGCTATTGGAATCTGTCAGACTTTTTCTGACAACTACCGGTCGACCCGGCGGTCGACCGTCAACTGTCATATTTTTGACCGTTGGGGAAAAACGGTCGGCCGCCCGGTCGACCGAAACAAACAGAAAGCACTGACAAGTGCCCGGTCGACCCGAGCGGTCGGCCGACATGCACACATGCACAGCTGTGCACGTCGGTCGACCTGGGCGGTCGATCGGCCTCTGTCAGATCTGATAAAACAGATTCTGCAGAAAACTGGGAAAGGGTTTTAGGTTCTGATATTTTTGGTTTAAGGACTTTGTAAATAATGTTTTAGTCCTAATACACTTAAGAGTATGATCATAGATCAATACTCAAACATGTTAGATCATTTTGATAAAAAACCTTTAATAAAACTTGTTTCTCTAAAATTGTTTTTACAAAAACATGGTATTTCCAAACTTAGTTTTGACAAAATATTCTGAAATAAGGATTCTTTTTAAGTCATGAAGCAAACTAAGTGTGTGTGAGTGACAATCCCAAATAATCTACTTCTATCATCTAGGTTTTGACAAAATGTCTAAAAAGAAAAGTAAAATACAAATCTTTGATCTTTTCTTCAATGTCTTGATCCCGAAGCTTTCTACCGTGCTTGGCTTGGGAATAGCAAATCTTTAGCGGCGTCCAAACTTGTGAGTCTTGATTGTGGAGCCGTCAAATCAACTTGTTTTAACCTGAAATCCTTTTAAACAAAATTGTTAAACTCATAACTAAATATGGTTTGTTATCATCAAAATATCGGGCTAATGGCCTTTGGGCCAACAGGAAGAAAGGAGGAGGTTACATAGGTGTCACTCTCAACATAAATCTCCCTCTTTTACTTACATGAATCTTAGTCTACCCGATGCTTACAAAGAAATAAAAATTACATAAAATGAAAATAAAAACCAACACTAAAAAAGAATAAAAAAACTGGCCTAAGAATCTATCTCTGCTTCATCTTGCCTCTGATGTGTGAGGTATTTATAGCATATAAATGGATAAGAAAATGAGTTAAAAGATAGGAGAGCCGGCTATTTCTAAATTTGAATCATCCCCTTATCTCTAAACTTGATTTGATGTGGATATTCAATTCTGATCTGCAGCTTATTGACGTGTTGATCACTGAATATAACTTATCAAATGATAGAATTAGAAACAGTGATCAACATAAGAGTTGTAGTACTTTAAGTTCTATTTCTGGATCATCTTGAATCATTAGATTTGAGATTCGGTAGCGAAAGTTATGATTCAAATACTAAAATGCATCTAGTCAAAATCTGAGTCAAAATTGCATCATCTCATCCGTTAATCTTCTCTTGATCCATTTATCCCTTTGAATTTTGAATTTGGATTCGGTTTTTATTTGGCGTTATCTTTATGATTTGCTTTGATCTTTAGCTGAACATTTTTCCCAATTCTTGATTTGTTCTGGGTGTGGTGATATCCTCATATATCTTTAAGCTCATCGAATTGATTCACCAAAATCTGATTTTTAACTGACTAGATATAGGATCCTCCTCAGCTAACCAAATAGATCTAAATAAATCTGATTTTAATTGGTATTTATTTGGTTTAATCATCTTTCTCTTCATTATTATCTTTTGCAAAATAGATATTTAAGATAAAGAAATTAGCAGATTTATTACATGATAAATGTAGGAGTATAATGAAAAGAATGCAAAATATGTGTACGATCACTAACAGAGCTCTCTCTTGTACCTGGACTCACATTCAAGTCGGTTGTCTGAGTTGGTGCAAGGTCTCCTTTAGTTACTGCAACAGTGTGATTAGTCTCAAATTTTGCATAATTTTTATAACATTTGCATATTTATTTGGTATAAGATTCTGCTAATAAAGCTTTTCTTGCTTGATCCTAGATCCATGGTGTGCAAATGAAGAAGAAGATCCTAAATCATCATTTAATGGGTGATTAAAGGCCTACCAAGTAGCCATTGACCTTAGGGAGGAGATTTTGTCCGCCCAGGGTATCAAATCAATGAACCAGAAGATCCTACTGACAGGGAACAGAAGGGACGACACGCAGTAGGAAGCCAGGCGCGCGCCGCCCTGGCAGGGCCGTGCCCCTGCTTTGGGCCAGGGGTTGTCCCCCTGGCCCCCTTCCCCTGGTGCCTATAAAAGCCCCCTGGGGTTCTGAAGATGGAGATATCCAGAGCATTAGCAAGTAGTTGTTATCTTATTTTAGGAGTTATAGTTGTTGTTGTTTCCTTATTCTTCTATTTTTAGTTTAGCCATTAGAGTGAAAGAGAGAGTGTGTGTAAAAGTTGTATTGAAGGTGGCAATCTAATACAAGTAATACTTCTCTTTCTTCTTTCCACTTACTTTTGTTTTCCATTTGCTTTTACTTTCTTGTTTTAGTGTAATACTCCCTCTCTTTTGTTGTTTCTTTTCTTAAACATGTCTAACTAATTCTTTCATTGCATGGATAACTAACACTAACCCACTAATCTCTAACAACTTAATTGATAACCCAAATGAGTCAATAGTGTTAAATAAGCCTTGTGCAAAAGAGAGTTATGACATCTTAAGATGAGTGTTCTAACTCTAATTTTCCTACAAGTATTGGCTCTCTTATATTTCATGCTTAATGGGTTTTTGATGATCTATAGATTGTAAACTTTGCTTGTCTTTGTAAGTAGAGATATTCCTTTTAGCTTGGCCAATACAATTAGTGTACTTATGTCTTCCCTTATTCTCGCCTTCTATCAGATCTTGATAAGGGAATGTTCAAGTTTTTACCGTGTTAAGCTAAGTTACAGGAAGAACTTTTATTCGATTTCCATTGTGAATAGTTCATATGCATAAGGGGTATGCTTGCTTATGATCCATTGTGAGGCAACATCTTCAAGGAGCACTTAGTAGAAAATTAGCCATGCTTTTTCACCATTAAGAAAATCACTTTTACAAACCACCAAACCATTCTAAACAATTCTTGAAACCAACATGTTTTCATTTTTCAATTCTTTATTTGAAGCAAAGAACTTTCTCTTTACTTGAACAAAGAAGTCGCATCAAGCTTTCATCGCTCTCTCTCCTTGTGGATATGACCCGTATAGCCACTTTGCTACTACAGAAGAATCATAAAAGAAGTAACATTGACCCACACTCCTTTACTTATATTTGTGCATGCTTTTTACCAATCATAGTGTCAGTAACAACTTCAATCACAAGAGTTGCAAAATGAAGTTCTTCTTGATTCTCACCTGATGCAGGAATTAGAGAATGTAACTCTTCCTGTAAACCCTCGGGCTTGGACAACTATTCCACCATGCTGTCACCTCTAGTGGAAGTCCCTTCAGTGGTAGTTATAGAGACTCGTACTTCCCAGGCTGAGACAACTCTTCCACAGTACTAACAACACTAGTGGTGGCTCCCCCAGCAACGGTCACAAGGACCTCCGAGTCCCTGGGCTGAGATAGTTCTTCCATTACATCCACAACGCTAGTAGAAGCCTTCTTGGTATCAATCGCCTGAGTCCTTGAAATGTCACCAAAGGAGGGCATTAGAAAGTTGTCTATATGGAGTACAAAACTACAAGAGACGGTGCAATGAAGCCAAAATTTACCTTCAGTGGAAGTGATTCTCGCAGGAGGCAAGGCAACCTCACCCAGAGAGATGACCTCCATATCCTCAGTAGCCAAGTGAGAGAACTTGTTGATATGGAGAGGAGGAGGTTCATCACCAAAGTCGTTATCATCCTCGGAATAATCGACTTCTTCGTTGGACGAAAGAGATGATGCTAGAGAAGGTGGGATCTCAATCACTACAGGTCTGATCAAAGCAAGCCCAGTGGTAGGACTCTGCTCCGGAGCCCCGATAGATGGTATCATGATAACAGGAGAGCCTGATCGCACGTCCTTCAGGTTAGCTTTTTCTTCTTGATCCTCCAATGTAGTGCAATAAGCAGTCTCAGTCTGAGGAAGATCAAGTTCTAATTAGCACAATTTCGCCTTCTAATATGACCCCATGCTCCTCCATATCTGCAGACTCTGCTGCAGTTCTCTCCATCTCATCCTAAGTAAGAAATGTCTCCTTCACGCCAATCACTACAGACCCCTGGTATTGAGACTTCTGTGGCGCTAACTAGTGCTTGGCGATAACTCTTCTTCTTCATCAGTCTCCTCGTCGGATGAGAGAATTGGCTCGAGCCCTTCCTTCGACCTAGAGACTCCCTAGAGAATAACCCCAGTTTCAGGCTCCTGGAGTGCCTTCTTGCTCGAGTTTGATCTGGCCTCAGCAGATTGACATAGAGAATGCTTTACGATAGTACTTCACAGATGTCGTATGAGAGACTCTTTGGTCATCGCTTCCATCCGAGAAGCCTCACTCTTGGCTTCAAGAAACTCCCCCTACCCCTCAAACGAGTTTTCTTTGAACTCTTCCTAGTGTTGTAGAGGGCTTTGATATTCTTAAACATGTGTTGTTTACATTATAGCCTGGTACTAAGGCCGTTATAGCATACCACGTGCAAAAGTCAACAGTGGCGTAGGAGTTTGGGATCTTCTGTGGCAAATCGAAGGTCACACTGGTGCATCCCACCACAAAGTAGTACCAAGCTCGGGCTCCTTCGTACAGATTGCCGCTGAAATGGAGACCAATATTAGGATTCCTGACATACAAGGTCATGCCTAAATTGATGAGCGAATCTAGTCGACATGTAGGGCTCGATCGAGCATACATTCCCTTGGCCGTGACGAGGCATCCAGGCTGGATATTCAACAGCCAGCAAAAAACACCGACAGAAATTAATGTGAATCCATCTGGCCCGGGGACTTCAATAAATCACTCACCAAAAGCAGCCCCTAGAAAGTTCAGGAAACACCTGAAAAAGTGGTAGTTCATGTTGCTTTATATAATTTTTCATATAGCAGCCATGTAACCACCCTGCCATTTCAAGTGTTCGAGCTTCTGGACGAAGGGAACAAAGTACCCCTTCGACTTTTACACCACTGATATGAGTGCCAGACAGTGCATGACATACCAGGCTACTAGGTAAGTGTATGACTACTCCACGTGAGGATTGATGTCTTCCTCTTTGGCTCTCCATTTTTGTCGATGATGACATTTCCCTCCTTGTCTTCCATGACCTCTATGCCATAGAAGCTTAGAGTCAATGCGTGTAATCCACTCTAGAGGTGGCTCACCATCGCTGGAAGCAAGCCGAGGGGTTAACTATAAGCTAGTAGGACAATCGGATAAATGATGTCCACTGTTAAAACTTCATAAGGGAGTGTGCACATTACACATCTCTTCAGCCTAAGAATTAAGAATTTGGCTAGTAAGGCCTTATCTGAAATTGGGACCTTCATCTGGTGGTGGAAGCTCTCGAACACCGTGTCAGGATGGAAGGTATCCTCATTGGACTCTATGGTATATGTGCTTACTACCACAAAAATCCTTTCTTTTATCTCTTCATTAGTACTACCAACCAGACGAGAGATTGGGCCTGTCTTATTTCCTAAATCTTGAAACAAGTAGTTCGCCTATGACATCTGCTTCACCAGCCCTAAATCCGGTGACTTGGGCATATATGTGGTAATGGCACAACACCTCTCAATAGGTTTCCTAAACCTATGGGGCGTCCTTCTTCAGAAGATGAAGCTCCTCTGTACCAAGGATATACTCTTCATAGGGTAGCGCTCTCATCAATAGTTCAGAGACCTTATACATCTCATAGAGGGAAAACCCTAATCTCTGCTGGGAGTGAAGAAGGTGCGTGTGTCTGGATTGTACAGCTCCATCATGGCAAAGAAGTGATAGTGGCTCGGCTAGGTACCATACTAAATGGCCCTTACTGTTAAGTATAGGCCTGTCTGTAGCAGTGGCTTCAATAGCTGCTCAGTGATATACTTCACTATCCTTGTTCACCATGTCCTCTGCAACGAGTGCACCCACCCTATTGTTTGAAATTCAAAAGAAGTGAACTCACCTTTCGAAGACATGAATCAACTGATGAAAGAGTTAGCTTGCTTGAGAGTTTCACCCCTAGGGTACTCATGCCTCATTAGGCCTGGAAATAATCCAATGATTTCTCTACCACTACCAGTAGGAATTGCACCACGATTGGTAATTCTTCCAATAAACACTCCCTATATAACTTGACCAGGTCTAAATCCATCTGGCTCAGAATAGACATCGACTGCAGGTAGGATAATAAGACCATGTGTTCCAAGTTGGGTAGTGACTGATGGAAAACCGAGCTAGAAATAGTATATTTTGAAATTAGAGTGGACGGGAGGTGATAGAAGCTTTATCAGTGATCCATGAGTGTGTTAACAAGTTCTTCTTTAGTTCAAAAGAATTTAAACGGAAAAGGAAAAGGAACAAGAAGTAGAAGAAGGAGAGAAGATGAAAACAAAGATAGAAGAATTTTGTTGTAGTTTGGAAAATGGTTTCAAAAACTAAAACAAAAGAGAAGAAAACTCATGGCTGCTCTTACTACTAATTGTTCTCACTAATAATATTAACCTCCTTAGGTGATAATTACCTCAAGAAATCATTGGCAACTCATAGGCTTGTTATTCAAGAAGCTTTTCAAAGAATGACACATAAGAAATGGTTAGTATCTCAACTTAGCAAACAAGGTGCAATCTACAAATAAATCATCAAAAGCACAAGAAAGCTAGCATGAAATATAGTAGGATTTGCAAGTTAGCTTGTTAGCAAGTTTGAAGTTAGTGACCCTTCATCATGAGCTATCAATGGCTCTTGCAAGAGTAAGGCCTACTTGAGGCTATTAGATTCATGTAGGTCAATATCAATCAAGTGTTTGTATGTTAGTGAGTTAGTAATGAGCTCACCATGAGATAAAATTGAACTAATAATTGGTCTAGAAACAATGAAGAAGAAGGAGGAAGATTGCATTAGATTATAACTCTCTATTACAATAAACTCTTACTTTTTCTCATGAATCCTGCTCTATCCAACCTTAGATCTACAAAGAAAAGAAAATTATAAAGGAAGAAGAAAATCCTACACTAATTTACAACTAGAAGGAGAAAACCCTAACTATTGGTCTCCTTCCCCAATTTCTGGCTTCATCAAACAATGTAATAGGCACAAGGACTGGGGAATCCTCGAGACGAAGCCATGCGTCAAAAATCAATGCCACTGGCCATGATATTGCAGCAGATCTACTGCAAATGTCGCGGATCTGTGGCTTGATGAGGGCTAATGGCCCTAATATTTTGGCCGTAGACTCTCCCAGCTTCAAGATGCTTCTGTATATTGTTAGTTTCTAGTATTTGAATTCGTATTTTCTGTAAATATAACTTTTAATTCGAGATTCAATTATTTTCTAGAAGCTCCTTGACTTGGTATCTATGAAATCTTGATTAATTATCCAAAAATGAGTTTATTAAGCTCTTAATCCCCATTTCCCCTATCAATGTAATCTACACACAAGAGACCAAAAACTGATTATTAGCAGGTTTTATTTGTAAAATGGGTAGAAAAATATGATAATAATATGCAGAATTGATGATTAATCAGGTAGGAAGAAGCGCCGATTGCTGATATGACGGAGCCACTTTTAATTGCCGTCATATAGATCATCATTGCTTCCGTCAATAGGATCTCGAAAGAAGAACATTAGTTTTCAGATAAGTTTCCTATCTTCAGAGTCAAACCTCCCGTCTGAGATAATCTCCTTGAAAGTTAGGGCGCTGCATCTCGTCAATCAGGCGCTCCATTCTTTATCCCTGCGGGTAAATACGGGTGCGGTCTGATGAAGGCCTAAACAGATATTCAATCTAGCCCTGCTTCATAACCGAAATGGTGACGCTTCAACAGTGGGTCCATTGAGTATCTCATTGTAAAGAAGAAAAGTAGAAGAGTCAGAACTCTGAAAGTGTTAAAATACTAAGTTTTGAAACTCAAACGCGAGGTTCAACACATGAGACTAATGTTCAAAGTTTTAAAATGCAAGACTCACAGAAAGTCCGCGTTTAAAGTTTCAAAACTTGAAACTAAGAAAATAAAAACACTAATTGTTAAGAGTCAAACGCGAGCCTTATTTACATTAGACCTACGTTCAAAGTCTAAAATGCGAGACTCATACAAAGTCAGCGTTCAAAGCTTCAATGCTAAATTCACGTTCAAAAAATCAAAACGCGAGTCCGATGAGACTCACGTTGATTATCAAAAATTTCACATAGTTGAAGGGACATAATCTCTTTGAGTTTTCATGAAAACATTGGTAAAGCCAATTTCTCACCTGAAATGGACGCTGTTTGAGGTGGAGCATCGCCGGCGGCGATAGAGGCACTCCTCTTACATTGGTGAAGCCATGGAATAGTCTGAATCTTCGGTGAAGACTGGAAAACTAAAGAAAAAGCTTTGAAGCCTTGAGAGTTCTTGAAAAAGCTAAAAAGTTTTATGCAGACGCAGGTCTGAACAAGGAAAACAGTCAAGTTATTTGACTGCTGAAGGCCCGGGGTCTTTTATAGGCCTTGCAATGGCTGAAATTTACGACGCGAATCTTGAAGCTCAATCTAAGCTTAACACGCAGCACTAAGGAAGCCCGCATTTTCAAAATGAAGAGTGTGTCTGGAACTCTCCAACGCGACCTTCACATTTAAAACTGCGATAATCTGATGAAGGTTGTGTCTTTATAGATAAAGGTCATATCCAAAGAAACAAAATACGATAGTCAAATATCATATGAGAGTTGTGTTCTGTGCAACACAAGAAGTGTGTTTTCACTTTTGTAACAATTCGGCTGTACACTGGCAAAAGAAAATGACGGTTCAACCGGTTCAATAATACACCGACAAACAAATTTAAACTCAGAGAAGTTCTAGATCGCACTTCTAGATACTTACAATGATCTTCTCTAAGGCTTCAAGTAGTTCAATAGCACACTTACAAAGACATAATCTAGACATAATCAAGGTCAGGATACTTCAAGAGATTTCTAGTCCAATCACAAAGGTCCAAGTCAACATGAAGTCTAAAGTATTCTGAAATCTTTCCTAGTCAACCACGTGATTTCAAAAACTTTAGTGGAGTTTCTGTAGGCTGTCTAAAAATTACTTAAGATAAAGCGTCAAAACATGGGCATTATGCCAAAATGCGAGGGTCGCATTTCAACCTCAAACGCATGAAAGGAACACCTAGAGGGGGGGTGAATAGGTGTTAGTGCTAATCTAAAACTAAATGCAAAAACTAAGTGCGCTAAATGCGGAAGCTAATGCAAATTATGCAACACACTTAGTACAATCAACAAGTGTAGCCAAATTCCCCGTGAAGGGCTCTGGACTAACTCCTCTCTATTCCCCTTGAATGGGTTGAGGTGCTATGTGAAGCTCTTGTTGATTAGGTACAAGTGAGGCACACACAAACAACCAAGCATATACAAGATATAGCAATGTGAATTATTTAAGGCACAACACAAGCAAATAGATATGATATGACAATATGAATTATGCTCAACACAAGCAATATATGATATGAATGAGGTATGATGCTTTGCACAAATGTAAAGAGAGAGAGTTTAGAGACAAGTGGATCAAACGCAAACACAATGATATGTTTCGAGGTTCGAGCACCCTTGCTCTACATCCCCGCCTACACCACCGTGTAGGATTTCCAATCCACTATACCGTCCACCGAGGACTCCCACCGAGGGAACCTTCATCGAGAAGGATTTGTACAACAATGGAGTACCGAACTCCTCTCTCAAACAAACACCTCCTCACACAAGAGAGGTAGGCCCTTAGCCAAACAACCACAACAACCAACACCTCTACCGAAGAGGGTTTACAACCAAACTCCACCTCTCACAAGAGGGAGCAAACCAATCACCCGATCACCTCTACCTAAGAGGGATACAACAAGAATAAGGGTGTTTACAACAAGTGATTCCAAAAACCACAAACTCAATCTCTCTTTTCCACAAAACAAAGATCCTAATAGATTATGATAGTATGATAGCTCAAGTGTGGAAACTAGGTGTTTGGAAAACAAGCAACAAAGAAAAACACTTGGGAAAATTCTTGCAAAAGATATAGAATGAAAACCAAGACAAATCTCCCAAAATATTCTTTTCTTTGATTTTTCCAAAAACCTAAAAACAAATAAGATGAATTCTTTTTGGCTCAAAACGCTTTTAAAAACTCTTTTAAAATAATAGAGAAAGTCTGGAAATTTTGTATCTCAAAACCTTGGCCAAAAACCCAAAGAGATGGGGTTTATATAGGCCCATCAGAAAACTAGCCATTAGAGCTGAGCTGGCAGCTCTGACAGGCAACGGTCGACCGGCCCGGTCGACCGCCAACGGTCGGAAATATGACCGTTGGGCAACTGTGGTCGACCGGCCCGGTCGACCGAAACAAACAGAGAGCACTGTAAGTGCCCCGGTCGACCGGAGCGGTCGACCGTCCCAGTGCCTCCAAACGTGCACAGATTTGTGCACGTCGGTCGACCGGCCCGGTCGACCGACTCCTCCCCTAGTCGACTAGTCAGAGGACCAAGTCGACTTGGTTGAAGCCTGGAACAACAATCTGGGTCAGAAAAACAGTGTAAAATATTTTTCTAAAAATCTTTTAACACTTCTAAAAATCACCAAAAATATTTTTTATCATTTTATATGGAAACACAATCTTGTGATAAAAATTTCAAGACATATATCAATCATATCAAATCATTTTTGAGTCTTGCAAATTTTATCAAAAACAAAACTTGTATTTTTATCAAACTTGATTTTTCAACACATGAATAGGGATATCAAAATAAGTTTGTCTAGCAAGTTAAACCATGTATGTATATCTAGAATACATCTAATATACATAGAAATAAAGTAAACTTGTTTTGATCTACTATTCATGAAAACCAAATCCAAAACATGAAAACGTGTGTGTTGTGCACTTGAGCATATCAACTATACTAAGCTTTACAAATTGGATCTAAACACACTAACTAAACTATGGATACCTAAGTCTTCTTGATGACCTTCATCTTCAAGTAGACTTGCTCCAAAACTTCATCCATGGGCTAGGCAATGTGTGATCTTGAAACTTTGGTCCTGGAATCATCATGAAAAGCTTCTAAATACCTTGTTGAAGCTAATCACCAACTAATATCTTGGTTAATGATCTGAAAATTAAACAACACAAGATTATTAGTAAACATAACTACATGAGTTAATCATCATCAAAACTAGAGTGGAAGGCCTTTGGGCCAACAATCTCCCCCTTTTTGATGATGACAAAACTCATGGAGTTATATATGCATGGATTAAAGTTAAGCTCCAAAGAAGCTCCCCCTTAACTCATGCATAAACAAATAAAAATATATGACAATGAAGCTCATAAATATGTATGCAAATACAACATGTCAAATAATCATAAAAGTCATCAAGTTTTCATCTCCATACATTTGCAAAACAAAAACATATATGCATATCTATTGTTTATTTGTTCAGCATGAGAAAGCTAAACACAAGTATGCATATAAACATGTATGCATCAACATGCATAAAACATATATGCATCAACATGCATCAACATGCAACACAAGAAGCTCTAGATACCAATTAAATTAATAAAACATTAACAAAACACTAGATGCTCTAGATACCAATAAAACTTAATATATGCAAAAACATACGTATGTATATATAAAAACATGTTAAACTCTCAAATAATTCTCCCCCTTTTTGTCAATCATCAACAAAGGGGTAAACAAAGTAAAATCAAATCAAACAAAATTTTCTCCCCCTTTTTGTCAAACAAAAAGATCAAGAAGGGGTTAAACAATCCAAACAATAAAATGAGTGGTAAAAATCTTTCTCCCCTTTATGTCTAAAACAAAAAAAACAAGGTCAATAAGGGGTGACTATAAACAACATGATATCAATAGATACATATGTCAATGAAGCATCTTGATATCAATTGAAAATAAACAAAGATCAATAGATGTTATATGCTATATACATTCATGAAGAGGAAGATGCTAAGTTAGCTTCCCTACACATATGCATTACATGAAAGAGGGATGTTAAGCCCTAATTCACATAACACACATTATGTAATGCATAAGAGGAGATGTGAAGCTCCCCCTACACACGTGTACCACATAAAGAAGAGATGTTAAGCTCTTCAATACACAATACACTCAACATGAATCTATATGTAGAAGAGATGTTAAGCTCTCCTTGCATATAGTCAATATAAATCAAAACTTTTATATTTTTCTTTAAAAACAAAATTTTTAGATACCAATTTTAAGCAAAAACACATGAAACATCTTGATATCAATTTAAATTAAATATAGTAAATTTTGAATGTCTAAACAAAATTTTGATACCAATTGTAAATAATTTTCATATTAAACATATGATACCAATATGAAATTTTCAATCATAAAGCAAGGGAGTGGGAAACAAATACTAATTGAAGAATCACCAATTGAAAGGCAAAATTGAATTTTCCCCCCTTTATGAAATACCAACTAAAAAGATGCATGGGCTTGATACCAATTTAAAAGTAATCAATTGAAACAAAATTGAAGCTCAAGCACTAGCATAAACAAGATTTTGTGAAAAAATTTATATCTTAAGCACAAATAAAACAAGTATATGTGTATGAAATAGAATGAGTACCAATCACCAATAGATGATACCAATTGAAAATATACATACACAATAAACATATGAGTATACACAAAGATCAAAATGATACCAATTGAAAGAGTTCAATGATACCAATTGACATAACAATAAAAGCGTGGTATAACTCATATAATCTACCACCCAATCATGGTTCAAGTTTAAAATGATTTTCATAGTAAAGCATACATGAGCATGATCTCCCATCCAACTGCCCTTTGATGGTAGGGTTTTCAAAAATAGATTTGAAAATGTAGTTTTGTTTGAAAATCACTACCAAATTGAAGAATACGAACTAGTTAAAATGAAAAACTTGTTAACTAGTGTGAAATCCTTCAAGTAAGGAATAAACTAAAAATAATTTTCATAAAACATGAAATCCACATGATAATCAACACTCTAATTCAATTAGGCATAAATATGACTCATGAAAACAAAACATGAGCAAGCAATAAAAGTGAGTGTACAAATAAAGTGTGAATATCATAATCATGAAAATTATTCAATTAAGCTCAATTATTCCTTAAACATTGAAAATACGAAAATCATCAAAACTTATTTAATCTTCATGGCATATGTATGTCAAGTACAAATTAAAATATACATACATATCCAAAACACAACGAGTCCACAAAAATATATGCATTAAGGCACGTGGCTCAAAAGGATAAACATGTATATCTAATAGTTTGGACAAGATAGACATATACATGAAGTTAAACAATTAAACACAAAATCAAGAAAAACTAAATCTTCACCAAAACACATTTCATTTCAAGGTGTATGTATGAATTGTCAACACAATAAGTATACATACATATCCCTAAACACAATTGAGTCCATATATAGATTTGCATGAAAGGCAAATGACTCAAGGGGTATACATGTATATCTTAAAGTTTGGCAATACAAACATATACATGAAGTGAAAACTCATAAAACAGATTCAAAAATAGGAATACAAGTTTAAAATGTATGAATCATCAAAACTAGACTACACTAGCACATCTAATGGGTTCAAATAAGCAATCAAGCTCAAACATATATAAATTATTTGTCGCCCATTCCATGAACAAGTATATAACTAGTCTTAATGAAAACTAACATCTAAACAAGTAATCTTAACATGAAGCATTAAAAAAAATCATCATGATAAAACGAAGACATGATTACTATGTAAATCCACATGTATTAGATTCATGATGTACATTATAGCTTAAACAAAAGTGAGAACACTAAGTATGGGTTCATGCAAGCATGTGTGTCTCAAATACTATACGTGTATGTCAAGGATCTAATAAATATGATATTTACACACTAATCCATAGACAATGAAAACATGCTATAAACAATGAAATGGAAAGCATGTAAACAATAAATAGGAGTAAAGGATTGTTATCAAAAACCGAAGAAGCAACTCTCCTTGTCTCCAAAACATGGTGGTCCTCTCCACCAAATCTTCCCTTGAAAGTGATGCATCCAATTGATTTCCTTTAAGTCCGGAACGCATCCACTCCAAGGTGTCATCACTCTCACGTCATGTGAGAGCCCACACCTACATCAAAAACACTAGGAGGGGTGGTCTTTGGTACCCACATCTTGTTGGGTCCATGGGGGTTAGTCCCTTCTCTAACCCAAACAAACTTCTTTGCTAAATTCTCAACATGTAAACGATCATAGCAAAATTTAGCAAGATGGCCTTTTCGGCCACAATGTGTACATGTGTACACATGAGCATACATGTGTTGATGGTGTCCGTGAGGAGCATGTGTATGCCGTGGAGGGTGTGCATGCATAAATGATGGAACTTGTTTCTTTCGAACCATGGTTTCTAACCGTGTATGGTTCATGGCACATTGGCTCATAGTGGAGCCCAAACAATCTACTCTCTTCTTTAACATACAAATATCATCATTGATCCTAGAAGAAGAGGTACATGCATTAGGTAGACTAGATGAAGAAGCTACACTAGCATGGCAAACATGTGCATCCATCTTATTTTGCAAAATAATGTTTTTCTTTAGACAAACATCTGGATCATTAGAAATTGAAATTATTTTGTTTTTCAAGGCAACATTCTCTTTTAAGACAAAATCAATTTTTGAAGACAAAACATCATTTTTCTTCAAGATATTTTCACAATCAATATTGTTTTTCAAAAACTCATTTTCTTTAAGTGCAAGTTCTAATTTAGATCTTAATGAATCCCTTTCATTATAGACCTCAACCTTCTCTTGCAAAACACAATCAAGTCTAGAATGCAAACTTTTATTTTCTTTTTCAATTTCTAGACTTTTCTTTTTCAAAATCTTATATTTTTCTATTAATTTTTCACAAACAATGGATAGTTCTTCATTCAAAGCATGGGGATCAACAAAATCATCATATGAAGAACTAGAGCAATCATCACTATTATCTAAGTGGGGTTCCGAATGTACCTCAAGGGAGTCATTCCCTTGGACCATGAAGCATTGTGAATCGGATTCTCCACTAGATTCCTCTTCTTGAATTTGCACTTGAAGCTCGGAGGTGGTGGTTGTTGTCAACAAATTTCACACTGCAAAGGCGGAATCAATGTTAGAAACACGTAAAAGATAATCTTTAGATAGTGTGCTTCTAATAGCCTCTAGGGCTTGTGCATTGGCCCCTATATAATTGCTATCACTAAGGAAGGATTCCTTGGTAATGGCAAGATAAACTTTATGACCTAGGGTTTGTAAATAAACGGTCATCCTAATCTTCCAAACATGAATGTTGGAAGGGTCATACATAGGTGGGGTCATGAAAGCCATGATAAACTATATGTGTGCAAAACAAGCAAATGCAAACAATAGATTAGCAAACAAAGGATCTCACTCCTAGGATGTTAAGCCTAAGTATCAGGAGCACTAGCTCTGATACCAATTGAAAGGAACACCTAGAGGGGGGTGAATAGGTGTTAGTGCTAATCTAAAACTAAATGCAAAAACTAAGTGCGCTAAATGCGGAAGCTAATGCAAATTATGCAACACACTTAGTACAATCAACAAGTGTAGCCGAATTCCTCGTGAAGGGCTCTGGACTAACTCCTCTTGATTCCCCTTGAATGGGTTGAGGTGCTATGTGAAGCTCTTGTTGATTAGGTACAAGTGAGGCACACACAAACAACCAAGCATATACAAGATATAGCAATGTGAATTATGCAAGGCACAACACAAGCAAATAGATATGATATGACAATATGAATTATGCTCAACACAAGCAATATATGATATGAATGAGGTATGATGCTGTGCACAAATGTAAAGAGAGAGAGTTTAGAGACAAGTGGATCAAACGCAAACACAATGATATGTTTCGAGGTTTGAGCACCCTTGCTCTACATCCCCGCCTACACCACCGTGTAGGATTTCCAATCCACTATACCGTCCACCGAGGACTCCCACCGAGGGAACCTTCACCGAGAAGGATTTGTACAACAATGGAGTACCGAACTCCTCTCTCAAACAAACACCTCCTCACACAAGAGGGGTAGGCCCTTAGCCAAACAACCACAACAACCAACACAAGTGATTCCAAAAACCACAAACTCAATCTCTCTTTTCCACAAAACAAAGGTCCTAATAGATTAGGATAGTATGATAGCTCAAGTGTGGAAACTAGGTGTTTGGAAAACAAGCAACAAAGAAAAACACTTAGGAAAATTCTTGCAAAAGATATAGAATGAAAACCAAGACAAATCTCCCAAAATATTCTTTTCTTTGATTTTTCCAAAAACCAAAAAACAAATAAGATGAATTCTTTTTGGCTCAAAACTCTTTTAAAAACTCTTTTAAAACAATAGAGAAAGTCTGGAAATTTTGTCTCTCAAAAACTTGGCCAAAAACCCAAAGAGATGGGGTTTATATAGGCCCATCAAAAAACTAGCCGTTAGAGCTAAGCTGGCAGCTCTGACAGGCAACGGTCGACCGGCCCGGTCGACCGGCCCGGTCGACCGCCAACGGTCAGAAATATGACCGTTGGGCAACTGTGGTCGACCGGCCCGATCGACCGAAACAAACAGAGAGCACTGTAAGTGCCCCGGTCGACCGGAGCGGTCGACCGTCCCAGTGCCTCCAAACGTGCACAGATTTGTGCACGTCGGTCGACCGACTCCTCCCCTAGTCGACTAGTCAGAGGACCAAGTCGACTTGGTTGAAGCCTGGAACAACAATCTGGGTCAGAAAAACAGTATAAAATATTTTTCTAAAAATCTTTTAACACTTCTAAAAATCACCAAAAATAGTTTATATCATTTTATATGGAAACACAATCTTGAGATAAAAATTTCAAGACATATATCAATCATATCAATTCATTTTTGAGTCTTGCAAATTTTATCAAAAACAAAACTTGTATTTTTATCAAACTTGATTTTTCAACACATGAATTGGGATATCAAAATAAGTTTGTCTAGCAAGTTAAACCATGTATGTATATCTAGAATACATCTAATATACATAGAAATAAAGTAAACTTGTTTTGATCTACTATTCATGAAAACCAAATCCAAAACATGAAAACGTGTGTGTTGTGCACTTGAGCATATCAACTATACTAAGCTTTACAAATTGGATCTAAACGCACTAACTAAACTATGGATACCTAAGTCTTCTTGATGACCTTCATCTTCAAGTAGACTTGCTCCAAAACTTCATCCATGGGCTAGGCAATGTGTGATCTTGAAACTTTGGCCCTGGAATCATCATGAAAAGCTTCTAAACACCTTGTTGAAGCTAATCACCAACTAATATCTTGGTTAATGATCTGAAACTTAAACAACACAAGATTATTAGTAAACATAACTACATGAGTTAATCATCATCAAAACTAGAGTGGAAGGCCTTTGGGCCAACAACGCAGACCTCACGTTTCATCAACAAACACGAAGGCTATATTCTTTCATTAAACATGGAAGTCGCATTACTAATTTAAAAGTAGGCCTCAATCAAAGTCGCGTTTCGACTTCAAAATGCAAGCATGTGAAGCTCTTTGTTTCAACACTAACACGAGCATGCGAGCTCCGCATTCAAACTCCAATGCTAGATCCACATCTAATGCGAGAGTCACGTTTCTGCTATAACAGACAGCAATTAACTGGGTCAATTACACTCACCTTCTTTCCACTTAATAAGGAATAAATTCGCATTATGAAGAGATTTAAGGGATCAGTTACACCCCAAAAATCTCTATAAATAGCTATGAAAAGCTATAGAAGGGGAGGATTTTTGAAGGGGGAGAATTCTGAAGAAAGAATTTTCAAGAAGAGAGAGGATTCCAAAGAGAGGTCTCTTTTCAATTTGTGCTAACAAGTTCACTTAATCTTCTTGGGATTTCAGCTATTGTTTAAAGTACATACTTTATTTAGAGATCTAAAAGAGAGATCAAAAAGATTTGAGATCAAGCTTCAAGCTCAGCTTGTCAACTGAGAATAAGAATCAACCTTCATTGCCACACGAAGAACCAAAAACTAAATAAAGGAAATAATTAACCACTTATTCCCTCTTTTTATAATCAAATATTGATCCATGATAATCTTCTTTGCAATCAATTAAAGATTTTTACACATTAATTTCTCGAGAAATAATAAACTAATTCAATCAGTTTTCAAGTTGCAGGGTCTATTTGATTGAAATAGTCATGAGCCGAGCTACGATTCGCGGAAAGGGGAAAGAGGCGGCTGAAAATGAAAGAACACCTAGAGGGGGGGTGAATAGGTGTACCGCTAATCTAATGAACTAAATGTGGAAATTAAAAACTAATTGCTACAACATTTAGTGCAACCAATGAGTGTAGCTGAATTCCCCGTGAAGGGCTTGGACTAACTCCTCTTGATTCCTCTGAATAAGAGTTGAGGCGCTATATGAAGCTCTCGTGGTTAAGCACAAGTAAGGCACACAAACACACAAGCATGTATATGATATGACAAAGTAAAGCAATGCACAAATAAAGTGAGAGAGAGAGAGAGTTTAGAGACAATGGATCAAACGCAAACAACAAGATGTGTTTCGAGGTTCGAGCACCGAGCTCTACGTCCCCGCCTTCACCGAGAAGGATTTCCAATCCACTAGGAGTACCGAACTCCTCTCTCAACCAATACAACCTCCACCGAGACAATACAAAGGGTCTACTGAAGACCGGAGTATCGAACTCCACCAATCCAACCAATACAACCTCCACCGAGGCAACACAAACACCACCTCACACAAGAGGGGTAGGCCCTTAGCCAAACAACCACAACCTCAACCTCTACCAAAGAGGGAGCTAACCACAACCCAAATCAACCTCTACCAAAGAGGAATACAACAAGAAAAGGGTTTACAACTTGGTGGTATATCTCAACTACAAACAACTTCCTTTTTTCACAAAACAAGTGATCCTATAGAGAGGATAGAATGATAGCTCAAGTGTGAAAATCAAGGTGTTTTAGAAATCAAATAACAAAGAAAAACTACTTGGGAAACTTCTTGAAAATGATAGAAATGAAGATCTAAAGCAATATCCCAAAATCCTATTTTTCTTTGATTTTCGAAAACCCTTGAAAACAAAAATCTTTAAGCTTTAAAACACTTTTTGAAAGCTTGTAAAAACACTGAAGAGTATAGAAATTTTGGCTCTCAAAAATCTTAGGGAAAAACTCAAACCAATGGGGCATATATACTCCTCCTAAGAAACTAGCCGTTGGAGCTGAAAAACAGCTCTGGCGGCTGGCAGTCGACCGGCCCGGTCGACCGCCAACGGTCAAAAATTTGACTGTTGGAGCATTGGTCGACCGCCCAAATCCAGAGAGCAACTTTCCTCTCTGGACGGTCGACCGCCCGGTCGACCGTGCCTTGCTTACGGTCGACCGTCCGATCGACCGAGAGTGGGGTGTTTGTAGTCGGTCGACCGCACGGTCGACCGGTCCAAGTAGCTGGCCAAACGTTCACGTTTTGTGCACGTCGGTCGACCGAATCTGAGTCCGGTCGACCGTCCCGATTGACCGCCAGAGCCTGGCAGAAGGCTTTCTGGGTCAGAAAAACTTGGTTTAAAATATTCTAAAAATCCCATAAATTCCTTAAAAATCCACAAAAATAGTTTTAGCATAATGTATTGAAATACAAACTTGTGTGAAAAATTCAACACAAATTTCAAACTTTTTGAACCATTTTTGTGTTATAGAAATTTTGCCGAAAACCAAAATCCGTATTTTTCCAAACTTGGATATTTCAAAAGAAAATTTGTTTTGTCCAAAACTCATCCAAATACAAGAACATGATACTTAAACACTTTGAAGCATGTTGCATATGGATAGAAATCCAATATACAAGAAATAGATATATATCCATGTTTTTGACTTTAAATACGAAAATATGTTTTGTTAAAATACCAAAACACCAAAACTCATGAAAAGGCATATCAAAATAAGTTTGTCTAGGAAATTTAGCATTCATGTATATAGAACACATCTAATATACATTTAAACCATTTAAACTTGTATTGATACTATCTATTCATGAAAACTAATATCGGTTAAACCAAAAACAGAAAAACTGAATCCAAAACATGAAACGTGTGTGTGTTGTGAATTTGAGCATATCACACTATCTAGTCTTTACAAATGGATATAAAACAAACTATAAACTAGGTACCGATGTCTTCTTGACGAACTCCGTCTTCAAGTCGACTCGATCTAAACTGTGATCCACCGAGCTTGACTCCAACGAGTGCTATATATGATCTTGATGCTCGGGTTCTGGAATCACCAAGTGAAAGGCTTCAAAACTCCTTTGTTGAAGCTAATCACCAACTAATATCTTGATTAAAGATCTGAAACTAAACATCACAAGATTATTAATAAACATAATTACATGAGTTAATTATTATCAAAACTAGAGTGGAAGGCCTATGGGCCAACAATCTCCCCCTTTTTGATGATGACAAAACTCATGGAGTTATATATGCATGGATTAAAGTTAAGCTTCAAAGAAGCTCCCTCTTAACTCATGCATTACAATAAACAAATAAATATGCAATGAAAGCTCATAAACATGTATGCAAATACATGGTGATAAACATGCATAAACAAGTATGAAACACATCAAATTCTTTTTATTGCTATGCATGAACATAAATCCTTTTTCAAAAACATGCATATATACTGAAATACTTCTCCCCCCTTTTTGTCAATCATCAACAAAGGGGTTAAAGTAAAAAACAAAATGTTCTCCCCCTCTTTGTCAAAAGCAAAAATCAACAAAGGGGTGACATAAAACAAATCAATAAAGGATATATGCGATATACATTCATAAAGAGAAAGACGCTAAGTTAACTTTCCTACATATATGCATTACATGAAGGAGGGATGACAAGCCCTAATTCACATAATGCATAATATGCAATGCATAAGAGGAGATGTGAAGCTCCCCCTGCACACGTGTATCGCATAAAGAAGAGTTGTCAAGCTCCTCAATATAAGATACACTCAACATGAATCTATATGTAGAAGAGATGTTAAGCTCCCCTTGTATATAAGCAATACAAATCAAAACGTTTTATGATACCAATTGAAAGGAAAAAAAAAAATTTTCACTACATGATACCAAATGAAAGTAAACAAATAACATCTTGATACCAATTGTAAGGTATTTATCTTTATAAGCATATGATACCAAATTAAAAATCAATATTAATTTTTCAATCATTTTTCATCATAAAGTATGGGAGTGGAATACAAAACCAATGGTAAACAAAATACCAATTGAAAGATGAAATACGAGTTTTCTCCCCCTTTATGAAATACCAAATAAAACGATGCATAAGCTTGTATTAGTATACCAATTGAAAACTAATCAATTGAAACATGATAGTCATTAAAAATCAAGCTTATCATAATCAAAATTTGTGCTTAAAGATATATATAGTAAGCACAAATAAAACAAATATATGTATTAAAAATTAGATACCAATCGAAATTGATACTATTTGAAGTCTAAGCTTACATACATAAAAAATATATGAGTATACAAAAAAAAAATGTCAATATTGATACCAATTAAAAAGATCCAATGATACCAATTAAAACAATAATAATATCAAGTATATAACTCATATTCCTTTCCACCCATTTCATGCTCATGTTTAAAAGATTTTCAATATTAACATACAAGGCATGGTCGCCCAACCAATCGCCCGTTGGAAGGTAGGAGTTTTCAAAAATAGGTTTGAAAAATATAGTATGTTTGAATACTCTATCATAACCAAGAATACCGCAACTAGTTAAATGGAAAATCTTGAAAATTAGTACGAAATCCTTCAAGCAAGCAATAAAACAAAATTATATTTCATGAAAAATATGTAAATCAAATGGTCACTAAACACTCAAAGTCCATAAAGCCCATACATACTCATGAAAACATAATCATGAGAAAACAAGAAGGGTGAGTGTTCTGATAAAATGTGAAGAACATAATCATGAAAGGTAGTCAATAAGCTCAATATTCCTTAAAACATGAAAATCATCAAAATGATTTAATCTTCAAGGCACATGTATGCCTTATACAAACTAAAATATACATACATATTCAAATATAAACGAGTCCACAAATGTATATGCATGAAGGCACGTGGCTCAAAGGATGTATATGCATAATCATTAGTTTGGACAAGATGGACATATACATGAAGTTAAACATATAAAATGAAAACATGGATAAAATAGGAATACAAGTCAAATGCATGAATCATCAAAACTAGATTATACTAGAACATCTAATGGGTACAAATAAGCATTCAAGCACAAACATATAAAAATTTATTTGTGGCCCACTATATGTACAAGTATATATATCCTAGTTTTATTGAAAACTAACATTTAAACAAGTAATCAAAACATGAAGCATAAAACGAGACATAAATCAACATAATAAAAATAAATACGATCATTATGTAAATCCACATGCTATTAGAACTATGATATACATAATAGCTAAACAATGGTGAGAACACAACATATGGGTGCATATAAACATGGGTGATCTCAAATGCTATATTTGCATGTCAATGATCTAATAATCATGACACTTATCATAATAATCTACAAACATGAAGCATCAAAACAAAAATCACAAACATCCATATGATCATTATGTATATGCATATGCATTAGATCTAGGATATACATATTAGTGTAAAACAAAGTGAGAACACAAAGATATAAGTCCATATTAAACATGGGTGTCTCAAATAACTAAACATGTATATCACTAATCTAATAAACATGACATATGTATAATGAACAATAAAACAAGACATGCTATAAATCAAAGACATGAAAAGCATACAAATATAAACGGGAGTTAGAGATCGATACCAAAACTGATGAAGGCACCTCTCTAGCTCTCCAAACCAAGGTGGTCCTCCCACCAAACTCCCCTTGAAAGTGATGCATCCAAATAGTCCTCTTTTAAGCTCGGAACGCATCCACCTCAAGGCACCATAACTCTCACGTCATGCGAGCCACACCTACATCAAATACAATAGGGGTGGTCTTTGATACCCATACTCTTTTGGGTCCATGGGGGTTAGTATCTTTTCTAACCCAAATAGATTTATTTGCTAAATTAGAATCATTTATATGATCATAACAAAATTTAGCAAGGTGGCCCTTACGTCCACAATGTGTACAAGTGTACACATGAGCATACATGTGATGGGTGTGTACGTGAGGAGCATGTGTATGCCGTGGAGGGTGTGCATGCAAAGATGGAACTTGTTTCTTTTGAAACAAAGATTCCAAACGTGTATGGCTCAAAACACAATGGCACAAAGTGGAGCCCAAACAATCCATATTCTTTTTTAGCAACTTTATATCTTTTTCAATTAGAGAAGAAGTGGAGCATGCAATAGGTGAACTAGGTGAAACTATCCTAGCATGGCAAACATGTGAATCCATATTATTTTTTAAAGATTCATTTTTCTTTAAACAAATTTCTAAATCCTTGGAAATAGAAGCAATTTTCATTTTTAAAGAATCATTTTCTTTTAAAACAAAATTAACTTTTGAAGACAAGTTTTCATTTTTCTTTAAAATTATTTCACAACCATTTTTATGTTTCAAAAATTAATTTTCTTTTAAGACAAGATCAAGTCTAGATTTCAATGAATCCCTTTCATTAGAAATCTCTACTTTATCTTGCAAAATCAAATCAAGTCTTGAACATAAATCCTTGTTTTCTTTATTAAGTTCAAATCTCTTCTTTTTCAAAAGATTATATTTTTCCAATAACTTTTCACATACAATTGAGAGTTCTTCATTCAAGGCATTGGCATCAATATTCTCATCACATGAAGAACTATCATCATCACTATCTAATTGAGTTTTCGAGTATACCTCAAGGGAGTCATTCCCTTGAACCTTATAGCATTGTTGCTCGGATTCTCCACTAGATTCATCCTCCATGATGTTGGGCGTTTGTAGCTCGGAGGAAGTCAACTTGTTTCACACTGAAAAGGCAGAATCATAGTTAGAAACAAGCATAAGATAATCTTTGTTAAGCGTGCTTCTAATAGCCTCAAGGGCAAGTGCATTGGCCTCTATATGCTTGCTATCATTAGAGTAGGATTTCTTGGTAATAGCAAGGTAAACATGCAAGCCTAGGGTTTTCAAATACATGGACATCCTAAATTTTCACGTGTCAATATTGGAAACATCAAACATGGGAGGTGACAAGAAATCCATGATTGTGTGTAAACAATATATGTACAAAATGCAAATGATAGATTAGCTAGCCAAGATCACACTCCTAGGTGGTTAAGCTAAATATCAGGAGCGTAGGCTCTGATACCAATTGAAAGTACACCTAGAGGGGGGGTGAATAGGTGTACCGCTAATCTAATGAACTAAATGCAGAAATTAAAAACTAATTGCTACAACACTAAGTGCAACCAACGAGTGTAGCTGAATTCCCCGTGAAGGGCTCTGGACTAATTCCTCTTGATTCCTCTGAATAAGAGTTGAGGCGCTATATGAAGCTCTCGTGGTTAAGCACAAGTGAGGCACACAAACACACAAGCATGTATATGATATGACAAAGTAAAGCAATGCACAAATAAAAAGAGAGAGTTTAGAGACAATGGATCAAACACAAACAACAAGATGTGTTTCGAGGTTCGAACACCGAACTCTACGTCCCCCCTTCACCGAGAAGGATTTCCAATCCACTAGGAGTACCGAACTCCTCTCTCAACAAATACAGCCTCCACCGAGGCAATACAAAGGGTCTAGCGAAGACCGGAGTACCGAACTCTACCAATACAACCTCCACCGAGGCAACACAAACACCACCTCACACAAGAGGGGTAGACCCTTAGTCAAACAATCACAACCTCAACCTCTACCAAAGAGGGAGCTAACCACAACCCAAATCAACCTCTACCAAAGAGGGATACAACAAGAAAAGAGTTTATAACTTGGTGGTATTTCTCAACCACAGACAACTTCCTTTTTCCACAAAACAAGTGATCCTATAGAGAGGATAGAATGATAGCTCAAGTGTGGAAATCAAAGTATTTTGGAAATCAAATAACAAAGAAAAACTACTTGGGAAACTTCTTGAAAATGATAGAAATGAAGATCTAAAACAATATCCCAAAACCCTATTTTTCTTTGATTTTTCCAAAACCCTTGAAAACAAAAATCTTTAAGCTTTAAAACACTTTTTGAAAGCTTGTAAAAACACTGGAGAGTATAGAAATTTTGGCTCTTAAAAATCTTAGGGAAAAACTCAAACCAATGGGGTATATATACTCCTCCCAAGAAACTAGCCGTTGGAGCTAAAAAACAGCTCTGGTGGCTGGCGGTCGACCGGCCCGGTCGACCGCCAACGGTCAAAAATTTGACCGTTGGAGCATCGGTCGATCGCCCGGTCGACCGCCCAAATCCAGAGAGCAACTTTCTTCTCTGGACGGTCGACCGCCCGGTCGACCGTGCCTTGTTTACGGTCGACCGTCCGGTCGACCGCCCCAACCCGAGAGTGGGGTGCTTGCAGTCGGTCGACCGTACGGTCGACCGGCCCAAGTAGCTGGGCAAACGTGCATGTTTTGTGCACGTCGGTCGACTGGTCCGGTCGACCGACTCTGAGTCCGGTCGACTGTCCTGGTCGACCGCCAGAGCCTGGCAGAAGGCTTTTTGGGTCAGAAAAACTTAGTTTAAAATATTCTAAAAAATCCCATAAATTCATTAAAAATCCACAAAAATAGTTTTAGCATAATGCATTGAAATACAAACTTGTATGAAAAATTTCAACACAAATTTCAAACTTTTTGAACCATTTTTGTGTTATGGAAATTTCGCCGAAAACCAAAATCCGTATTTTTCCAAACTTGGATTTTTCAAAAGAAAATTCGTTTTGTCCAAAACTCATCCAAATTCAAAAACATGATACTTAAACACTTTGAAGCATGTTGCATATGGATAGAAATCTAATATACAAGAAATAGATATATATCCATGTTTTTGACTTTAATTATGAAAATATGTTTTGTTAAAATACCAAAACACCAAAACTCATGAATAGGCATATCAAAATAAGTTTGTCTAGGAAATTTAGCATGCATGTATATAGAACACATCTAATATACATTTAAACCATTTAAACTTGTATTGATACTATCTATTCATGTAAACCAATATCGGTTAAACCAAAAACCGAATAACCGAATCCAAAACATGAAACGTGGGTGTGTTGTGAACTTGAGCATATCACACTATCTAGTCTTTACAAATGGATCTAAAACAAACTATAAACTAGGTACCGATGTCTTCTTGACAAACTCCATCTTCAAGTCGACTCGATCCAAACTGTGATCCACCGAGCTTGACTCTAATAAGTGCTATATATGATCTTGATGCTCGGGCTCTGGAATCACCAAGTGAAAGGCTTCAAAACTCCTTTTTATAGCTAATCACCAACTAATATCTTGATTAAAGATCTGAAACATCACAAGATTATTAGTAAACATAACTACATGAGTTAATCATCATCAAAACTAGAGTGGAAGGCCTCTGGGCCAACAGAAAATATGTGAAAAGTCAAGCTAGAAATGCCATCCTTTTGGATCGAGAGGAACGATCAAGAAGAAAAGTGCCTAAAGCTGTTGTCTAAGCATGCTCGACTTCAAAATACGACTTATTCTTTCAAATTGAAGTTGGAAGTAGGGATGTAGTTTATATACTAGAGAAGAGTGACAAGACTAAGACCGAAATGACCCATATATCTGTAGAAAGGTATTAAGTGATGACAAGAAGGAGATTATCATAGAAAGCTTGCTTATGATGAAAAAAATCAAAGTAAGGCTAGCGGGTCTTGCGAGAATCATCAGAGGTAACTATTAACATAAAAAATTCTATTGGGGAGGGAATTTATGATCGTCGAACATCGATGGGCACTTTTGTCCTGAAGAAATGTTGACATCATGCATCATGTTTTCCCCAGATTCATCAAATACATCATTAGTATATCTCATCAATGTTGACATCATGCATCGTGGTCTCCCAGATTCATCTGGGTTGATGTTAGTAAGTTGTGCTGCAATTCTTTGAGGGAGCATACTCTTCTTTAGTGCTCTACCAAACATCTTGGATCCCAAACCTTAATCTGATCGATCAACCAGAGTATCTATTTGATGCAAGGTATGGTGTTAACTTTATCATGGATAAATGCCTTTTAAGAAATTTTCTATTGATCGATATTATGAGCGTGTCGCCATTCGAATTTATGAGGTGATAGGCATTTGAGTAGATCAACTCTACTACAAAAGGTCCCTCCCATTTGGGCTCGAATTTGCTTTGGTTTTGTAGGTCATGATCATGGGCCATCTGACAGCTAAGATAAAATCTCCTTTCTTAAAGATACATTCTTTGACTTTCTTGTTGAAGACTTTGATAATTCGAGTTTGATAAAGCTTAATTTGTTGTTCAGCTTGCAGGTGTTTATCGTCCAAAGTTTTCAATTCTTAGAGGCGCAGTCGATGCTTATCCTCAGTTATCATCTCTATTGCCAGGGCAATACGTAGAGATGAAATCTGGACCTCTATAAAAGTACAACTTCGCATCTTTATACCAAGGAAAATGGCGTAGCCCTTGTTAGGATCTCACCGTTGTGTAGTAGGCCCAAAGGCATTCGCTTAACTTCTCTTCCCAGTCCCGTTAACTTTCTGAAATGACTTCTTGAGAAGCTTTTCAATGGTCTTATTGAAGGCTTCTGCAAGACTGTTGGCAGCCGGATAGTGATCGGGGTGGAACTAGCACTCAAAAGTGTGTATTTATGAAATCAATGAAAATATGCATGTGTGCTAATGTACCCTCGATAATTCCGTTATAGCATTGGCTCAACGGGTCAAATTTACAGGGAAGAGAGGCGATAGAAGCATTGACAGTTTTTATTCACGTTATTTGTTAACAGTTCTTCTTTGTTAAAAGAATTAGAAAAAGTAAAGAAAAGAAAAGAAAAGGAAAACAAGCATGTGGTAGGTGAGAAGGGCGATGAAAACGTCGATGTGAAAACAAAATAGAAGTGGCTTGGAAACAAATAGGAAAGAAGAAGAAGCTTGTAGTAAATACAATGAAAACAAAGACAAACGAAGAAGCGGTGAAAACAACAATGAAAAGATAAAAAGAATTGCTTTTCAAACAAGATAAAATAAAAAACTCATGGCTACTAACTACCAATTGCTCCACTAACCATGCTAACCTCTTAATGATAGTTGCCTCACATTTGATCCTCGACCATCACTAATCCTTGGCTTCAAGAGATGATACAGAGCATGGCAAATGAGATGGTTCTTCTACATTCAAACAACACATCCATACTACATAACAAGTTGCAAGCTACTGTTAAATCATCAAAACCGGTTAGAGGTGAGCATGAAATAAAGTTAGCATTTACAAGTTAGCAAGTTAGTGGGTTAGGTGTTAGAATGTTAGAATGTTAGAATCCATCATCATGAGCCATCAATGGCTCTTGCAAGAACAAGGCCTTATAGAGGCTACTCGATTTATGTGGATTATCAAGTAAGTGGTTAGATGGTTAGTGGTTAGTAGTTAGATTGCCATGAGAAGAAAAGTTAGCAAAGCAACATGTAGAAGATGAAGAAGATTACATTAGAGGAGAAAGGGGGCACCTTTACATAGACTGTCACCTTCTATTATATCAATCCCTCTCTATCTCTCTCTCTGAATCTCTCAGCCTTACTATTAGATCTAAAAATGAAATAACATAACAAAATACAAGAAATGAAGAACACCTACCTACACTACACTAAAACATTGAAACCCTAGCCTAAAAAAAAAACTGCCTCGTTCTGGACCTATGCAGGGGTATTTATAGGCGTAGAAGGATTCCAGAAGACGAGACGGGGCCATGCGTCGAAAATCGACGCGTGGCTCCACTCTTGTGCCGCGGAAACGCGACAATTGCCGCGTTTCTGTGGCAATACCAGGGACTTAGGTCCCTGGTTTTTGCCAGTGGGTCCCCGTTGGTTCTAGCAGCTTCCTGGTATATCCTTTTTCTAGTAATTTCGTCCGAATATTCGTCTGACGTGCGCAAGAGTCTAGGTTCGACGTATCTTCTAGATGATCCCTTGCTTGGCCTCCAAGTAATGCGGATTTAATTACCCTAAAAGGGGTTTAATTAAGCTCTTATTACTCCTTTGCCCTTGAACTCTGGGTTTACCTGCAATAGAGACCAAAATACGGTTTAGACCGACAATTTATTCATCAAGCGGTAGGGAAATGCAATACAATAATGCATAAACGTAGGCTAATCACACCCCCACGCTTATCTTTTGCTCGTCCCGAGCAAAACAAGAAAAGAAAAACTATACTACAAAGGTTATTACACCACTTTCGCAGGTGACGCGATTGCACTGAGCGTGTGCAACAAGCCGTTAAACCTCTAGGTTACCCTAGAGGAGGAGTGTTGTCTCCTGAGGGTTTTCAGCGGATTGCACCCACAAAATCCATAAAGAAAGAAGACAAATGTTACTATTTTGAAAACACATTTTGAAAAGGAGACAAGTTTTCAAAATATTTTTGTAAAAATATAAGCGATCTCAGGTCATAAGTCAACCAAAATTAATCTTTCTTAAACTTAGTCTCTATGCAAGATCTTATCTTCAATTAAGGTAGGAATTTAAATTGGATTGAATATTTTATCCTTCATAGAACCTAGATAATATGCACTTTATGATAGTGAATATTTCTGAGATTTCAACTCCAACCATCAAGCCATTGTTTATATATATATTCTTTCTTTTTTTTTCTTCCCTTAGTTTTCTTAGGCTTTCTAGTTCACCCATGTAGTGAGCCTATAACCGATAACTCCCAAACCTGAAGGTCCTAGGGCACCAGATGAGAAAACATCCCTCAGGTTTGAGGACTCGAGTAAACAAGGCCACAAAACTAAAGGGGATTATTTGTTTTTTTACCATCGTTAGGCGTGAATAATCATGCTTCTTGAGGCATAATTATCCAGCTTAATAAGTGATGTTTTCTTCATATATATTTTTTCTTTTTATTTATTTTTACTTTATGGCATTTTAGGTCTTTGTTTCTATCCCAAAAATTGTGTAAGTGTGAAGTACATACTATCTAAGGCAACAAATTCAAGATAAAATTATCTCCCCAATTTATCTTACTTAGCCTATAATTTTAAACAAGATCCATTATTTTGAATAGTTTTAAGGTGTTATAATTAAGGCTTCCTTAATTTCTAAGATCATCTTAATTTTCTTAAAAATAGATCAAAACTTTATCTCTTATTTCAAAAAGTTTTTAAAGAAAGAGAAAATTCCTATACAAAAGGAAAATTTTCTAAAAGTATCCTAAAAGAAGTGTAAAAGAAAGAAAATCTAAAAACTCTAAGTTAGTAAACCCTCCCCCACACTTATCTCACGCATTATTCTCAATGCATCGTGATGTATGTATGCATGAAACAAATAGAGAGGGAAGGAAAAAATCACCTCAAGGTGGTGGTTCCGGTGGTGGTCTGATTGGTCCACGAAATGCAGGCCAATCCAACTTGAGTGGAGCCCTGAGGAACCCACCAGAGACCTCAAGAATACAACCCACTAGAATGATGTATACATTTATGATTTTTATTAAAAATTTAACCCCATCTAATTTTCAAATTTTCAAAATAATTTCAGAGTCAAATTTATCAAGACCCTTGTCCCAGAATAGAATGATTGATTTGGACTCAGGAAATACAGGAACTAATATCGACTCAGGAAAAAGACTTAAGTCAAGTAAAGGCTCGAGAGTCGAGATTGGTTCAGGAAGTGGGTCCAAATCACGAAGCTCAAGTCCACAATCATTTCCCCATGATGGAATGTGACTTTTTAAGATTGGTGATTCAAGTTCAGGAATGACAGGTATGGGAATCAAAACTGACTCTAAAATGTTACTCAAATTGGGTAATATAACAGGAGTTAATAATGATTCAGGGATTTGAACTGGATCACAATTTTAAGGATCAAAGTCACATTCCTCATTGAGTTCAATTCCACAAAAATGAGAACTTGCCAATTTATCAATGGGACTTTCAAAAGTATGAAATTGGTCAAGTTCAATATGATCATCGCAAAAGATTGGTGATTCAATTTCACAATGGACTGGTACAGGATCCAATACTGACTCGGGAAAAGGCCTGAATTCAGGTAAAAACACCGTAGTCATAATTGAATCAGGAAGTAGAATTGATTTACTAATTTGAGGTTCATGATCATATTCATACTCAAGTTCAATTTTAGGAAAAGGATAATTTGAAAATCACCTAGAGGGGGGGTGAATAGGTGATAATGCTAATCAATGCACAATTAAAAATATGATGCAACAATCAACCCAAAACAAGACTAGAAGCCGTATACCCTGTGAAGGGCTCTGAACTCCTTCCTCCTAATTCCTCTAGATATGAGTTGGAGGTGCGCAATGCAATCTTGTTGTATGAGTATTTGATTGACAATGTGATTATGCAACAAGTGAATATAACAATGAAAATGAAGAGCAAGAACAATGTAGCAAAGAAAATGTGAAGCAAGTAGATAAAGCAATGAATATAAAGTAAGTGATTTAAGCAAGAATTAAGAGCAAGTAAGAACAAGTAAACCAAACGCACACACCGAGAATTTTTCCGAGGTTCGAGCACCCAGCTCTACATCCCCGCCTTCACCCAGAAGGATTTCTAACAACTATAACTTCACAAAGAGGTTACAAATACACCGGAGTACCCAACTCCACAATCTCAAGTACAAGTTCTCTCTTGGTGATCAAAAGACCACAAACTATCTTTTGCAAATGCCTCTTTCCCTTACAAGAGCCCTGTAGAGTAATGGTTAGAATTGAAGCTCAAATAGTGTAAGTGGAAAAAGGAAATGAACTAGAGAGAGTTTAGAAAATAAAACTTCAGCGATGAGAGAATCTTCAGCACAAAAACCAAGGACCAAACTCTCTTGAAAGCTTTTGAAAACTTTTGAAACTTTTTTGTATAATGCTTGTTGTTAAAAACATAACCCTAATCACCTCTATTTATAGGAGAGGGCTAGGGATTAAAAAGTAAACTCATATAATGTTAATTAGGAAGAATTTGACCCATAAAATATCCCCTAAATTCGTTTAGAAACGAAAAATACAAATTTAAAACGTGTTTAAAAGCTAGCCGTTATGGCTGAAACGGCTACCTCGGTCGACCGGGATTCAAACAAAAAGAGCCGTTGCAGGCTCTCGGTCGACCTCCCGGTCGACCGAAACAAACAGAGAGTGACACCACTTCAGTCAGCCAGCCGCCCGGTCGACCGAAGTCTTCGGTCGTCCGCCCGGTCAGCCGAAGAACATGCACACGGATACGCATCAAAACAGCCAGAAAACCAGTCGACTGGGTCGGTCGGTTGATCTGACCTGACTAGTGTCGGTCGACCGGCTCAGGCCAAAAGTCTAAACTGAACAAGAATTTTAAGGAGATTTTGATACCTAATAAAATATTTTTGATTAGAGATATATATAAAACATAAAATTGAGTTTGTAATCAAAAGGCTTTGTATTAAATTATTTTGTATATATTTATAGGGAATATTTCTAGGAAATGCATGTGCGCAAAAACGTGTGTGTTGGAATATAAAGCTTCAATCCTAATCACTATTCTTTAACAAAACTATAAAACTAGAAACAAAACTAATGAAATCTCATGAGCAATCTTGAAGTCTTGAACCATGCAAAGCCTAGCTAGAGCCTTCTCTTCTATGTTCCTTCCTTGATGTGCCATAAGCCTTCTTTGCTCCATGAACTTAGAATTTCTTGCAAAAGCTGAGCAATGTCCTCCAAACATGGTACAAAACCTGAAACTAATCTTGAACAAACTTATTAGTACCAAATGGCTCTTATTTGTTTTGTTATCATCAAAACTCTAAACAAATGGAGAGTGTAACCTTTTGGGCCAACAATCTCCCCCTTTTTGATGATGACAAAACAAACAGGCTATGTTAAAAAATAAAAGAGAGGTGTAAGCTCCCCCTCAAATTATGCTACATTAAACAAAGAAAAACTATATTATATTCAAGCTACGCAAACAAAAACCATGAGATATTAAACACTTGCAAAAACACTTAAACTCAAATACAAGAAATCATAAACACTTATTGGAATAAACTCAGACTTATTCTTCCCCTTTTTGTCATACATCAAAAAGGATAAGAAAAACATTTTATTATTCAATAACACAAATATTTAGTTCACCACAAATAAAGGAGAATCTAGCAAAATCAAGTGGTTTAGTGAAAATATCGGCAAGTTGCAAATCCGTGGAAACATAATCAATATCTATATCACCTTTCTCAAAATGATCTCTAAGAAAGTGATACCTAATCTCAATGTGCTTGGTCTTACTATGTTGATTTACATTTTTGGTCATATGAATAGTACTAGTTTATCACAAAAAATTTTTATATGATCATAATGCAAATCATAATCAAGGAAAGTATGTTTCATCCAAAGGACTTGTGCACAATAAGCCCCCTGATTGGTAGTGAAAAGTGCATTTTTATCATCATATTTACCATCACATTTTTATATTTATTCATATAATTCTGCACATTTACTAATATTTTATGATTTATTGTGTGCAGGCCTTGAGAAATAAAAATAAGGAAATGAAGCCTCAAAAGAAGCCCAAAAGCCCATATTCAAGCCCAAGGCAAAAGTTACAATTATTAAATGTCAAAATTGCAAACACCAAGGGCAAAAGTTGCAAATACTAAAAGAAGAGGGAAGGATAGACTTCTATTCAACCCTAAATACTTGCAGGATGAGGATAAAAGCCAAAGAAGAGAGTGCAAAGATAAGGAAATTCGTTTAAAAAGATATTGGGAGATTTGAGATCTAGGTAACTTGCTTCCCAAGTTATCCCGAAATTCACAAATAAAGAGCCAGGATGCAACATCCAGAAGACAACGCCCAGATGAACGGACCAAGGGAAGCCACGCGCCAAAGCGCGTGGCCATCTGCCACTACTTGGCCGTGGAAACGCGGCCCAAGCCGCGTTTCCGCAGCAATCCAGTCTTATCTGGGGACTAGTTTTCGTGGGAGAGTTGTGTTGGGACTCTACCTCCTTCTGCACCTATAAATACCCCTGTAGATGCAACAGAAAGGGCGGACAGAAAATACAGAGCAAATTCTAGGGTTTCTTAGGCTAATTTGTAGTTTAGGTTAGGTTTTTCTTTTTGTAATTTTTGTAACTGAGAGTGGAGGAAGCTTTCATGGAGGAAGGAGTCCATGCTTGTACTGAGGTGACAGCGGTGTAAGCCTACTTTTCTTCCATTGTTAATGAAATCCATTCAAAGGTTTGTCTTTGTTATGTCTATTCTTTGTATTCGTGTTTTATTCTTGTTTTATTTTTCTATACTTGTGTTATTCTCTCTGATGTCTTGCAAACCGTGAGAACTGGTCGCTTCGAGACTGCTTAGCCGAAGAAGAGCCCTTGATGGCCTATGGAGATGAACAAGCCGTCGCTTGCCAGTCTTTTCTTTTCGTAGTGTAGATCGCGAAGGTGGAAGATCCTATACGCCATTCTTGTACGCCTTCGAAGACAAAGTAAGTTGTAGCAAAAGGTTCAAAGGTAAGTAAGACTGAAGAGGTAGGTATGTATTTTTCTACTTTATAATCTTCTTCCTTTCTTCTATTTCTTTAGATTAGATGACAAACTCCACTTCTTTCCAATTTATTTCTCCCACTTCATTGTAAATACCATTGTAAATAATAAAAATAAATAAAAAAGAGATAACTTGCTTAAACGCTTCCATCGCAGTTCCCTCCCTGAGGATCACGACCCGCATAGCCACTGCTACCGCGGATTAGAATTGAGCACCTTGCACATCTTGTTCTAAATCTAATATTCCATATTTTGCGTGCAGGAAAATCTCAATCAAAATTTTGGCGCCGTTGCCGGGGAGGGACGGTAAGTATTCTCTAAAAAAAAAAATTAATTATTAACTAATTCTTTTATTCTTTCTGTTTGCAGGTTTGGAGAACAGGAAACAGTAGAAGTGGACATATAGCAACTCTGTGCCTCTGCCCTCGAAGGCAGAGCATCAGAGCCTACTACAGTGCCGTGGATCCGCGGCAATAGCCGCGTTTCCGCGGCCTTAGTAGTTCATTACTGATAGATCTTTCTACAGGTTGCTACAAATTACAAGATTTGTTTTCTGCTCTGTTAAAATTTGTTCTGTGATAAACCTGTATACTGCTAATTAATCAACAGTAAAATATTTATTGAAAAAGATAAAAAATTGATTAGACGTTTGCATCCTAGGCACGTGTCTTTTCAATTCCTTTATTTTACTATTGAAGAGTGATGGAGCAAGGTACGTTCGCATTGCATATAGAATAAGACTCATCTCTTGGTTGATTTTCATTGCTTTGAGTGAATCTTATTTACATATCTTGTACACTTGCACAAAATCATCTTAAGGGCATAACCCATTAACAAGATAAGGTGGGGATTTCATCACCCTTTCTTGGCCCAAAAATCAGATTCCAAGCACTCACTAACCCAAGCCTAACTAAAAATTAGTAGAAGTTGGCCCTAGGGACATCTCGGACTCAATTAAGAGATTATCCTAAGGGGGAACAGTGTTGGAATTTGACTCCTGCCAAATCAGTGTCTAGGAAGGGGATTGAGGGCCGAAAGCTCGAAGATTGGTGGTTATTTAATTAAGGAACGTCTTTGATGGAAAATCTCCCACCAATCTTGCCCTGACCTGGCTGATTAACTTGTGGTCAAAGTCTGCACCCTACCTCCCGTGGACTGTCAACCAGTTAGGAGTCGTCTAGGTCATTGGTCTACCCTAACTTAGGTTAGAAATTTTTCTTTTTTGTTTGCTTGTTTGTTTGTTTTGTTTTTCTTTGATTGTGTTTGTGTGATATGGCATATAATAATTTTTCCAACTTTAATCCATATTACACACCACCCTCTTTTTCGGATATTACCAACCCGGCATATCATAATTTTGACCAACCTAGTGTGCCGGAATGGTCTTATCCGAATGAATATAACCCATACCCCCATCTTATGACCATAATTTTCATACCACTTTCAACTCTTCACAGAGTTCATGGGGTTTCGCTTCCCCCGAGTCCAATTTTCAACCAACTTGTCCTCCATCTCCACCTTGTCCACAATATTCCCAAGATTCATACTCAGATCCACCCATTCAGAATAGAAACCATCTATCTTGGAAATGATGAGTATGCATGAGTCCAAGCAACAATTACCATCAATCTTTGACATGATGATGCGTGAGTCCAAGCAACAATCACAAAATCTGACCGACTCACAACTTCATCACGATTACACTTCCTCTTTTCAAGTCCAATCACAAAATGATGCACCAATCGACTATGAAAAGATGCTTGAAGCCATGACTCAGGCTAGATTAGCTCGTGATCATGAAATAGGTTTGATGGTTCAATCTTTACGTTCTCACCATTCGGCCATTTCTGATATGGTTAACCATTCTGTTAGAGCCGACGAGCCACGTTGCTTTGGACAACAAGATTCTAATTCAGTACCACCATGTGAACTTGCTGAAACTCCAATTTCTGATAGTTTGGCAAGTTATTCCTTTCCTGAAATAGAACTTGAGCATGAATATGATCATGAACCCCACCTTGATGATTCAATTTTGCTTCCTGATTCAATAATGACTCCGGTGTCTCCACCTGATTTTACTTTTCCCGAGTCAACATTGGATCCTGTACCAATTCATCATGAAATTGAATCACCCATTTTTGATGATCATATTGAACTTGACCAATTTTGTAATTTTGAAAGTCCCATGGATAAATTGGCAAGTTCTCATTTTTATCATATTGAACTCAATGAGATATGTGACCTAGATTCTCAAATCTGTGATCAAGTTCAAATTCCCGAATCATTATTGACTCCTGTTTTGTTACCCAACTTAGGTAATCTTTTAGAGTCAGTTTTGATTCCCACACCTATCATTCCTGAACTTGAATCACCAATATTGAGTCACATTCCATTGTGGGAAGATGATTGTGGACTTGAGTTTCAACTTATTGATTTGGACCCATTTCTTGAACCTCGCCCGACTCCTGAACCATTACTTGATTTAAGTTTCTTTCCTGAGTTGGTATTCGTTCCCATAACTCACACGTCCAAGTCAATCATTCCATCTTTTCACACTCCATTTTGGGACAAGGCGGTTGACACAATTGACTCTGAATATAATTATGAATTATGGAAATTTGATGGGGTGAAATTGCTAAAAAATGATCATACATACATTTTAGTGGGTTATACAAGGGAAATTTCTGGTATGTTCCTCTAAATACTACTTTATCTTGATTGGGTAGCAACGCTTGGCCCAATTAGGCCACCACCGGAACCACCACCTTGAGGTAACTTCTGCCTTCCCTTCTTCTTTTTCATGCATACATGCATTCATTCATACATTGAGGACAATGCATGAGATAAGTGTGGGGGGAGGCTTTACTAACATACTAACATAGGTAGAAACTAACAAAATTTGCTAACTAATAAAAAAAATTATAAAAAGGACAATATTTTGACTTATCTTTTGAAAGAAACCTAAGTTAATCTTAAGAATTAGGAAAATCATGATTAGGATTTCTAAAAACTTGGTCAAAATAAATAAATTGTTGAATTTTTAGGTATAGGAGGAGAAATTGAATAAGTAATTAGTCTTGATTTTTACCTTAATGAATGTGCATACCTAATGCATATCTAGGATTCTAAGACAAAGACCCTTGTGCCTCATATATATAAAAAAAATTTAAATAATAAAAAAAATCACTAATTAAGCTGGATACATGTGCCTCAAGAAGTATAATATTCACGCCTAAAGGTGATTTTATGAAATAAAGCCCTTAGTTTTGTGGCCTAGTTCACTCGAATCCTTAAGTCCGCGGGGTGTTTTCTCACCCGGTGTCCTAAAGCCGACCGGTTTGGGAGCCACTGACTTTAAGTTCGCTACATGGGTGGACTAGAAAGCCTAAGGAAACTAAGAAAAATTACTCATATATCTATAAACACATCTAATAATCAATTAGTTAGGTATGAGAGCCTCAAGAAGCCTTCATGCTTACTCGAAAGAAAATTAGATGAGCTATTCATATTAAAAAAAAGAAAAAAAGAAAAAAATAATAATAATAATAAAGAGGCATGAGAGTCCAAGTTAAGGTATTCCTAGTAAAAATTCATAAGGATGCATATGATTTTTGGTAACGAAAAAGACTATATAAAAATTCAATTTTGATCCTTACCTAAAATGGAAACAATTTACTATATAAAGACTAAGTTTAAGAATGAATAAAAATGAGGATCCTAAAAACTTATAGATTACTTAGTTCTTTCAAACGTATTTCAAATATTTTTCCTTTTTATGGATTTTGTGGGTGTAATCCGCTGAAAACCCTCACGAGACAACACTCGTCCTCTAGGGTAACCTAGGGATTTAACGGCTTGTTGCACGTGCTAAGTGCAACCGTGATTCCTACGAAAGTGAGTTAGCTAGATTAGTTTTTCTTTTTGATTTTTACTCGAGGACGAGCAAAAAGATAAGTGTGAGGGTGTGATTGGTAGTGAAAAGTACATTTTTATCATCATATTTACCATCACATTTTCATATTTATTCATATAATTCTGCACATTAACTAATATTTTATGATTTATTGTGTGCAGGCCTTGAGAAATAAAAATAAAGAAATAAAGCCTCAAAAGAAGCCCAAAAGCCCATATTCAAGCCCAAGGCAAAAGTTGCAATTATTAAATGTCAAAATTGCAAACACCAAGGGAAAAAGTTGCAAATACTAAAAGAAGAGGGAAGGATAGACTTCTATTCAACCCTAAATACTTGCAGGATGAGGATAAAAGCCAAAGAAGAGAGTTCAAAGATAAGAAAATTCGTTTAAAAAGATATTGGGAGATTTGAGATCTAGGTAACTTGCTTCCCAAGTTATCCCGAAATCCACAAATAAAGAGCCAGGATGCAACTTCCAGAAGACAACGCCCAGATGAACGGACCAGGGGAAGCCACGCGCCAAAGCGCGTGGCCATCTGCCACTACTTGGCCGCGGAAACGCGGCCCAAGCCGCGTTTCCGCGGCAATCCAGTCTTATCCGGGGACCAGTTTTCGTGGGAGAGTTGTGTTGGGACTCTACCTCCTTCTACACCTATAAATGCCCCTGTAGATGCAACAGAAAGGGCGGACAGAAAATACAGAGAAAATTCTAGGGTTTCTTAGGCTAATTTGTAGTTTAGGTTAGGTTTTTCTTTTTGTAATTTTTGTAACTGAGAGTGGAGGAAGCTTTCATGGGAGAAGGAGTCCATGCTTGTACTGAGGTGACAGCGGTGTAAGCCTACTTTTCTTCCATTGTTAATGAAATACATTCAAAGGTTTGTCTTTGTTATGTCTATTCTTTGTATTCGTGTTTTATTCTTGTTTTAATTTTCTATACTTGTGTTATTCTTTCTGATGTCTTGCAAACCGTGAGAACTGGTCGCTTTGAGACTGCTTAGCCGAAGAAGAGCCCTTGATGGCCTATGGAGATGAACAAGCCGTCGCTTGCCAGTCTTTTCTTTTCATAGTGTAGATCGCGAAGGTGGAAGATCCTATACGCCATTCTTGTACGCCTTCGAAGACAAAGTAAGTTGTAGCAAAAGGTTCAAAGGTAAGTAAGACTGAAGAGGTAGGTATGTATTTTTCTAGTTTATAATCTTCTTCCTTTCTTCTATTCCTTTAGATTAGATGACAAACTCCACTTCTTTCCAATTTATTTCTCCCATTCATTGTAAATACCATTGTAAATAAAAATAAATAAAAAAGAGATAACTTGCTTAAACGCTTCCATCGCAGTTCCCACCCTGAGGATCACGACCCGCATAGCCACTGCTACCGCGGATTAGAATTGAGCACCTTGCACATCTTGTTCTAAATCTAATATTCCATATTTTATGTGCAGGAAAATCTCAATCACCCCCGCTGCAACATACTCCGCCTCGGCGGTTGATAGAGCTACGGAAATTTGTTTCTTAAAGGACCATGAAACAAGACAATTACCAAGAAGTTGACATGTCCCACTAGTACTCTTTCTATCTACTCTACAACCCGCATAGTCAGCATCCGAAAAACTCGTCATTGAAAAATCTCCAGTTTTCGGATACCAAAGACCCATTCCAATTATGCCCTTAATATAACGAATGATGCATTTTACCGTAATAAGATGGGACTCTTTAGGACACGATTGGAATCTAGCACAAAGATACACACTAAACATGATGTCCGGCCTACTTGCTGTCAAATACAAAAGACTACCTATCATGCTTCTATACAATTTAATATCAACATTTTTACCTTGGTCATCCTTATCAAGCTTGATTGTAGATGCCATGGGAGTGTTGCAAACTTTTGATCCTTCAAGTCCAAACTTCTTTACGAGTTCCTTTGCATACTTGGCTTGACTTATGAATATCCCATCTTGCAATTGCTTGATTTGGAGTCCAAGAAAGAAATTCAATTCACCCATGGAAGACATTTCAAACTCACATTGCATAACCTTTTAAAACTCCTTGCATAAAAACTCATTAGTAGAACCAAAGATTATATTGAAAGATCACCTAGAGGGGGGGTGAATAGGTGATTATGCTAATCTAATGAACTTAATGCGGAATTTAAAAACTTAATGCAATACACTCAAGTGCAAACAACAAATGATGCACACACAACCAAGCCAAGCAATTATGAATGCACAATATGAATATTTGCAAGGCACAAAGTAAAGAGAGAGATAGAGAGAGAGTCAATGGATCAAGCGCAAACAACAAGATATGTTTCGAGGTTCGAGCACCCAGCTCTACATCCCCGCCTTCGACACACGAAGGATTTCCAATCCACTAGCTAGTCCACCTAGGACTCTTACAAGGAGTACCCAACTCCTCTATTTACAACCACAACCTCCTCCTTGAGGCAAGCTCCAATCCAACAAAAACAATCACCTCACAACCCGAGGGATTAGCACAAAGCAAACACAAGGATCACCTCACAACTTGAGGGATACAACCCAAGGCACAAAGCCAAACAAAGATTGGGTTTTTAACTTGGTGGTCTAAACAACAACCACAAACAACTTCTTTCTCTCACACAAAGATCCTATAGAAGAGATAGTAGATATTAGCTCAAGTGTGGAGAAAACCAATGGGATGGAAATCAAAATCACAAAGAAAATCTTTGGAAAAAACTGAAACTAAAATATAGAAGTTGAATCAAAACTCATTTCCCAAAAATCCTTTTCTTTGGTATTCCAAACCCTAGCAAAAACACCAAATAGATTGTTCAATTTGAATCCAAAAACTTCTTTTGATTGCTGTGAAAACACCAGAGAGTAGGGAAAAATTCGCACAAAAAATCTTTTAGAGAAAAACTCTCACAAATGGGGTAATTATAGACCCCAGAAAAATATAGCCGTTGGCAGCAGAAAAAGCCAGAAATGCACTGCCGGTCGACCGGTCCGGTCGACCGTCCAACGGTCAATTTTTGTACGTTGGCAGCTACCGGTCGACCGCCCCGGTCGACCCAAACAAACAGAGAGCTCTGCTCTTTGACCCGGTCGACCCGGACGGTCGACCGTCCCATGTCTGCCAAATGTGCACAAATCTGTGCACGCCGGTCGACCGACCCGGTCGACCGACTTTAGCGAAGTCGACTTGGTCAGAAGACTAGTCGACTGGTTGAAGCCTGGAACAGAAAACTGGGTTAGAAACATGTTTAAAAATTCTTTTATCATTTCTAAAAATCACCAAAAATAGTTTTATCATTTTGCATTGATATATAAACATGTGATAAAAAGTTTAGCTCAAATATCAATTAATATGAACTATTTTTGTGTCTAATCATTTTTACCAAAAACCAAAAACTGTATTTTCTAAAACTTGAATTTTGAATAGAAAATACGTTTTGTCAAAACCCTTCCAAATACAAAAACATGATATTTAAACACTTTGAAGCATGATGCATATGGATAGAAATCCAATATACATGAAACATATATATATTCATAGTTTTTGTCATTAATTCCAAAATATGTTTTGTCAAAAATACCAAAACATAAAACACATGAATAAGTAAGTCAAACTAAGTTTGTCTAGGAAATTAAAGCATCTATGTATATAGAACAAATCATATATACATTAAACCATGTAAACTTATTTTGATCTATCTATTCATGAAAACCAAGATCGGTTAAACCTAAAACCGAAAAACCGAAAACCATTATTCAAAACATGAAACGTGTGTATTGTGAACTTGAGCATTATCATACTATTCTAATCTTTACAATTTGGATCTAAACACAAAACTAAACTATGGTACCGAAGTCTTCTTGTAGAGCGCAATCTCCAAGCCGACTCGATCCAAAACTTCTTGATCCACCGAGCAAGTCCTATATGTGATCTTTGACGCTCGGGCTCTTGAATCAACATGTGAAAGATGTGTGGAAGCTTTCACCAACTAATAACTTGATTAATGATCTGAAACTAAATAACACAAGATTATTAGTACACATAACTACATGAGTTAATCATCATCAAAACTAGAGTGGAAAGCCTTTGGGCCAACAATCTCCCCCTTTTTGATGATGACAAAACTCATGGAGTTATATATGCATGGATTAAAGTTAAGCTTCAAAGAAGCTCCCCCTTAACTCATGCATAAACAAATAAACAACAAATAATATGCAATGAATATCAAACATGAAACATGAAACATGCATATCTATGCATAAAAAAAAAAGGTTCTAGATACCAATGAAATGTTCAAAAACAAAACATGCTCTAGATACCAATTCCAATGAAATATTTAAAACAAAACATGCTCTAGATACCAATTACACTCTAGATACCAATTACAAAACATCCGGTTACAAAACATGCTTTAGATACCAATTAAAATTAAACTAAATTAAACTTAATATATGCAAAACAAAAACATGCATATATAAACCCAAATTCTTCTCCCCCTTTTTGTTAATCATCAACAAAGGGGTAAAAACCAAAACAAAATAAAATCTTCTTCCTTTTTAATACAAGGAATCAATCTTCAATAAGGGGTAAAAGCAAAACCAAATCAATAAATTTTTCTCCCCTTTTTGTTCGAAACAATGAAAAAAAATAATATTTTCCCTTTTTTTTTGACTAAAACAAAAACAAAGTCCCCTTTTTGACTAAAATAATACCAATTGAAAGGAAACAAACAAAAATATTGATACCAATTTTAAGCAAAAACACATGAAACATCTTGATACCAATTGAAATTAAACATAATAAATTTTGAATGTCTAAATACAAATATTTTGATACCAATTGTAAATATTTTTCATTTTGAACTAATGATACCAAATTGAAATTTTCAATCATAAAGTAAGGGAGTGGGAAACAAATACCAATTGAAAGACAAAATCAAATTTTCTCCCCCTTTATGAAATACCAACTAAAATAATGCATGGGCTTGATACTAATTTAAAAGTAATCAATTGAAATAAAGTTAAAGCTCAAGCACTAGCATAAACAAGATTTTGTGCTTAAAGATATAGGGATATAATAAGCACAAATAAAACATATATATGTATGAAAAATAGATACCAATAGAAATTGATATTCTTAGAATTTAAAGCATACATACATACAAAATATATATGAGTATACAAGAAATGTCAAGTTTGATACCAATTGAAAGAATTCAATGAAACCAATTGAAATAACAATAAGATCAAATGTATATCTCATATTACTACCTCCCAATCATGGTTCAAGTTTTAAATGATTTTCATTATAAAGCATGCATGAACATGATCTCTCATCCATCCTCCCATTGAAGGTAGGGGTTTTCAAAAATAGATTTGAAAATAAGCTTTGTTTGAAAATCTCTACCATAGTGAAGAATACGAACTAGTTATAGGAAAAACTTTTAAAACTAGTACGAAATCCTTCAAGAAAGGAATCAAACAAAATGATTTTCATGAAACACATGTAAATCACATGATCACTAAACACTCAAAGTCCATAAAGCTCATATCAAATTCTCATGAAAACACATCATGAGTAAACTAATAAAGTGAGTGTACAAGTATAATGTGACACATATCATCATGAAAATATTCAATTAGGCTCATATGAAATTCCTTGAAAACACGAAATTCATTATAAATGTGAAATCACTTGGCAAACATGAAATTCATTTCAACGATTTAAACTTCAAGGCATATGTATGTCATGTACAAACTAAAGTATACATACATATCCTAAATATAATGAGTCCATAAAAGTATATGCATGAAGGCACGTGGCTCAAGGATGTACATGTATATCTAATAGTTCGGACAAGATAGGCATATACACGAAGTTAAAACACATAAACACGGAATCAAGAGAAACTAAATTTTCACCAAAACTAATTTCATTTCAAGCTATATGTATGAATTGTCAACACAATAAGTATACATACATATCCCTAAACACAATTGAGTCCTTATATATAGATTTGCATGAAAGGCAAATGACTCAAAGGGTATACATGTATATCTTAAGGTTTGGAAAAATAAACATATACATGAGATGAAAACTCATACACTTAAAACAAATCAAAAAATAGGAATACAAGTTTAAAATGCATGAATCATCAAAACTAGGCTATACTAGCACATTTAATGGGTACAAATTAGCATCCAAGCATAAACATATATAAAGATTTATTTGTGTCCCACTACATGTGCAAGTATAAATTCTAGTCTTAATGAAAACTAACATCTAAACAAGTAATCAAATTATTAAGCATAAAACGAGAATCATAACCATGATCAAAACATGAATTATTAAGACAAAAAGTCATAGTCAACCATATGATTAGCATGACAAAGGCATGTGCATTAGATCTATGATAAATATGATAGCTAAAACATAAAGAGAACACAAAATATGGGTCCACACTAAACATGGGTGTCTCAACAACTAATCATGTAAAGCATAAGTCTAATAAATATGGCAAATATCAGACTAATCATGAAACAATGAAACATGAATCATTAAAACAAAAATCATACAATCATAAACATCCAAATGGTCATAATGCATATGCATGTGCATTAGATCTAAGGCAAACATGTTAGTTTAAACAAGGTGAGAACACTAAATATAGATCCATATAAAACATGGTTGCTCAAGTGATTAAACATGTATAACACTATTCTAATGAGCATGGCATAAGCATGATGAACAATAAACCATGACATGCTATAAATAGATAATCATGAAAAGCATGCAAATAAAAACGGGAGTTAAAGAGTGATACCAAAACCGATGAAGGTGCATCTCTATTTCTCCAAACTATGGTGGTCCTCCCACCAAATTTCCTTGAGAGTGAAGCATCCTAATGGTTCTCTTTTAGGCTTAGAACGCATCCACCTCAAGGCACTAATACTCTCACGTGATGCGAGAGCTCCCACCTACATCAAAAATCAAGGAGGTGATTCTTGGTACCCATTTTCTTTTGGGTCCACGGGGGTTAGTATCTTTTCTAACCCAAACAAGATTAGTTGCTAAATTTTCATGATAGACAATTTTCATGATAGACACGATCATAACAAAATCTAGCAAGGTGACCTTTTCGGCCACAATGTGTACATGTGTACACATGAGCATACGTGTGATGGTGGTGACCGTGGAAAACACGTGTATGCCGTGTAGGGTGTGCATGCAAAGATGGACCTGTTTCTTGCGAACCAAGGTTTCCAAACGTGAATGATTCAATGTGCATTGGCTCAAAGTGGAGCCCAAACATTCAACACTTTTCTTCAAAACATTTATATCATTTTCAATAGTGGAAGATAAAGTGGAGCATGCAATAGGTGTGCTAGAAGAAGAAGAAGCTATACTAGTATGGCACACATGAGAATCAATTTCAATTTGTAAAGATTCATTTTTCTTCAAAATAAGATCCAATTCTTTTGTAATTGAATCAATTTTATTTTTCAAAACAAGGTTATCTTTTAAAACAAAATCAAATTTAGAAGATAAAACCTCATTGTTTTTCACAACATCATTACAATCATTTTTGTTTTTCAAAATCTCAATCTCATCAAGGGCAAGGTCTAGTTGAGATCTTAGTGAGTTACGTTCACTAGTGATCTCTTCCTTCTCTTGCAAAACCAATTCAAAATTAGAACACAAATCCTTTAATTCATTTTTCAAACAAGGTTGTCCTTTTTTAAAAGATTGTGTTTTTTCAATAAATTTTCAAGCTTTTGATCAAGTTTCAAATTTAAAGTTTGAACTTCAAAACAACCATGGCAATAGGAACTAGAGCTATCATCTAATTGAGTGTCTGACTGTACCTCAAGGGAGGTTTTTCCCTTAGACCATGAAGCAATGCTCTTCGGACTTTTCTCTCTTAGATCTCCTCATCTTGTTGATAATCCTTGGAAGCTCGGGAGACGTCAATAAGCTCCAAACTGCAAAAGCCGAATCATAACGATCAAACACCGGTAAAAGATGTTCACTAAGAGATGCTCTAAGTGTTCTAAGTGCTAATGCATTAGCCTTTTTATGCTTTCTACTATTAGGGAATGATTCCATAGTGGAGGCTTGATAAACTAGATCTCCTAGTCTATTCAAATGGCTACTCATATTGGCCTTCCAAACATCAAGTCTAATATGGTCAAACATAGGAGGGCTATCCATGAGAGCAAACTAAATGAGTGCAAATGAACAATGCAAATGAAGATTAGCAAACCAAGATCTCACTCCTAGGTGGTTAAACCTAAATATCAGGAGCGCTAGCTCTGATACCAATTGAAAGATCACCTAGAGGGGGGGTGAATAGGTGATTATGCTAATCTAATGAACTTAATGCGAAATTTAAAAACTTAATGCAATACACTCAAGTGCAATCAACAAATGATGCACACACAACCAAGCCAAGCAATTATGAATGCACAATATGAATATTTGCAAGGCACAAAGTAAAGAGAGAGATAGAGAGAGAGAGAGAGAGTCAATGGATCAAGCGCAAACAACAAGATATGTTTCGAGGTTCGAGCACCCAGCTCTACATCCCCGCCTTCGACACACGAAGGATTTCCAATCCACTAGCTAGTCCACCTAGGACTCTTACAAGGAGTACCCAACTCCTCTCTTTACAACCACAACCTCCTCCTTGAGGCAAGCTCCAATCCAACAAAAACAATCACCTCACAACCCGAGGGATTAGCACAAAGCAAACACAAGGATCACCTCACAACTTGAGGGATACAACCCAAGGCACAAAGCCAAACAAAGATTGAGTTTTTAACTTGGTGGTCTAAACAACAACCACAAACAACTTCTTTCTCTTACACAAAGATCCTCTAGAAGAGATAGTAGATATTAGCTCAAGTGTGGAGAAAACCAATGGGATGGAAATCAAAATCACAAAGAAAATCCTTGGGAAAAACTGAAACTAAAATATAGAAGTTGAATCAAAACTCATTTCCCAAAAATCCTTTTCTTTGGTATTCCAAACCCTAGCAAAAACACCAAATAGATTGTTCAATTTGAATCCAAAAACTTCTTTTGATTGCTGTGAAAACACCAGAGAGTAGGGAAAAATTCGCACAAAAAATCTTTTAGAGAAAAACTCTCACAAATGGGGTAATTATAGACCCCAGAAAAATATAGCCGTTGGCAGCAGAAAAAGCCAGAAATGCACTGCCGGTCGACCGTCCAACGGTTAATTTTGTACATTGGCAGCTACCGGTCGACCGCCCCAGTCGACCCAAATAAACAGAGAGCTCTGCTCTCTGACCCGGTCGACCCGGACGGTCGACCGTCCCATGTCTGCCAAACGTGTACAAATCTGTGCACGCCGGTCGACCGACCCGGTCGACCGACTTCAACGAAGTCGACTTGGTCAGAAGACTAGCCGACTGGTTGAAGCCTGGAACAGAAAATTGGGTTAGAAACATGTTTAAAAATTCTTTTATCATTTCTAAAAATCACCAAAATAGTTTTATCATTTTGCATTGATATATAAACATGTGGTAAAAAGTTTAGCTCAAATATCAATCAATATGAACTATTTTTGTGTCTAATCATTTTTACCAAAAACCAAAAACTGTATTTTCTAAAACTTGGATTTTGAATAGAAAATACGTTTTGTCCAAAACTCTTCCAAATACAAAAACATGATATTTAAACACTTTGAAGCATGATGCATATGGATAGAAATCCAATATACAGGAAACATATATATATCATAGTTTTTGTCATTAATTCCAAAATATGTTTTGTCAAAAATACCAAAACATAAAACACATGAATAAGTAAGTCAAAACTAGGTTTATCTAGGAATTAAAGCATCTATGTATATAGAACAAATCATATATACATTAAACCATGTAAACTTGTTTTGATCTATCTATTCATGAAAACCAAGATCAGTTAAACCTAAAACCGAAAAACCGAAAACCATTATTCAAACATGAAACGTGTGTATTGTGAACTTGAGCATTATCATACTATTCTAATCTTTACAATTTGAATCTAAACACAAAACTAAACTATGGTACCGAAGTCTTCTTGTAGAGCGCAATCTCCAAGCCGACTCGATCCAAAACTCCTTGATCCACCGAGCAAGTGCTATATGTGATCTTTGACGCTCGGCTCTTGAATCAACATGTGAAAGATGTGTGGAAGCTTTCACCAACTAATAACTTGATTAATGATCTGAAACTAAATAACACAAGATTATTAGTACACATAACTACATGAGTTAATAATCATCAAAACTAGAGTGGAAGGCCTTTGGGCCAACATATATCATCAACATAAATTTGCACAATTAAAATGTCATTATCAACATGCTTAGTAAAAAGAGTTGTGTCTACTTTGCCTTTAACAAAATCATTTGAAATGAAAAAACTAGAAAGCCTTTCATACTAAGCTCTTGGAGCTTGATTCAATCCATACAAAGCTTTATCAAGTTTAAAAACAAAATTGGGATGAACATGATCAACAAAACTGGGAGGTTGTTCAACATAAACTTCTTCATTAATAAAACCATTTAAAAATGCACTTTTCACATTCATTTGAAAAAGTTTAAAATTTTTAAAAGATGCAAAAGCTAGTGTTATCCGTATGGCTTCAAGCCGTGCTACGGGTGCAAAGGTCTCCTCAAAGTCAATTCCTTCAACTTGAGTGTAACCTTGGTGATTTGTCACATACATTGCATTTATGTTGTCATTTTACCACACTTGTTAGCTAATAAATTATATTAATAAGTTATCTTTTTCTTTGCTAAATGTAGGCCCAAATGCTCAAGAAAGAAAAGAGAAACAAGCCCAAAAGCCCACCAAATTCGGAATTAATTCAGAATTAATTCGAAGTGAAGAAAACTGGGCTAAATCTTGGCAAATCAAGAGGTTGAGAAAAATCCTCCCTAAATTGAGCGATTGAAGCCTCAAAATCAAAGCCTGTTTCGTCAACGGTTGGAGCAAAAACGAGAAAACCAGCAGGAGATACGGGATAATCTTCAAACCAGAAGCCCCCTCTTGGTGTGGCCACCTGGCCACACCAAGGCCGCGAAAACGCGGCCCAAGCCGCGTTTCCGTGGCAAAACAGTATTAGTTGGGGGAGCGTTTGCTCCCCCAATCTTTCAGGGATCTCCTCCTTTAGGTTTTTGGCTATAAATACCTCTTTCAGCAGAGAAAAATGCAGCGAAGACTAGGATTAAGTTTTGCATTTATTTTCTTAGGATTTAGACTCTTTGTTAGCTAGAAAGAAAGTTGTAATCTTGCCTTTTAAGTTGTAGTCCAGTTTCAAAAACTTATGAGAGAGAGGACTGAGAGCTTGTACTTGAAGACTGAAGTGACAACAATACAAAAGTTGAGCCAATTTCTCTTCCACTTGCAGTACGGTATGAGTTACATTATGTCTTTGTTTTCTTCTTCTTTCTCCATGGATAACTAAACATCTTTCTGGGCTTGCTATCGAACTCTCTCTTGCTTTTCTTCTCTCTTGTTTTTAAAAGAAAAAGACCCGATGACTTATATGAATGCCTTACTTAAAAGCCTTTCTTTTTGAAAGTGTTCTTGAAGGCACATGAGGATGAGTTTGGATGTTGAATTCACAACTCTTTCATGAACATCTCTTGAATCGTTTTTAATTTATTCTTGCTTCTTCGCGCTTGATTTTTTAACATTCGATTCTCCGATTTCTTGAAGAAAAAGACTCAACTCTTCTAACATCTCATGTGCTTTACTTAAAGCTTTCTAAAAGACAACTCTAAATTTTGCAAATAATCATCTAAGGGACTTAGCATTTTAAGAGAAGAATAATCAATTGAGTAGTGAGATAGTGAGCCCAGACTTTCTTTATTATTACAAACAACAACACAATTTCTAAGTTTTCTAAATCACCTTCTCCAAAACCTTTTCTAAAAGTTGCAATTTTTCTTTCATTCATCTCTTTCTTTCCATTCTCTTTTTCCTAAAAAACGAACAAAATTCCTTGTTTTAAAAACTAATCACCGAAAAGCTTCCATCGCATCCCTCCTTGTGGACACGACCCGTTAGCCACGAGCTACACGGTAAATTCTTGAACTCATTGGTTGTTTCTCTTTGTTTTAGCAATCAAATTTTGGCGCCGTTGCCGGGGAGGGAACGGTGTAGTTGTTTTAACAAGTTTTTTGTGTTTGTTTCAGGGACTTGAAGATCAAGATCTAGCATTCAAGCTTTGCCGCGAAGACTTGTAAATTCTGTGCCCCTACTCTCGAAAGTAAGAAACAGAATTTCAAGAAATTGCTTTGCAAAATCTGAAAATTTTCATTGGACTACTAAAAACTTTGTTTTGCAGAACATATTGCTCGCAAAAATTTAGTTTTTATATGTCATATTTGTGCTAGTTTCACTATCCAACATCCCTGTTTTAAGTCAACAGTAAAATATTCGTTGAAAAGTTAAAAATTGATTAGACATTTGCATTCTAGGCACGAGTCGTTTCAATTCCTTTACTTTACTGTTGAAGAGAGCTGGAGACAAGGTATGTATGCATAACATATAGTTTAGGAAGCACTCTTGGGTGATTTTGCTTTTGAATGCTACTTTTCTATATCTTGTACAATTTGCACGAATCAATTCTAAGGGCAAAACCCAAATCAAGATAAGGTGGGGAAGTCATTACCCTTCCTTAGCCCATAAACCATTTCCAAGCACGCACAACCTAAGCCTAAGTAAAATTTGATAGACGTTGGCCATAGGGACATCTCGAACTCACTAGGAGATTATCCTAAAGAGGGAAGGTGTTGGAAATTGACTCCTGCCAAATCAGTGTCAAGGAAGGGGATTGAGGGCCGAAAGCCCGAAGATTGGTGGTTATTTAATTAAGGAACGTCTTTGACGGAAAACCTCCCACCAATCTTGCCCTGACCTTGCTGATTAGCTTGTGGTCGAAGTCTACATTCTACCTCTAGTGGACAATCAACCAGTTAGGAGTTGTCTAGGTCGAGATTACCTTAGACTAGGCTTGGTTGATTTCTATTGTTGACTGTTGGTTGAACTTGTTTGTGTTTGTGATTGTGTATGCAAGTGTGGTCAAGAGACCCCAATTCATCTAGGTTGACTAGAAACACATCACCACCCAAGTTTGAACCAAGATCAGATCCGGTAATGGCTCAATTCACATCACTGCAGGATAGGTTCTACCCGATTAGGACCTCACTTCCATCTTGAATTTCACTTCCATCGGTTGGTGAATATAATTTCGAGCTCAAGCCTCAATTCATCAACACACTCCCCAAGTTTCATGGTCTGGAGTCCGAAGATGCCTACTTCTTCATATGAGAATTTGAGGAAGTATGTCTAATGATGAAAATCCCACACCTTGTAGACAACGCTATTAGGTTGAGATTTATCCCATTCGCACTTAAGGACCTAGGAAAGAAGTGGCTCTACAGCTTAGCAGCCGGTTCCATCACGTCTTGGGATGGTTTCATCAAGATTTTCTTGAAGAAATTCTATCCTATCCATAAAACCGCTCTCATTAGGAAGATAATCATGCAATTCAAGTAAGAACCTAGTGAACTGTTCTGGAGGTACTTTGAACGCTTTAAGGACCTCCTTGTCCAATGTCCACACCATGGAATAGAGAAATGGCGACAATGCCAAATTCTCTATGACGGTTTAGACTATTCCACCAAAACCCTCTTAGAAAGTATGTGCCAAGGGGGTTTCTTGCAGAAAGATGAAAATAAAGGATGAGATTTGTATGAAAATTTGGCTGAGAAGACCATCCAATGGGAATTTGCTAGTGAGACCTCTAGGAATCCTAACTCAATCTCTTCAAAAGGAGGTCTCCATTCCATAGAATCGTCCATCGCTAATGAGGCTAAGTTAGCAAACCTGGCCAGAAGACTGGAAGCTCTAGAAACGAAAGAACCTAGTTCAGTCAATCAAGTCAGCCCGAACCAATTTCCACCCTCGGGCTGCACTTACTGTCAAGCCATGAATCATGTGTTCGAGGAGTGCCCAGTGTTTCAGGCTCAGCAATCCTACCATGAACCGATGAATGCGGCCTTTTCAAGGCCGAACAATTACCCTTACGCTCCAACGTACAATTCCGGCTGGAGAAATCACCCTAATTTCTTATGGAGCCAAAACAACAATGACCATTCACGATCCAATCATGCTAGCCACTTCCATCATGGTAATAATTCTTCCAATCATCAACCCAACTTCTCCAATTTCCATAATAATTCTCCCAACCATCCACCAAACTTTCCGAATTATCAACAGAACTTTCCTAATCAAGCTCCACAATCCTCCTTCCAGAATCCTCAATTAGAAAGGAGAATGACTGACTTTGAAAGAAACATGGAGAGATATATGAAAAACTAAGACTCTCTCATGCAGACCATTCAGAGGTTAGAGGTTCAAATGAGTCAACTAGCCAACCCACAGAATGAGAGACAAAAGGGTACCCAGCCTAGTCAGCCAGTCACCAATCCGAGGAATTCCCAACAAGCTCATTTGGCTGAGGATCCTTCATTCAATCAATGTCATGCTATCCGTACATTGAGGTCAGGAAAGAGAGTTGATAACCAAGTGTTAACACCACCCATTCCCATTCAGCACAACCAAAATCAAGCCTCCACCTTATCTAATCCAATTTCTTCCAATTCTGACGAGTCTGAAAAAGACAAGTCAGCCAGCCAGGTGCATCAGCCTATAGTACCATTTCCTAATAGGCTGAAAAACAACAAGCAAAATCCTCACATGGACAAGATAATCGAGATGTTTAACCAAGTGAAGATAAATGTGCCACTTCTTGATGCCATCCAACAAGTTCCTTCCTATGCTAAGTTTCTTAAGGACATGTGCACCAAGAAGAGAAAGACTAATGTTCCTAAAAAGGTCTTCTTAGCCACTAATATTAGTAAGCTATTTTCGAGTCCTATCCCTGTTAAGTACAAAGATCCAGGTAGTCCCACCATTGCCTGCACAATAGGACAAGCCGAGATTAGTCGTGCACTTCTTGACTTGGGGGCAAGTATGAACTTGCTTCCATTCTCTGTTTATCAACAACTCGAGTTGGGTGACCTTAGTCCAACTCGAGTCACATCCAACTGGCTGATCGTTCTGTTAAAGTTCCAAAAGGGAAAATTAATGATGTCCTGATCCGGGTAGGGGAGTTCATATACCCTGTCGATTTCATAGTTCTGGAGACACAACCTGTGTCTAATTCCAATCGCAGGGCTCAAACTCCTGTTATCCTAGGTCGACCATTCCTTGCTACTGCTAATGCCATCATCAATTGTAGGAATGGGTCTATGAGGTTAACCTTTGGGGTCATGACTAGAGAAGTCAATGTCTTCAATCTGAGAAAACAACCCCGCGATATCGAGGACCAAACATTTGAAGTCAACCTAATGGAGAACTTGACAGTGAACACGGGGAAGAATTGGAATCAGAAGTGGAGATTGACTTCGAGTTAGAGTCTGATGACTTTAATCTTGATCAGGTTGTAGATTCTGCTCTGAATTGGGCCTCAACCCCATTTCACCAACAATGGAGCCAACAGATTTGACTAGTCCCTCTAGTGAGCCTTCCTCTTCCTTAGAATTAAAAGCCCTACCTGCGCATCTCAAGTACGCCTATCTAGGCGAACAAGAGACCTTTCCCGTCATCATTGCCTCCATTTAAATGACGGGGAAGAAAAAGATTTGAAAGCAATTCTAAGAAAACATAAGGAAGCCATCGGGTGGACTATGACTGATATCAAGGGATTAAGTCCAACCATCGTTCAACATCGCATCCATCTCAATGAAGACGCCACACCCAAGAGAGACCCGCAGCGTAGGTTAAACCCTATAATGCAAGAGGCTGTTCATGCTGAAATCATAAAACTCTTAGACAATGGGATAATTTATCCTATTTCTGATAGCCAATGGGTTAGTCCTGTCCACGCGGTCCCAAAGAAATCTGGTTTCACCGTAGTGGAAAACGAGAACAAAGAGTTGGTTTAAACTCGACTTCCTACGAAGATCTGAGTTTGCATCGACTATAGGAAACTGAATGCTGCAACTCGTAAGGACCATTTTTCACTTCCCTTCATTGATCAAATGCTTGAACGTTTGGCGGGTCACGAGTATTACTGTTTCTTGGACGGTTACTCGGGCTATAACCAGATCCCTATCGCTCCTGAGGACCAAGAAAAGACTACGTTCACATGTCCATTTGGGACATTTGCTTATCGTCGAATGCCCTTCGGCTTATGCAATGCCCCAGCAACGTTTCAACGTTGCATGTTGAGTCTTTTCTCAGATATGGTAGAACGCTTCTTAGAAATCTTCATGGATGATTTCTCCATCTACGGAGATTCATTCACTCAATGTCTCCACCATCTTGAACTCGTCCTCCAACGTTGTGCTGAGAGAAATCTGACACTGAATTGGGAGAAATGCCACTTCATGGTAAAACATGGAATTGTCTTGGGTCATGAAATCTCCAAGAAAGGAATTGAAGTTGATAAAGCCAAAATTGAGGTTATTGCTAAGCTTCCCATGCCTAAATGCGTTAAGGACATTAGATCCTTCTTAGGACACGCTGGTTTTTACTGACGATTTATCAAGGATTTTAGCAAAATTGCTAGGCCCTTGACTAATCTGTTAGCTAAGGATGTGTCCTTCACTTTCGATGCTGAATGTATAAATTCTTGGGAGAAGCTTAAGAGTGAGCTTATTCTGCACCAATCATATCTGCACCGGATTGGTCTAAGCCGTTTGAGATCATGTGCGACGCTTCTGATTTTGCCATAGGCGCTGTCCTAGGACAACGCATTGATAACAAGCAGCATGTGATCTACTACTCTAGTAGGACTCTAAACGATGCTCAAATGAACTACACTACGACCGAGAAGGAATTCTTGGCAGTAGTGTTTGCCTTAGAGAAGTTTCGTCCCTACCTACTAGGGTCCAAAACCACCGTTTTCACCGATCACTCTGCGCATAGGTACCTCATGATGAAGAAGGATGCCAAGGCCCGACTCATTCGTTGGATCCTCCTTCTTCAAGAATTTGATCTAGAGATTCGAGACAAGAAAGACGTAGAAAATGTCGTTGTTGACCACCTCTCACGGATACCTAATTCTCCATGCAACGAATTACCCATCAATGAGGATTTTCCTGATGAACATCTCTTAGCCATCTCTAGGGAACCTTGGTTTGCTGATATAGTGAATTACTTAGTCACAAGCCAAACTCCATCTCATTGGTCCAAAAATGATGTTTATCGGTTCTTATCCCAAGTCCGGTATTTCTTTTGGGAGGAACCGTATCTTTTCAAGTACTGTTCTGACCAAATTTTTAGGAGATGCATTCCCGATGAGGAGGTTAGGAGTGTTCTGTCCTTTTGTCATGAACTTGCATGCGGTGGACAATTTGGTCCCCGCAAGACTGCTGAAAAGGTGCTCCAAAGTCGGTTCTATTGGCCCACTCTGTTCAAGGATGCTTATGAATTCTGCAAGACGTGCCCTAGATGCCAAATGGTAGGAAAGATTTCACATCGAAATATGATGCCCCTCAACCCAATTCTAGAAATAGAACTCTTTGATGTTTGGGGCATCGACTTTATGGGTCCATTTCCTAACTCATTTGGAAACCAATACATATTGGTTGCTGTGGATTACGTGTCCAAGTGGGTAGAAGCCATTCCGTGTAAAACTAATGATAACAAAGTTGTCATCAAGTTTTTGAAAGAAAACATTTTTTCCCGCTTTGGAACCCCTCGTGCTATCATCAGTGATAATGGCACCCACTTTTGCAATAGATCTTTTGAGGCCCTTATGCGAAAGTATGCCATAACTCACAAGTTGTCCACACCATATCATCCTCAAACCAGTGGGCAAGTTGAGGTTTCAAATAGACAAGTCAAACTTATATTGGAGAAAACTGTGAACCTAAACCGGAAAGATTGGTCCATCAAACTTGTAGATGCTCTATGGGTCTACAGGACCGCTTTCAAGACAATTCTAGGAATGTCTCCCTATAGGTTAGTCTATGGCAAACCTTGTCACTTGCCCGTTGAGTTAGAGCACCGAGCCTTATGGGCAATCAAGCAGTTGAATTTCGATTTGACTAAGGCTGGTGACCTTCGGAAACTACAAATTTCCGAATTGGAGGAATTGAGAAATGAGGCCTATGAAAATGCTAGGTTCACTAAAGATAGAGTCAAGATTTTTCATGACAAGCACATTATAAGAAAGACATTTGCTCCTGGACAAAAAGTCTTACTCTATAATTCTAGGCTTCATCTCTTCCAGGGAAATTGAAATCGAGATGGACTGGGCCATTCATTGTAAAAATCGTGTTTCCACACGGTGCAGTTGAGATCAGTGACCCCAAGAATGGAAATGACTTTAAGGTAAATGGTCAACGCCTTAAACCTTTCTTGGAATCGGTGCCGGTAAATGAAACGGCAATGGGTCTTTTTGACCCAGTGTATCGGTAACTTTCCTCTTTTCCATTTTATATCATGCACTTATATATTTCTTTCATACATTGGGGACAATGCATGTGATAAGTGTGGGGGGAGGGTTCTAACATGATTGATATTAAAAAAAAAAAAATTTAAAGGGTGGACAATATTTTGATATATTTTTTGTAGGAAATTAAGTTATTTTAAGGAATAGGAGAATCATAATTAGGATTTCTTACACTTGGTCAAAATAAGATAACTTATTTGATTTTTAGGGTCAGGAAGAAAATTTGTAAAAGTAATTTAGTCTTGATATTTGCCTTGATGACATATGCACACAAAATACACTTACACACTTAGGGTTTAAAAACAGAGACTCTTATGCCTTATAAAAAAAAACAAGTCTAATTATTGATTAGCTAGGTGCTTTGGCCTAAGCAAGCCTTAGTATTTATGCAAAAGATAATTAGATAAGTTTGAAAAAAAAAGAAAAAAATGTGTATCTTCTGATTAAGCTGGGTATTTATGCCTCATGAAGCATAGATATTCACGCCTAAAAGGGGTACATCGTATAAATAAAAACCTTGATTTCGTGGCCTTATCTGCTCGAGTGTTTAAGTCCTTAGGGGTGTTTTCTCACCTGGTGCCCTAAAACTGTCCGGTTTGGGTGTCACAGACTGAATGCTCGTTACATGGGCAGATTAGAAAGCCTAATGGAATTGAGGAATAAATTTCACCAAAATAAATAAATATAAGGCATAGGAGTTAATGTTGAAAAACCCTTAGTAAACTTCACAGTCACGATGGTGCATACGACTCAGGGTAAATTAATAGACTAGATGAGAAGTACAATTTGACTCCTTACTTTAATTGATGACATGTTTTTGAATAGAGACTAAGTTTAGGAATGAAAGATTTGATATTCTTATAACTTATAGATTACTTAAGCTCTCACAAATATACTTCAAATATTCTCCCCTTCAAAAAAAAAGAAAAGAAAAGAAAAGAAAAAAATAATGCTTTTCAAAAGTTCTAACTTTTTTCTTTTTCTTTTTGAATTTTGTGGGTGTAATCCGCTGAAAACCCTCACGAGACAAAACTCGTCCTCTAGGGTAACCTAGAGGTTTAACGGCTTGTTGCACATGCTCAGTGCAATCGAGTGACCTGCGAAAGTGGTCTAATAATTGATTCAAGTTAGAATGATGTTTTGCTCGAGGGCGAGCAAAAGATAAGTGTGGGGGTGTGATTTGTCACATACATTACATTTATGTTGTCATTTTACCACACTTGTTAGCTAATAAATTATATTAATAAGTTGTCTTTTTCGTTGCTAAATGTAGGCCCAAATGCTCAAGGAAAGAAAAGAGAAACAAGCCCAAAAGCCCACCAAATTCTGAATTAATTCGAAGTGAAGAAAACTGGGCTAAATCTTGGCAAATCAAGAGGTTGATAAAAATCCTCCCTGAATCGAGCGATTGAAGCCTCAAAATCAAGCCTGTTTCGTCAACGGTTGGAGCAGAAACGAGAAAACCAACAGGAGATACGGGATAATCTTCAAACCAGAAGCCCCCCTCTTGGTGTGGCCACCTGGCCACGCCAAGGCCGCGAAAACGTGGCCCAAGCCGCGTTTCCGCGGCAAAATAGTATTAGTTGGGGGAGCGTTTGCTCCCCCAATCTTTTCGGGATCTCCTCCTTTAGGTTTTTGGCTATAAATACCTCTTTCAGCAGAGAAAAATGCAGCGAAGACTAGGATTAAGTTTTGCATTTATTTTCTTATGATTTAGGCTCTTTGTTAGCTAGAAAGAAAGTTGTAATCTTGCTTTTTAAGTTGTAGTCCAGTTTCAAAAACTTGTGAGAGAGAGGACTGAGAGCTTGTACTTGAAGACTGAAGTGACAGCAATACAAAAGTTGAGCCAATTTCTCTTCCACTTGAAGTACGGTATGAGTTACATTATGTCTTTATTTTCTTCTTCTTTCTCCATGGATAACTAAACATCTTTCTGGGCTTGCTATCGAACTCTCTCTTGCTTTTCTTCTCTCTTGTTTTTAAAAGAAAAAGACCCGATGACTCATATGAATGCCTTACTTAAAAGCCTTTATTTTTGAAAGTGTTCTTGAAGGCACATGAGGATGGGTTTGGATGTTGAATTCACAACTCTTTCATGAACATCTCTTGAATGGGTTTTTAATTTATTCTTGTTTCTTCGCGCTTGATTTTTTAACATTCGATTCTCCATTTTCTTGAAGAAAAAGACTCAACTCTTCTAACATCTTATGTGCTTTACTTAAAGCTTTCTAAAAGACAACTCTAAGTTTTGCAAATTATCATCTAAGGGACTTAGCATTTTAAGAGAAGAATAATCAATTGAGTAGTGAGATAGTGAACCCAGACTTTCTTTATTATTACAAATAACAACACAATTTCTAAGTTTTCTAAATCACCTTCTCCAAAACCTTTTCTAAAAGTTGCAATTTTTCTTTCATTCATCTCTTTCTTTCCATTCTCTTTTTCCTAAAAAACGAACAAAATTCCTTGTTTTAAAAACTAATCACCGAAAAGCTTCCATTGCATCCCTCCTTGTGGACACGACCCGTTAGCCACGAGCTACACGGTAAATTCTTGAACTCATTGGTTGTTTCTCTTTGTTTTAGCAATCAAATTTTGGCGCCGTTGCCGGGGAGGGAACGGTGTAGTTGTTTTAACAAGTTTTGTGTGTTTGTTTCAGGGACTTGAAGATCAAGATCTAGCATTCAAGCTTTGCCAAGAAGACTTGTAAATTCTGTGCCCCTACTCTCGAAAGTAAGAAACAGAATTTCAAGAAATTGCTTTGCAAAATCTGAAAATTTCATTGGACTACTAAAAACTTTATTTTGCAGGACATATTGCTCGCAAAAATTTTAGTTTTTATATGTCATATTTGTGCTAGTTTCACTATCCAACATCCCTGTTTTAAGTCAACAGTAAAATATTCGTTGAAAAGTTAAAATTGATTAGACATTTGCATTCTAGGCACGAGTCGTCTCAATTCCTTTACTTTACTGTTGAAGAGAGCTGGAGACAAGGTATGTATGCATAGCATATAGTTTAGGAAACATTCTTGGGTGATTTTGCTTTTGAATGCTACTTTTCTATATCTTGCACACTTTGCACGAATCAATTCTAAGGGCGAAACCCAAATCAAGATAAGGTGGGGAAGTCATTACCCTTCCTTAGCCCATAAACCATTTCCAAGCACGCACAACCTAAGCCTAAGTAAAATTTGATAGACGTTGGCCATAGGGACATCTCGAACTCACTAGGAGATTATCCTAAAGAGGGAAGGTGTTGGAAATTGACTCCTGCCAAATCAGTGTCAAGGAAGGGGATTGAGGGCCGAAAGCCCGAAGATTGGTGGTTATTTAATTAAGGAACGTCTTTGAAGGAAAACCTCCCACCATTCTCGCCCTGACCTGGCTGATTAGCTTGTAGTCAAAGTCTACATTCTACCTCTAGTGGACAATCAACCAGTTAGGAGTTGTCTAGGCCGAGGTTACCTTAGACTAGGCTTGGTTGATTTCTATTGTTGACTGTTGGTTGAACTTGTTTGTGTTTGTGATTGTGTATGCAAGTGTGGTCAAGAGACCCCAATTCATCTAGGTTGACTAGAAACACATCACCACCCAAGTTTGAACCAAGATCAGATCCGGTAATGGATCAATCCACATCACTGCAGGATAGGTTCTACCCGATTAGGACCTCACTTCCATCTTGAATTTCACTTCCATCGGTTGGTGAATATAATTTCGAGCTCAAGCCTCAATTCATCAAAACACTCCCCAAGTTTCATGGTCTAGAGTCCGAAGATGCCTACTTCTTCATAAGAGAATTTGAGGAAGTATGTCTAATGATGAAAATCCCACACCTTGTAGACAACGCTATTAGGTTGAGATTTATCCCATTCGCACTTAAGGACCTAGCAAAGAAGTGGCTCTACAGTTTAGCTGCCGGTTCCATCACGTCTTGGGATGGTTTCATCAAGATTTTCTTGAAGAAATTCTATCCTATCCATAAAACCGCTCTCATTAGGAAGATAATCATGCAATTCAAGCAAGAACCTAGTGAACTGTTCTGGAGGTACTTTGAACGCTTTAAGGACCTCCTTGTCCAATGTCCACACCATGGAATAGAGAAATGGCGACAATGCCAAATTCTCTATGACGGTTTAGACTATTCCACCAAAACCTTCTTAGAAAGTATGTGCCAAGGGGGTTTCTTGCAGAAAGATGAAAATAAAGGATGGGATTTGTATGAAAATTTGGCTAAGAAGACCATCCAATGGGAATTTGCTAGTGAGACCTCTAGGAATCCTAACTCAATCTCTTCAAAAGGAGGTCTCCATTCCATAGAATCGTCCATCGCTAATGAGGCTAAGTTAGCAAACCTGGCCAGAAGACTGGAAGCTCTAGAAACGAAAGAACCAAGTTCAGTCAATCAAGTCAGCCCGAACCAATTTCCACCCTCGGGCTGCACTTACTGTCAAGCCATGAATCATGTGTTCGAGGAGTGCCCAGTGTTTCAGGCTCAGCAATCCTACCATGAACCGATGAATGCGGCCTTTTCAAGGCCGAACAATTACCCTTACGCTCCAACGTACAATTCCGGCTGGAGAAATCACCCTAATTTCTCATGGAGCCAAAACAACAATGACCATTCACGATCCAATCATGCTAGCCACTTCCATCATGGTAATAATTCTTCCAATCATCAACCCAACTTCTCCAATTTCCATAATAATTCTCCCAACCATCCACCAAACTTTCCGAATTATCAACAGAACTTTCCTAATCAAGCTCCACAATCCTCCTTCCAGAATCCTCAATTAGAAAGGAGAATGACTGACTTTGAAAGAAACATGGAGAGATATATGAAAAACTAAGACTCTCTCATGCAGACCATTCAGAGGTTAGAGGTTCAAATGAGTCAACTAGCCAACCCACAGAATGAGAGACAAAAGGGTACCCAGCCTAGTCAGCCAGTCACCAATCCGAGGAATTCCCAACAAGCTCATTTGGCTGAGGATCCTTCATTCAATCAATGTCATGCTATCCGTACATTGAGGTCAGGAAAGAGAGTTGATAACCAAGTGTTAACACCACCCATTCCCATTCAGCACAACCAAAATCAAGCCTCCACCTTATCTAATCCAATTTCTTCCAATTCTGACGAGTCTGAAAAAGACAAGTCAGCCAGTCAGGTGCATCAGCCTATAGTACCATTTCCTAATAGGCTGAAAAACAACAAGCAAAATCCTCACATGGACAAGATAACCGAGATGTTTAACCAAGTGAAGATAAATGTGCCACTTCTTGATGCCATCCAACAAGTTCCTTCCTATGCTAAGTTTCTTAAGGACATGTGCACCAAGAAGAGAAAGACTAATGTTCCTAAAAAGGTCTTCTTAGCCACTAATATTAGTGAGCTATTTTCGGGTCCTATCCCTGTTAAGTACAAAGATCCAGGTAGTCCCACCATTGCCTGAACAATAGGACAAGCCGAGATTAGTCGTGCACTTCTTGACTTGGGGGCAAGTATGAACTTGCTTCCATTCTCTGTTTATCAACAACTCGGGTTGGGTGACCTTAGTCCAACTCGAGTCACATCCAACTGGCTGATCGTTCTGTTAAAGTTCCAAAAGGGAAAATTAATGATGTCCTAATCCGGGTAGGGGAGTTCATATACCCTGTCGATTTCATAGTTCTGGAGACACAACCTGTGTCCAATTCCAATCGCAGGGCTCAAACTCCTGTTATCCTAGGTCGACCATTCCTTGCTACTGCTAATGCCATCATCAATTGTAGGAATGGGTCTATGAGGTTAACCTTTGGGGACATGACTAGAGAAGTCAATGTCTTCAATCTAGGAAAATAACCCAGCGATATCGAGGACCAAACATTTGAAGTCAACCTAATTGAGAACTTGACAAGTGAACACGGGGAAGAATTGGAATCAGAAGTGGAGATTGACTTCGAGTTAGAGTCTGATGACTTTAATCTTGATCAGGTTGTAGATTCTGCTCTGAATTGGGCCTCAAACCCCATTTCACCAACAATGGAGCCAACAGATTTGACTAGTCCCTCTAGTGAGCCTTCCTCTTCCTTAGAATTAAAAGCCCTACCTGCGCATCTCAAGTACGCCTATCTAGGCGAACAAGAGCCTTTCCCGTCATCATTGCCTCCCATTTAAATGACGGGGAAGAAAAAGATTTGAAAGCAATTCTAAGAAAACATAAGGAAGCCATCGGGTGGACTATGACTGATATCAAGGGATTAAGTCCAACCAACGTTCAATATCGCATCCATCTCAATGAAGACGCCACACCTAAGAGAGACCCGCAGCGTAGGTTAAACCCTATAATGCAAGAGGCTGTTCATGCTGAAATCATAAAACTCTTAGACAATGGGATAATTTATCCCATTTCTGATAGCCAATGGGTCAGTCCTGTCCACGCGGTCCCAAAGAAATCTGGTTTCACCGTAGTGGAAAATGAGAACAAAGAGTTGGTTTAAACTCGACTTCCTACGAAGATCTGAGTTTGCATCGACTATAGAAAACTGAATGCTGCAACTCGTAAGGACCATTTTCCACTTCCCTTCATTGATCAAATGCTTGAACGTTTGGCGGGTCACGAGTATTACTGTTTCTTGGACGGTTACTCGGGCTATAACCAGATCCCTATAGCTCATGAGGACCAACAAAAGACTACGTTCACATGTCCATTTGGGACATTTGCTTATCGTCGAATGCCCTTCGGTTTATGCAATGCCCCAGCAATGTTTCAACGTTGCATGTTGAGTCTTTCTCAGATATGGTAGAACGCTTCTTAGAAATCTTCATGGATGATTTATCCATCTACGGAGATTCATTCACTCAATGTCTCCACCATCTTGAACTCGTCCTCCAACGTTGTGCTGAGAGAAATCTGACACTGAATTGGGAGAAATGCCACTTCATGGTAAAACATGGAATTGTCTTGGGTCATGAAATCTCCAAGAAAGGAATTGAAGTGGATAAAGCCAAAATTGAGGTTATTGCTAAGCTTCCCATGCCTAAATGCGTTAAGGACATTAGATCCTTCTTAGGACACGCTGGTTTTTACCGACGATTTATCAAGGATTTTAGCAAAATTGCTAGGCCCTTGACTAATCTGTTAGCTAAGGATGTGTCCTTCACTTTCGATGCTGAATGCATAAATTCTTAGGAGAAGCTTAAGAGTGAGCTTATTCTGCACCAATCATATCTGCACCGGATTGGTCTAAGCCGTATGAGATCATGTGCGACGCTTCTGATTTTGCCATAGGCGCTGTCCTAGGACAACGCATTGATAACAAGCAGCATGTGATCTACTACTCTAGTAGGACTCTAAACGATGCTCAAATGAACTACACTACGACCGAGAAGGAATTCTTGGCAGTAGTGTTTGCCTTAGAGAAGTTTCGTCCCTACCTACTAGGGTCCAAAACCACCGTTTTCACCGATCACTCTGCGCTTAGGTACCTCATGATGAAGAAGGATGCCAAGGCCTGACTCATTCGTTGGATCCTCCTTCTTCAAGAATTTGATCTAGAGATTCGAGACAAGAAAGGCGTAGAAAATGTCGTTGTTGACCACCTCTCACGGATACCTAATTCTCCATGCAACGAATTACCCATCAATGAGGATTTTCCTGATGAACATCTCCTAGCCATCTATAGGGAACCTTGGTTTGCTGATATAGTGAATTACTTAGTCACAAACCAAACTCCATCTCATTGGTCCAAAAATGATGTTTATCGGTTCTTATCCCAAGTCCGGTATTTCTTTTGGGAGGAACCGTATCTTTTCAAGTACTGTTCTGACCAAATTTTTAGGAGATGCATTCCCGATGAGGAGGTTAGGAGTGTTCTGTCCTTTTGTCATGAACTTGCATGCGGTGGACACTTTGGTCCCCGCAAGACTGCTGAAAAGGTGCTCCAAAGTCGGTTCTATTAGCCCACTCTGTTCAAGGATGCTTATGAATTCTGCAAGACGTGCCCTAGATGCCAAATGGTAGGAAAGATTTCACATCGAAATATGATGCCCCTCAACCCAATTCTAGAAATAGAACTCTTTGATGTTTGGGGCATCGACTTTATGGGTCCATTTCCTAACTCATTTGGAAACCAATACATATTGGTTGTTGTGGATTACGTGTCCAAGTGGGTAGAAGCCATTCCGTGTAAAACTAATGATAACAAAGTTGTCATCAAGTTTTTGAAAGAAAACATTTTTTCCCGCTTTGGAACCCCTCGTGCTATCATCAGTGATAATGGCACCCACTTTTGCAATAAATCTTTTGAGGCCCTTATGCGAAATTATGCCATAACTCACAAGTGGTCCACACCATATCATCCTCAAACCAGTGGGCAAGTTGAGGTTTCAAATAGACAAGTCAAACTTATATTGGAGAAAACTGTGAACCTAAACGGAAAGATTCGTCCATCAAACTTGTAGATGCTCTATGGGTCTACAGGACCGCTTTCAAGACAATTCTAGGAATGTCTCCCTATAGGTTAGTCTATGGCAAACCTTGTCACTTGCCCGTTGAGTTAGAGCACCGAGCCTTATGGGCAATCAAGCAGTTGAATTTCGATTTGACTAAGGCTGGTAACCTTCGGAAACTACAAATTTCCGAATTAGAGGAATTGAGAAATGAGGCCTATGAAATGCTACGATCACTAAAGATAGAGTCAAGATTTTTCATGATAAGCACATTATAAGAAAGACATTTGTTCCTGGAAAATTGAAATCGAGATGGACTTACTCTATAATTCTAGGCTTCATCTCTTTCCAGGGAAATTGAAATCGAGATGGACTGGGCCATTCGTTGTAAAAATCGTGTTCCACACGGTGCAGTTGAGATCAGTGACCCCAAGAATGGAAATGACTTTAAGGTAAATGGTCAACGCCTTAAACCTTTCTTGGAATCGGTGCCGGTAAATGAAACGGCAATGGGTCTTTTTGACCCAGTGTATCGGTAACTTTCCTCTTTTCCATTTTATGTCATGCACTTATACATTTCTTTCATACATTGGGGACAATGCATGTGATAAGTGTGGGGGGAGGGTTCTAACATGACTGATATTAAAAAAAAAAAATTTAAAGGGTGGACAATATTTGGATATATTTTTTGTAGGAAATTAAGTCATTTTAAGGAATAGGAGAATCATAATTAGGATTTCTTACACTTGGTCAAAATAAGATAACTTATTTGATTTTTAGGGTCAGGAAGAAAATTTGTAAAAGTAATTTAGTCTTGATATTTGCCTTGATGACATATGCACACAAAATACACTTACACACTTAGGGTTTAAAAACAGAGACTCTTATGCCTTATAAAAAAAAAAAACAAGTCTAATTATTGATTAGCTAGGTGCTTTGGCCTAAGCAAGTCTTAGTATTTATGCAAAAGATAATTAGATAAGTTTGAAAAAAAAAGAAAAAAATGTGTATCTTCTGATTAAGCTGGGTATTTATGCCTCATGAAGCATAGATATTCACGCCTAAAAGGGGTACATCGTATAAATAAAAACCTTGATTTTGTGGCCTTATCTGCTCGAGTGTTTAAGTCCTTAGGGGTGTTTTCTCACCTGGTGCCCTAAAACTGTCCGGTTTGGGTGTCACAGACTGAATGCTCGTTACATGGGCAGATTAGAAAGCCTAATGGAATTGAGGAATAAATTTCACTAAAAATAAATAAATATAAGGCATAGGAGTTAATGTTGAAAAACCCTTAGTAAACTTCACAGTCACGATGGTACATACGACTCAGGGTAAATTAATAGACTAGATGAGAAGTACAATTTGACTCCTTACTTTAATTGATGACATGTTTTGAATAGAGAATAAGTTTAGGAATGAAAGATTTGATATTCCTATAACTTATAGATTACTTAAGCTCTCACAAATATACTTCAAATATTCTCCCCTTCAAAAAAAAAGAAAAGAAAAGAAAAGAAAAGAAAAAAATAATGCTTTTCGAAAATTCTAACTTTTTTCTTTTTCTTTTTGAATTTTGTGGGTGTAATCCGCTGAAAACCCTCACGAGACAAAACTCGTCCTCTAGGGGTAACCTAGAGGTTTAACGGCTTGTTGCACATGCTCAGTGCAATCGAGTGACCTGCGAAAGTGGTCTAATAATTGATTCAAGTTAGACTGATGTTTTGCTCGAGGGCGAGCAAAAGATAAGTGTGGGGTGTGATTTGTCACATACATTGCATTTATGTTGTCATTTTACCACACTTGTTAGCTAATAAATTATATTAATAAGTTGTCTTTTTCTTTGCTAAATGTAGGCCAAATGCTCAAGGAAAGAAAAGAGAAACAAGCCCAAAAGCCCACCAAATTCTGAATTAATTCAGAATTAATTTGAAGTAAAGAAAACTGGGCTAAATCTTGGCAAATCAAGAGGTTGATAAAAATCCTCCCTGAATCGAGCGATTGAAGCCTCAAAATCAAAGCCTGTTTCGTCAACGGTTGGAGCAGAAACGAGAAAACCAGCAGGAGATACGGGATAATCTTCAAACCAGAAGCCCCCTCTTGGTGTGGCCACCTGGCCACACCAAGGCCGCGGAAACGCGGCCCAAGCCGTGTTTCCGCGGCAAAATAGTATTAGTTGGGGGAGCGTTTGCTCCCCCAATCTTTTCGGGGATCTCCTCCTTTAGGTTTTTGGCTATAAATACCTCTTTCAGCAGAGAAAAATGCAGCGAAGACTAGGATTAAGTTTTGCATTTATTTTCTTAGGATTTAGGCTCTTTGTTAGCTAGAAAGAAAGTTGTAATCTTGCTTTTTAAGTTGTAGTCCAGTTTCAAAAACTTGTGAGAGAGAGGACTGAGAAGACTGAAGTGACAGCAATACAAAAGTTGAGCCAATTTCTCTTCCACTTGAAGTACGGTATGAGTTACATTATGTCTTTATTTTCTTCTTCTTTCTCCATGGATAACTAAACATCTTTCTGGGCTTGCTATCGAACTGTCTCTTGCTTTTTTTCTCTCTTGTTTTTAAAAGAAAAAGACCCGATGACTCATATGAATGCCTTACTTAAAAGCCTTTCTTTTTGAAAGTGTTCTTGAAGGCACATGAGGATGGGTTTGGATGTTGAATTCACAACTCTTTCATGAACATATCTTGAATCGTTTTTAATTTTTTCTTGTTTCTTCGCGCTTGATTTTTTAATATTCGATTCTCCGATTTCTTGAAGAAAAAGACTCAATTCTTCTAACATCTTATGTGCTTTACTTAAAGCTTTCTAAAAGACAACTCTAAGTTTTGCAAATGATCATCTAAGGGACTTAGCATTTTAATAGAAGAATAATCAATTGAGTAGTGAGATAGTGAGCCCAGACTTTCTTTATTATTACAATAAACAACACAATTTCTAAGTTTTCTAAATCACCTTCTCCAAAACCTTTTCTAAAAGTTGCAATTTTTCTTTCATTCATCTCTTCTTTCCATTCTATTTTTCCTAAAAAACGAACACAATTCCTTGTTTTAAAAACTAATCACCGAAAAGCTTCCATCGCATCCCTCCTTGTGGACACGACCCGTTAGCCACGAGCTACACGGTAAATTCTTGAACTCATTGGTTGTTTCTCTTTATTTTAGCAATCACTTGGGCCACTAACCTAGCTTTATTCCTAATAACATTTCCGGACTCATCCATCTCGTTCCTAAAGATCCACTTAGTACCAATTATTGGTCTATCGTGAGGCCTAGGTACAAGGTGCCAAACTTGGTTGCGCTCAAATTGATTGAGTTCCTCTTGCATGGTTGTCAACCAATATGAGTCCGCCTCGGCTTCGAGGATGCTTTTGGGTGCAAAATGAGAAATGAATGCAAAGTTACAACATAAGTCATGGAGTTTGGAGCGAGTTGTTACCCCTTTAGAGACATCACCTAAAATGAGTTCCTTGGGGTGATTTGTAGCGTATCTCCAATCTTTAGGAAGTGGTTGAGAATCTTTCACTTCATCCTTATGAACATCACCAATGGGTTCTTGCTTTTCTTCTTGAGCGGGTGAGTCCTTTAAGGATAGTCTCTCCATGTCTTCACCTAATGGGTAAATTTCTACAACATTCTCAACAACCACATTAGATTCTTCAAATTTAACATGCATGGATTCTTCATTGGTAAGGGAAGATCTATTGAATACTCTATAAGCTTTACTAGTAGAAGAATATCCAACAAAAATAGCTTCATAAGCCTTAGCATCAAATTTACCCAAGTTTTCTCTAGTATTCAAAATAAAACACTTGCATCCAAAAACTTTGAAATTTGAAACATTAGGTTTTTTAGAATGATACATTTCAAAAGATGTTTTGGAAGAATTTTTACACAAATAAATGCGATTTGAAATATTGCATGCGGTGTTTACTGCCTCGGCCCATAGATATTGAGGGAGGTCATATTCACTCATCATGGTCCTAGCCATCTCTTGAAGTGTTCTATTTTTCCTTTCTACAACTCCATTTTGTTGTGGAGTTCTAGGACATGACATTTCATGCTTGATTCCCTTTTCATCACAATAAGTCATGAAGAGTTGGTTAACAAACTCACCACCTCTGTCACTCCTTATTTTCAAAATCGAAAAACCTTTTCTTTTTCAAACCCTTTTTCGAAAAATCTTGAAATGAGAAAAAGTTTGATCTTTGTGTTCCAAAAAGAAAACCCAAGTAAATCGGGAAAAATCATCAACTAAAACAAATGCATATCTACTTCCATTTAAGCTCTTAGTTTTAGTTGGTCCAAAAAGATCCATATGAATTAATTCTAATGGCCTAGTTGACATGATATCCTTGATTGGTTTGAAGGAAGACTTGGTTTGTTTCCCAAGTTGGCACGCACCACAAATGCGGTCTTTCTCAAACTTCAAGTAAAGAATACCCTTCATCAATTCCTTAGAATTAATCCTAGAAAGATGGTCAAAAGATGCATGTCCTAATCTTCTATGCCAAAGTCAAGAATTTTCATCAAAAACATTCAAGCATTTAGTAGAACAATCCAAATTAAGCATGTCAATGATATAAACATTATCATCACGAAATCCGGTGAGAATACAATCATTGGTTTTGCAATCAAAAATCTTGCAAGAAGAGTCATCAAAAACAACTTTAAGTCCACGATCACAAAGTTGACTTATACTAAGCAAGTTACGTTTTAAACCATCAACAAGAACAACATTTTCTATGATGGAAGATGCACCAATTTGAATGTTACCTATACCGATGATAGTACCCTTGGAGTCATCCCCGAAGGTGACGGTGCCACCTTCCATGTACCTTGATAGGGTTGTAAAGTTGTTGATATCCCATGTCATGTGTCTTGAACAACCACTATCAAGGTACCATCGCTCCTTACGTCTTGGAGCCTTGGTGTGTACCTACATCAAATAATTTAGGACTTGATTTTGGTACCTATATTTTCTTGGGTCCTAAAGCGTTAGTATCATGAACCCATACAAGATTATTTGTTCTATTTATTTGGTCATAACAAAACTTAGCCAAATGTCCATTCTTACCACAATAAGTGCATCTATACACTCTACCATATTTTAAAGCATAGTGAGTGTGTGACTTGTGAGCATGTGTAGATTTAGCATGAGTGTTGTGTGTAGTGTGAGCATGAGGAATTTTGATATGAGAAGCTTTAGCATGAGAAGTGTGCTTTTTAGAAAACATTTTCTCATGTTTCTTAGTGTTGAAAGCACAATCCTTCAAAACTTTTTCAAAATCAACAATTCTAATTTTTAATGAAGAAATTTCTTTTTCATCAATCTTTGGAAATTTTGCTTTTCAAGCAACTTTGTAAGAACTAAATTCATTTTGAGTAAAAATAAGATTTGAAGAAATTTCATCCTTTTCTTTAGAAACAATAGCAAGTTGATTTTTAAGAAAAGCAACTTCCTTTTCCAATTTTGAGCATTCTATCTTTTTATTATCATAACTCTCTGAAAGTTCAACAAAAGCTTGTACAAGTACTTCTTTACTTAATTCATCTTCTTCATCAAGAGGTTGAGGGGTTACCTTTGGTTTGTTTGCCATGAAACACATGTTCGCCGTGTCCACCTCGTCTTCGGACTCGCTTTCCGAATCCCAAGTTGCTTTGTAAGCTTTCTTTTCGACCGGCTTCTTTTGCTTGAAGGAGGAAGTCACCTTTTTCTTGAATTCCGGGTAATCGGCCATGATATGTCCGGGCTTTCGGCAATTGTAGCAAATGATTCTTCTCTCCTCTTTTCCTTCAAACTTCCTTCTAAAGTTGAGTTTGTTCTTACGGTACATTCTCTTCACGTTTCGCACAAGAAGGGAGAGCTCCTCATCTTCTTCTTCATCTTTTTCTTCATCATCAAGAGTGGAGGAAGACTTGAAGGCCATGGATTTCTTCTTTTGAGGAGCCGCTTCTTCTCTTGCCTTCTTTTCCATCTCATGAGTCTTCAAATTTCCAATGAGACTAATGAGATCCATTTCGTCCTTGTCATTCAATTTTTTCAAGGTGGTGGCCTTTATCTCCCATGAAGAAGGAAGAGCCCGAATCACTTTTCGCACCTTTTGGTCATTGAAAATATCATCACCTAAAGAGGAAAGAGCATTTGTGATTTTAGTAAACCTTGTAATCATACAATTAATAGATTCATCATCAATCATTTTAAAGCTTTCATATTGGGACCTCAAGAGATCTATCTTAGCTCTCTTTACTTGTGATGTCCCCTCGTGCGTGACCAACAAATGTTGCCAAATCTCATTGGCGGATTGGCAATGTATAACTCGTGTAAGGTCATCCTCATTCAAGGCAGTTAGGAGGGAATTTTGGGCCTTGGAGTTAGCCTCATATTCTCTAAAGGTAAAGTCAGACCTTGTGCTTTCATCACTATAGGGTCTAACATAGGGTTTGGTCAAGGATTTTGCCACTAAGCTACCTAAAAATTGTAAAAAGATAGTCATCCTAACCTTCCAAATAGGGAAATTAATCCATCAAATTTAGGAGGGTTTTGATGTTGTCGTCCATGTTTACTAGTGTATGAATGAAAGAATGCAAATGTTGATTAGCAAATTTTTAGGATCTCTCTATGGATGTTAAGCCAAACCTAGAGTCCAAGCTCTGATACCAATTGAAAATCACCTAGAGGGGGGTGAATAGGTGATAATGCTAATCAATGCACAATTAAAAATATGATGCAACAATCAACCCAAAACAAGACTAGAAGCTGAATACCCTATGAAGGGCTCTGAACTCCTTCCTCCTGATTCCTCTAGATATGAGTTGGAGGTGCGCAATGCAATCTTGTTGTATGAGTATTTAATTGACAATGTGATTATGCAACAAGTGAATATAAGAATGAAAATGAAGAGCAAGTATAATGTAGCAAAGAAAATGTGAAGCAAGTAGATAAAGCAATGAATATAAAGTAAGTGATTTAAGTAAGAATTAAGAGCAACTAAGAATAAGTAAACCGAACGCAAACACCGAAAATTTTTTCGAGGTTCGAGCACCCAGCTCTACATCTCCGCCTTCACCCAGAAGGATTTCTAACAACTATAACTTCACAAAGAGGTTACAAATACACCGGAGTACCCAACTCTACAATCTCAAGTACAAGTTCTCTCTTGGTGATCAAAAGACCACAAACTATCTTTTGCAAATGCCTCTTCCCTTACAAGAGCCCTGTAGAGTAATGGTTAGAATTGAAGCTCAAATAGTGTAAGTGGAAAAAGGAAATGAACTAGAGAGAGTTTAGAAAATAAAACTTCAGCGATGAGAGAATCTTCAGCACAAAACCAAGGACCAAACTCTCTTGAAAGCTTTTGAAAACTTTTGAAACTTTTTTGTATAATGCTTGTTGTGAAAAACATAACCCTAGTCACCTCTATTTATAGGAGAGGGCTAGGGATTAAAAAGTAAACTCATATAATGTTAATTAGGAAGAATTTGACCCATAAAATATCCCCTAACTTCGTTTAGAAACGAAAAATACAAATTTAAAATGTGTTTTAAAAGCTAGCGGTTATGGCTGAAACGGCTACCTCGGTCGACCGGCCGGTCGACCGGGATTCAAACAAAAAGAGCCGTTACAGGCTCTCGGTCGACCGCCCGGTCGACCGAAACAAATAGAGAGTGACACCACTTCAGTCAACCAGCCGCCCGGTCGACCAAAGTCTTCGGTCGTCCGCCTGGTCGGCCAAAGAACGTGCACACGGATACGTATCAAAACAGCCAGAAAACCAGTCGACTGGGTCGGTCGGCTGATCTGACCTGACTAGTGTCGGTCGATCGGTCGGTCGACCGGCTCAGGCCAAAAGTCAAAACTGAACAAGAATTTTAAGGAGATTTTGATACCTAATAAAATATTTTTGATTAGAGATATATATAAAACATAAAATTGAGTTTGTAATCAAAAGGCTTTGTATTAAATTATTTGTATATATTTATAGGGAATATTTCTAGGAAATGCATGTGCGCAAAAACGTGTGTTGGAATATAGAGCTTCAATCCTAATCACTATTCTTTAACAAAACTATAAAACTTGAAACAAAACTAATGAAATCTCATGAGCAATCTTGAAGTCTTGAGCCATGCAAAGCCTAGCTAGAGCCTTCCCTTCTATATTCCTTCCTTGATGTGCCATAAGCCTTCTTTGCTCCATGAACTTAGAATTTCTTGCAAAAGCTGAGCAATGGCCTCCAAACATGGTACAAAACCTGAAACTAATCTTGAACAAACTTATTAGTACCAAATGGCTCTTATTTGTTTTGTTATCATCAAAACTCTAAACAAATGGAGAGTGTAACCTTTTGGGCCAACATAATTTGCCAAAATGTCAATGGGATCTTTAACATTTAAAGTTTGGACAAGTTCAGATGGGTGTGTTGAAATTGAATCTTGATTTCCAAAATGACAAGAGTCTTAGGTCAGATCAATAGAGTTTGGTATAGCTGAATTGGTCAAAGGTTGATAAGATAGAGTTTCCTCATTCCTATAAATGCTAACCAATTGACTCAATTGTGTTTCTAACCTTTTGACAGACTCAGAAGAAGATTTTTGATATTGTAACATAGACTCTTGCAAGATTTCTATACTCTTTTCTAGACTTGATTTTTCTACAAGTGGATGCTCTAGAATGGGAGTATAAGAATCTTCGTTTGAAATTTTTATGAAGAATGTGAGTCAGAAATGTTTTGAGATTGAAGCTTGGACTCACACAAGAGTTCCTTACTCATTTCCAGGGGAGATGGTTGTTCATTATGAGGAAGTGGAACTGAGTAAGACTCTTGAAATTACTGTGGAATTGGAGAGGCCAATGTTTTCTGAAGTTGTTGCTCGGCCTCTTGTAGATTGGCTTCTATACTCTTTTGTAACTCAGATTTTTCTTCAATTGGTGGTTCAGAAAAAGGAGCATAGGAAGCAAAATCGGGGAATGAACATTGTGTAAATTGTGGACAAGGTGAACATGGGGGATAAGGATGTTGAAAATTTAACTCGGGGGAGGTGAATCCCCATTGTCTCTGTGACGAGTTAAAATTATTTTGAAAATTATAGTCATAAGAATGTGGGTATAGGTTGTATTGATTCGGATAAGGCCAACCCGGTGTATTTGGTTGGTGCATATTGTAAAAAGTCGGGTTGGAATTATCCGAATTGAATGGGGTTGGTGTGAAATATGGATTCATATTTGGATTGAAAGAATTGTTATTGTTGAATTCCATTTCACAAACAATCACAAACAAAAAGAAAAAATCAAACAACAACAAAAAATAAAAATCAAAACTAAGCCTAGAGTAGGGTTGACCTAGACCTAGACGACTCTTAATGAGTCCGAGATGTCCCTAGGGGCCAACGTCTGTCAATTTTTATTAGGGCTTGGGTTGTGCAGTGGGGAGGTGGTTTTTGGGCTATGGAAGGGTGATTAAATCCCCACCTTATCTTGTATTGGGTTATGCCCTTAAGTTCAATTCGTGGAAGTGTGCAATATAGACAATAGTATAACACAAAGCGATAAATCACCCACGTGTTTGTCCTATGCTATATGCAATGCCATATGTACACCTCCATCCAGATCACAACAATAGAACAAAATACAGTACATTGGAATTGAATTGACACGTGCCTAAATCCAAATGTCTAAACCGTTTTAAAAGCGTCCAAATACCGTATTTTAGTTCTTTAATTTATTGCGGTATGTAGGCAATTAAAGCAGGAAAATAATAATACTGATCAACTAGCTATTACAATGAACACATCCCAGCACAACAAAATATACAATTATCACAAAATGGCCGCGTTTTTGCGGCAAAAGTCGCGCTTGCGTGGCGGTTCTTTGAAAGCTGGGTCCCTGCTTTCTAGAGCAGGGAGATGCAAAGCTAGTGTTTATTCTGCAATGTTAAAATCCTATAAAGAATGCCCTGCACACCAAAACAGAGAAGACAATGTTAACAAAAACGTGAAATCAAAACCATTCCCCTCCCCGGCAATGGCGCCAAATATTTGATCGGGGCGGAACTAGCACTCAAAAGTGTGTATTTATCAAATCAATGAAAATATGTATGTGTGCTAATGTACCCTCGATACTTCCGTTATAGCATTGGCTCAACGGGTCGAATCCACAGGGAAGGGAGGCGATAGAAGCATTGACAGTTTTTATTCACGTTATTTGTTAACAGTTCTTCTTTGTTAAAAGAATTAGAAAAAGTAAAGAAAAGAAAAGAAAAGAAAACAAGCATGTGGTAGGTGAGGAGGGCGATGAAAACGTCAATGTGAAAACAAATAGAAGTGGCTTGGAAACAAATAGGAAAGAAGAAGAAGCTTGTAGTAAAGACAATGAAAACAAAGACAAACGAAGAAGCGGTGAAAACAACAATGAAAAGATAAAAAGAATTGCTTTTCAAACAAGATAAAATAAAAAACTCATGGCTACTAACTACCAATTGCTCCACTAACCATGCTAACCTCTTAATGATAGTTGCCTCACATTTGATCCTCGGCCATCACTAATCCTTGGCTTCAAGAGACGATACAGAGCATGACAAATTAGATAGTTCTTCTACATTCAAACAACACATCCATACCACATAACAAGTTGCAAGCTACTGTTAAATCATCAAAACCGGTTAGAGGTGAGCATGAAATAAAGTTAGCATTTGCAAGTTAGCAAGTTAGTGGGTTAGGTGTTAGATGTTAGAATGTTAGAATCAATCATCATGCGCCATCAATGGCTCTTGTAAGAACAAGGCCTTATAGAGGCTACTCGATTCATGTGGATTATCAAGTAAGTGGCTAGATGGTTAGTGGTTAGTAGTTAGATTGTCATGAGAAGAAAAGTTAGCAAAGCATTATGTAGAAGATGAAGAAGATTACATTGGAGGAGAAAGGAGGCACCTTTACATAGACTGTCACCATCTATTATATCAATCCCTCTCTATCTATCTCTCTCTCTCTGAATCTCTCAGCCCTACTACAAGATCTAAAAATGAAATAACATAACAAAATACAAGAAATGAAGAATACCTACCTACATTACACTAAAACATAGAAACCCTAGCCTAAAAATAAAAACTGCCTCGTTCTGGACCTATGCAGGGTATTTATAGGCGTAGGAGGATTCCAGAAGACGAGACGGGGCCACGCGTCGAAAATTGACGCGTGGCCCCACTCCTTTGCCATGGAAACGTGGTAATTGCCGCATTTTCACGGCAATACCAGGGACTTAGGTCCCTGGTTTTTGCCAGTGGGTCCCCGTTGGTTCTAGCAGCTTCCTGGTATATCCTTTTTCTGGTAATTTTGTCTGAATATTTGTCTGACGTGCGCAAGAGTCTAGGTTTGATGTATCTTCTAGATGATTCCTTGCTTGGCCTCCAAGTAACGCGGATTTAATTACCCTAAAAGGGGTTTAATTAAGCTCTTATTACTTCTTTGCCCTTGAAATCTGGGTTTACCTGCAATAGAGACCAAAACACGGTTTAGACCGACAATTTATTCATAAATCGGTAGGAAAATGCGATACAATAATGCATAATCGTAGACTAATCAGATAGTATGCCATTAAAGACATACTCTGAATTTCGAACTTATTGCAGAATTTTTAGAATGCTTGACTGACGAACTGGGGTTCATTATTGTGGACAATTCGTTGAGGTACACCAAAGCGGTATATTACATGATTTTAATAAACTTGATCATGTCAGATGTTTTTACTTCCTTTAGAGGGATAGCTTTGCCCATTTGAGAAGTAATCAATTATAGTTAAGATAAATCGATGTCCTTTGAACGTTGGTGGGTTGATGGGTTCGATGATGTCCATTCCCCACATCTCAAACTTCCATGAAGAAGACATTGGATGAAGATGTCCTGGTGCTTGATGTGTGAAGTCAACATGAATCTGAGAAGCGTAACACTGTCTAGCATAGGCGATAGCATCAGAGATCATCTCCAGCCAGTAGTAGTCAAGTCTTCAGAGTCGGTCCTCCTGTCTGGGTCCGGGTTGGTGAGCTCCGCATATACCGTCGTGAGCTCCCCTAAGTGACTCCTATGCCTCTTTAAATGAATGGCAGCGGAGTAGGATTCTATCATACGATCGATGATATAATATTCGTGTGATCGTATTGCAATAGAATCGAGGATCTTTTCTTTTGATTGCAGCCGCCTCTTTAAGATCGTCAGACAGTATGCCGTATAAGACAAAGTCAATGAATAAGAAGTGCCAATCTAGGTTCTGAACTTATTAAAGTCTCAAGAACCTCTTTAACTTTAATGTTTCCTCCTAGAATTTTACTATTTTCAAGGGTGAACTTTGGGCAGTACAAGTCATGGCTATGTACGACTACTTTCTCCGTTGCTCCAGCTGGAAGAGCCAGTGAAGCAACAAGAGATGCCAACGATCTTCGTGCGCATTTTGTTGTCAAGGTACATGGTTGATGTAGAAACTTTTAAACCCCTCAACAATGCTGATAGTCGAGTTGTAGTAGGGTACTAAGCCTTCATGTTAGACTTCATACTCTCCTCAGACTTGATTGATGATAAGTTTCAAATCACCGTACGTTTTGAGATGCCTGACGCCAATCTCTTTTGTGAGTTACATTCCAATTATTAGAGCGTTTTATTTCGTAATATCATTGAAATATGACTCTGTTAATGAAAATGCCCGAGAAATTACGTAGTTTTATGGAGACACAAGTACTACCCCCACTCCCGCTACAATGCTTCCTTTAGGACCCGTTCTTGAGGTGCCATTGAAGAATAATTATCAGACTTGTCCTTCAAATGATGTCTAGGCATGCAATCCGCAATCTCATCTGGAAAATCTTTATAAAGTTTGGTGGATCTTGAGAATGGATGTTCAGCCAAAAAATCTGCCACAGTTTGTCCTTTCATAACTTTCTGTGGCATAAATTACATCTCGTATTGTGAGTGCAATATAGCCTATTTTGCCAATCGATAGTTTATCAACAAGGGGTTGTTATGAGTAATCATGGAGGATTGACCCTAAAGATGACATGAATGAGTTGGCCCACACGATAGTGTTGCATCTCTGAATGGCGAAGACTAGAACTAGATACTTTTTTTGACCGGGTTGTAATGATGTTCAGCCCTGATCATAGTCCTGCTCAAGTAATAAATTGCCTGCTCATGTCTATGGTCATTATTTTGGGCTAACAAAGGTCTCAAAGAATGATTCATAACTCTAACATATATCAGGAAGAGTTTCCCTGATACTGGAGCTGCAAGAACGGGCGAATGCCTGAGGTATTCTTTGATTTCTTCAAATATTTGCTAGCAAGCACTATTCCAAGTGAATGAGACTCCTTCCTTCATTAACTTGGTGAAGGGTTGGCAGTGTCCTGAGAGATTTGCAATAAATCTTTTGATGTAGGCCAATCCTCCTTTTAATCCTCTGAGTTCTTTGAGATTTCCTGAAAGATGCGTCTCCTGGATGGCGCGAATCTTTTTTGAGTCGAGATAGATTCTTTTAGATGTCACAACGAATCCAAAGAACTTGCCACTAGCCAGCCCCAGGAAAGATTTGGTTGGGTTCATCTTCAGTTGATGTTCCCACACGATTTCTAATACTTTCGTTAGTCTGCAAGATGATCACTTTTGTCGCAGCCTTTCACTGCAATATCATCTATGAAGAATTCTCCTATCTTACATATGTGCTAGTGAAAGATTGTATTCATGGTACATTGACATGTTGCCCTTGCATTCTTCAACACGAATGGCATTACAATGTAGCAGTACACCCCTAGTGGTGTTCTGAAGGATGTATGCATCTCATCGTTGGGATACATCTTGATTTGATTGTATCCACAGAATTCATCCATAAAGATATCCTCTCAAATCCGAACATGTTGTCGATTATGACATATGTGACCAGAAGTGGAAACACATTTTTGGACTGCATTTAGATCACAAAAGTCGATGCAAATCTGGATCTTTTCATTCTTCTTGGGGACGAGAATGATGTTGGCTACCCAGTCAGGGTATTGCTCTTCCTAACAAAACCAGTGTCTATGAGATTTTCAACTACTGATCCAATGCCTCTATAATCTCTGGATGGAATCATCGTTGCTGCTGCTTGACTGTTTCACATCTGGATTGATGTTGAGGCGTTGCATGGATACTTGTGGTCAAGTCCAGGCATGTTCTTTTAGTTTCAAGCAAAGACATCATATACTCTTGTACAAGACATATTAAGTCTTCTTTCTCAGAGGGCGATAAGCTTTCGCTTATGAAGATGGGTTTGGGATTAGCTTCGTTCCCCAAATTAATCTAGATCACTTTATATTCTGTAGGCGGCTCATGCTATTCAAAATGGACATCCGAAAGAATGTTAAAGTGTTTGATCCAGGTGTTTGGTGGGGAAAAATTGAAGATCGAGGTATAAATTCTTTATCTGATTGTAAAGAAAATTATAACGGCTCAATAATCCTTTTATAAGAGAGGGGAGATACTCAAAACTAAAATCTCTCCTTTGTTTAATGTCTGGTTCTTGATGTGGCAATGGAAAGTGAATCTTATTTTTTGTTGACCGGGTGAACGTCAGGACCTCTCTTTGGATGGTGGACGAAGTAATATAGCTTTTGTCCAACAAGAATCTCAAAGAGACTGTAGGCAAAAACAAACTTGTACGCAGCAAGTTGTTAGAAGGGTTGAACTCTCTCTTTCTTTTTTCTATAGATCTTGGTCTTTCTATGACTTACAACCGAAGTTCTTCTGACCAAAGATTTTTTTCAACCCCTCTTCCATAGCAAACTGGGCTATTTACAGAGGTTTCAGGGGGTAAAAGTGTCCCCTAAAAATGTTCCATAATGGGGGTTAACTCCCTCATTACGTAGGCAGTAATTGATCCAGTAATGAGGGCAGTTACAACCGAAACGCGGGCTTTGGGCCTTGCATTTTGCCATTGAGGTGATGCTTTAGAAATGCGAGCTTCAAATTCTGCATCAAGCTTCACGTGAGAAGCGGGCTTTGGACTCTACGTCTTGGTACTGTAGTAATGCTTAGACGCAGTTTTCATGCTTCGCGTCTTGGTTATTGCAGTGATGTTGAGACACAGGTTTCAACCCTCGCGTCTTGGTGCTACGCTGGTGGTGATGATTAACCTTGCGTCTAGAGTTTGGATTCTGCTTTTTGATGACTTATCTTCAGTAATTTTTAGACAGCCTACAGAACCCCCTCTAAAGTTTTCGATATTCTTCAGTTGACTGGAAGGATTTTGAGATACTTTGGACTCTGGTTGAATTCTTACTTCTCATGATTGGACTGACAATCGTTTGAGATACTCTGAGCTTGATCTTGTCTAGAGTATGATCTTCGTGAGTATACTGTAAAACCCTTTGAAGCCACCAGAGATGATCGTGGTGAGTGTCTAGATACGCAGTCCAGACCTCCTCAGTGCTCTGAGCCGATTGTTGGTGTACTGTTGAACTAGGGGTAAACAGTTGTCTGCTTATGCCAGTGTACTGTTGAACTGATTTGCAGAAGTAAAGACTGAATGCAAGTCTTGTAGATGCATGAGTCATGTTGCTTTAGAGACCCGGTCCTCATTCAGAGTGGGGACGCATCTATTAATTTGCTGAAGAAACGCGGCCTCTGGAGGGACGTAATCTTTGAAGTGAAGACACAGCTCTCATTCTGTTGACTAGGCGCAGCTTTGGCCTTGCTAAAGAGGCGCGACCTTTGGAGGGACACAGTTTTTGTTAAACGCGAGTCCCGCGTTCTGGGTGCGTTGCCACATATCCGACGGAGTTGATGGGACATCCTTCCTTTGACGCGTGAAGTTCGCATCGCATTAAAGACGCCTGCCATGCGTCGGGCGGGGATTAGGCCTCGAGAACTGCACCGCGTATCTCTGCGGATCATTGTGCCTATAAAAGACAACAGTCTTTTAAGAGTCATCATTAAACTCTTCTTCTTCTTCGCTGAACTTTTTATCGAGGGTTAAGAAAAGCTTAAAGCTTTTTCCATTTTCATCATCTTCAACACCGATTTCATGATTGCGATGGCACAAAAAGCCAAGCATGTTTCTTCATCCTCAAGTGCTGCTGCTCCTGAGACTCAAATGGGTGGTTCATCCACGCAGAAGACCCCCATTTTTCAAGTAGTAAAATCATTTGATTTGGTTTCTATCATTGAAGGGGCTTAGAGAGTTCTCTTAACTCTTAAGTCTCTTTTCAATGTGAATCGCCAATGCGAGGCTCATGGCCGTGTTTGATTTTCAGACGCAGCTCTTGAATTGGTAGGCAAGATACGGGTTTGATGACCTCTGCGTCTTTGCTTCATCAACTTGAGTCCATCTCTGTTTGTTGAACGCGGGCCTCGTTGAGCCCCGTGTTTTGAGCTCAATACTCAGAATTTTTCTAAGTATGGGAGGTTTAGACGCAGACTTCATGTGATCCTTGCGTCTTTAAAGCCAGGCGCAGGTTTTACTGAGTCTCGCGTCTGAGTCTGATACTTAGAAATTTTTCTAAGTTATGAATTTTGAAATACGGGCTTCATGCAAGCCTCGTAGTTTTTAGTCTAGACGAGGATTTTGCTGATTTTCGCGTATGGAGTCAATCCTGCGTTTGAATTTCAAACATCTAGCCATTTTCTTTCAGATTCCTGACTAAGTGTTGTCTTTCTTTGCAGTGTGATACTCTTCCAACCCCTTGTCCAAGAAATGCCACTTTGGGCTCGTAGGTGGAGCTGATCGTAATCTGACCTTCGTGCTTTAGAAGATTGCTTCTGTGATTGGGAAATCAAAGGAGCGAAAGGGGAGGATCTCCAAGGTCAGTATGGTGACCCTTCAGGAGATTATCTCTGATAGGTTGCTCGAGATAGATTATCGCACTTCGTTAAGGAAGCCTGCTTTCCTCTTTAGTAACGCCATTAACGAGGATGATAGGATTTTGCATGACGGAGATTATAAGTGGCTCCGTTAGATAGGGGACAGGAGGTTCTTTCTTCCCAATATGGAGAGGATGTATTCCTTGTCCTATCTTCAACATATGTCCGTTCATCGTACGATGGATTGGGATCTTTTCTAGTTTGTCTCTAGCGTCTCTCCCGGTAGATTAAGTGCCAAAGAAGTATACTCTGCTGGCGATGAGAAAGATGTCTTCGGTTTATTTTCTGGGTTAGTCAGGCGTGAGTATCCGAAAGGAGAAACCCCTCAGCTTGGCGCCACCTTCATCAATCAGTTTTTTAAAGTTAGGGGTGATTTTCTCATTGACTTTCGTCCGCTAGGGTGGGTCCATTCTACTAACAAATTATGGTGGGGTAGAATGGTTGGATTGTTCTTGTCAAGATCGGGGCTCTGTTGCAACAGGTGGGGCTATATCATTCGGTAAGGGTCGTACAATATGGCCTCCCGCAGAGTTTCCATAATTTTTATGGCGTCCTGGAGCATTATAATCCTCTGACGGGCATATTTTTTACCCCAGCCCGAGAGATGGGGCTCGCTTTTCATGAGATATATGGAGTCTCGGGGCTAGTTATGGGAGATACCCCTTATGAACATACGTCCCGACTTCTAAGAAGTTTTACCTCTTGAGGAAAGAGGAACCTCAGGTGTATGAGACATACTGGGAAGTATTGTGCCACTTTCACATCTGCGGCAGATATCCTTCTGGAGGAACAGGGGGTCAAGCAGATGTCCTAGGGAGAATAAGAAAGATAACCCGGTAACTAGTCTGGGCCCCCACACTGACGAGAAAATTACTGAGAGGATCAATGCCTCTATAAGCTCCTACACCACTTAGTCGAACGAGGACACTTTCAGACCTAATACGGTCTTTGAAAGTTTTCATCACCAGGCCCGAGTTTCCATTTCTGATTGGGCTCTATTGGCGAGCTTCCTTATGTTGTTGCTGAAGCGTTGTGTGGTACCAACGCTACCACATGAAGTAATCGTTGCTGATGTGGTGTACCCAGCGGCCTTGCTTGCCTACGGGAAATCTATCGCTCTCCTTCCAACGATTGTGGACAAAATTCAGAGTGGATTGTGGGCTCTGGTTAAAAACCTGTGCCAAGTGGAGGACATTGTAGATTCTGAGAGTAGGCCAGTGGTCGATTCGAAGGGAAGGCCTAGAGTAAAGACCCCTAACCCTAGGATTGAGCTTCCATATACGTACCTTATGGCCTGGTACATTATGCATTGCCCTTCACTGATGACGGCAATGCCTCTTTCTTAAGGTTTTGTTCCCTTCGTACAGAAGCTGGAGAATTCGAGCTGGACTCACTACTATATGTTCTTTGTTCAGAAATCCATTCTGAACATTTTGAACTATCAGCTCGACCGTTGCTTCCCTGAGATTGCTAGTGCTTCCTACGCGGATAAGTTTGCCAATCTTGCAGGACCAGATGATTTCACAAGGCTGCCATCGGGAGTCTTCTGGTGGCTGATCAATTTTCGGCCTAGATATCTGATCTTTTGGCAAGAAAATTTGTGTACGATCGAGCCTTACATGCACAGTCGTTTTGCTCGACAGTTCGGCTATGATCTATTATATATCGGCAACCCCAACACCAACCTCTACTTCAGCAGAAATTTATTTGAAGGTGCCCGAGCATGGTACTACAGTGTAGCTAGAGGGACAAAAGCTATTTTCAACCTGCCTCACAAGACGCCCAATTGTCATACCAGCCTCAGTTTCTGCACATGGTACTCCCTGGCTAGTAGGATGCCTGATTTTGGAATAAATACCTCTTGCATTAAGAGCATCAAGGTGTCTTATGAAGACAGACTAGAGTCCAACAAACGTATGCGAGGTATGAACGAGTATCTGGCAGCTGAGAGGGAAACAGGAGGGGAAGTGGGGATGGAGCCAAGGACAGCAGCACCTAAGGGGCAACCTGTTAAAAAGAGTCGACAGGTTGTGGCCAAATGTTTCCGTGGCTCTGCTTCTAAGGGTGAGCCTATCCCGAAGAAGGCTAGGAGGGAATTGGAGGTTGAAGCTTCGATGCCTAAGGTAGTTCCTCCTAGTATTGAGGAGGAGGGGGAGGAAGAAGAAGAGGAGGAAGAAGTCCCTGTCCTTCGATCCCACGATCTGTGCAGCAAGGGTTCCGTGATCCTAGAGGAGGGATAGCTCGCGGATCAACCCATCATGGCTGAAGAGGTCGAACGACCTGAAGTTGACTTGGTGGGGAGGGATGGTGTTGAGATTTCAGGAATCTCAACTCAGCCTGGACCTTTGATTGAGGCTAAACCTGCACACAAATTACAGAATATTAGATTTAAGAATAAAAAATGTGCAAGTGCTCAATTCTTCCGCTATAGCAAGTGGCTATGCGGGTCGTGATCCACAAGGAGGGTTTGCGATGGAAGCTTTACGTGTCTTTATTGAAATCGTTAAGAAAACAAAAGAAAGTTCTTCTCTGTTTTTAAAGTTAAGAAAATGGAAAAGAAAGTTGTTAAAGTTAAGAAGAAAGCGGGAGATGAAGAAGGTGGAAAATCAGAAAACGAAAGAAAGCGACAAAGTACAAATGAAGTGGAAAGAAGAATGAAAACGGTTTGGAAGAAGTAGTGTTTGTGCTTTACTTTACAGAAATGAAAGAAAGAAATAAAAGAGTTACTTACCTTTTTTTTCGTCAAATGCTTACCTTGAGATCTTAGCTACGAAGTTACCTTGAATTAGAGGCATTCAGCGCATAGCCCATAAGATTTGAGTGTTGGTCTTCATCCACATTACATCATCAAGACTACTTCAAGAATGAAATGATACAGAGAGAGACTCTACTCCATCGTCAAGAGCTATCGATGGCACTCGCAATGGCAAGGCTCTTTCGATGCTTCTAGACTCACTTGGAAGACGATTGTACGAAAAAGAAGAGTAAAATAGAAAAGAAGAAGAAGAAGAAGACTAAATAGAAGTACGTACACAAAAAGAACATCGATTCGATTCCATTACAATCAAAGAAAAGAAATAAGTCTTACACCGGTGTCACTCCAGCTCAAGCTTCAGTCTTGTTCTTCGATGCAAGTCGATCTCCTCTGAATTACATAAATGAAACCTAAAATTACATAAAAAGAAAGACTAAAAACCTAAACTAAGAAATGAAAACTAAGCTAAATCCTAATCTCTGCATTGACCTCATTTTCAGTGCAGCAAATGCTTTTTTATAGGCAAAAACCCTAACAACCAAGATCCCGGGGAGGTCGGGGGAGTTCACGCTCCCCGTAACTCCCCAGGATTGCCGCAAAAACGCAGCTTTTGCCGCGTTTTTGCGGCAAGGGTGTGGCCAGATGGCCACACTCTGTTTGTGGGTCATCCCGGGATCTTCTTCTGGCTTTATCCTTTGTTGGTTTTATCGTTTGAGCTCTGGATTCTGACGAAATGGCCTTGGATTCTTGGCTTTAACCGATCGATTCTGAGAGGATTCTTCTCAACCGGTTTCAACCTCTTGATTTTGCCCTGATTTTATATGTGCGAATTAACTCTGATTTAATTCAGAATTCTGGTGGGCTTTTGGGCTCATTTCTCTTCATCTCCTTAAGGATTGGGCCTGCAAATAAATTAGACAAATAATTAGGACATTGCAGGCTTTTATTCTAAAATAAGTATGGAAATGTGACATTAAATATGCAACATTAGTGACCAATCACACCCCCATACCTATCTTTTGCTCGTCCTCGAGCAAAACAACTAAACTATACTAAGGATTATTGGACCACTTTCGCAGGTCACGCGATTGCACTGAGCATGTGCAACAAGCCGTTAAACCTCTAGGTTCCCCCTAGAGGACGAGTTTTGTCTCGTGAGGGTTTTCAGCGGATTGCACCCACAAAGTCCATAAAGAAAGGGAAATAAAGAGTTAGTATTTTCGAAAAGCATTTTGAAAGAGAAAAATATTTGAAATAAGATTGTAAGATCTAAGCAATCTATAAGTTATAGGAAACCCGAATCTTTCATTCCTAAACTTAGTCTCTATTCAAAAATTTGTTATCAATCAAAGTAAGGAGTCAAATTGTACTTCTCATCTAGTCTATTACTTTACCCTAAGTCATATGCACCTTGTGACTGTGAAAATTTTGACTAAGGGTTCATTAACTCTAACTCTTATGCCTTATTTATATATATATATATATATATATATATTTTTTGTGGTATTATTCCTTAGTTCTATTAGGCTTTCTAATCTGCCCATGTAACGAGCCTCTAATCGATGACTCCCAAACCAAACGGTCTTAGGGCACCAGGTGAGAAGACACCCCTAGGACTTAAGGACTCGAGCAAACAAGGCCACAAAACTAAGGACTTTATTATATGAATCCCTTTTAGGCGTGAATACTTATGCTTTATTAGGCACAAATACCCAGCTTAATCAGAGGATCTAATCATCTTTCGCATAAATACTAAGGCTTGCTTAGGCCAAAGCACCTAGCTAATCAATAATTAGATTTATTCATCATTTTTTTTCGAACTTATCTAATTATCTTTCGCATAAATACTAAGGCTTGCTTAGGCCAAAGCACCTAGCTAATCAATAATTAGATTTGTTTATTTTTCTTTTTTTTCTCTTTTTTTTATAAGGCATAAGAATCTTTGTTTTTGAACCCTAAGTGTGTAAGTGTATGAAGTGTGCATATTTCATCAAGGTAAAGATCAAGACCAAATTACTTTGACAAATTATCTTCCTAACTCTAAAAATCAAACAAATAATCTTCTTTGACCAAGTATAAGAAATCATAATTTGGATTTTCCTATTCCTTAAAATTAACTTAATTTCTTACAAAAATAAGTCAAAATATTGTTTCTATTTTTCAAAAAGTTTTTAAAAGTAAAGAAAAATGTTAATTTTTTTTATTTTTTTAAAGAAAAAGAAAAGTTATGTTAGACCCTCCCCCACACCTATCTCATGCATTGTCCTCAATGTATGAATTAATGCATAGATGCATGAAAAAGACGAAAGGGAAGGAAAATGTTACCTTAAGGTGGTGGTTCCGGTGGTGGTCTGATTGGTCCACGAAACATGGCCCAATCCACTTTTCTTGGGTCTCGAAGGAACCCACCAGCACTATCTTTAATATGACCCACTAAAAAGATAAATCCATTAAGAATTTTTATTAAAAATTTAACCCCATCTAATTTCCAAATTCCATAATTGATTTTGGAGTCAAATTTGTCAACCACCTCGTCCCAGAATGGAGTATGAAATGATAGAACAGTTGACTTGGACTCAGGAAGGACGAAAACTAATACCGACTCAGGAAGGTGACTTAAGTCAAGTAAAGGTTCAGGAGTCGAAATAGGTTCAGAAATTGGGTCCAAGTCAAGAAATTGAAACTCCAGTCCACATGTATTTTCTAATAATGGAATGTGACTTAATGTGGGTGATTCCAGTTCATGAATGATAGGTGGAGGAATCAAAACTGACTCTAAAACATTACTCAAGTTTGGTAACACAACAGGAGTCAAGATTGATTCAGAAATTGAACTGGATCACAGATATGAGAATCTAGGTCACATATCTCATTGACTTCAATTTCAAAAAATTGAGAACTTGCCAATTTGTCAATAAGATCTTCAAGAGTGTATAATTGGTCAAGTTCAATATGATCCTCACAGATGGGTGATTCAATTTCATTATGGATTGGTACAGGATCCAATGTTGACTCGGGGAAAAGATCGAAATCAGGTGAAGATACCGGAGTCATAATCGAATCAGGAAATGGAATTGAATCACTAAGTTGGGGTTCAGGATCATAATCATTTTCAAGTTCTATTTCAGGGAAAGGAAAACTAGCCAAACTATCAATATCTTTTTCAAAATTTGGAGTTTGGGTAAGTTCAAATGGTTGTTTTGAAATAGAATCTTGATTTCCAAAACAACATGACTCTTTAGCTCTAACAGAATGGTAAGTGACATCAGGACGGTGGGAACGTAGAGATTCGACCATCATATCTATGTCACGATTTCTAGCATTTTGAGCATGAGTCATGGCTTCTAGCATCTTTTCATAATTGATGGGTTCATTGTTTTGATGAAAAGATGAAGAGTTGTCTTGGAAGTGGTATTGAAATTGTGAGTCCATCAGATTTTGGGATTTGTGTTTGGACTCACGCATACTCCGTTCCATAATTGATAGTTTCCTATTTTGGACGGGTGGAACTGAGTATGAATCTTGAACATAATGTGGACTGGGTGGAGAAGGAGGGCAAGATGATTGGAAATTATGCTCGGGGGAAGTGAATCCCCACTGACTCGGTGAAGAGTTGAAATCATTATGGAAATTATAGTTATTAGATGGGGGGTATGGGTCATATTGATTCGGATAAGACCAATCCGGCATACTAGGTTGGTTAAAGTCATGATATGACGGGTTGGTAATATCCGAAAAAGAGTTTGATGTGTAATATGGATTATTATTATAGTTGAAAAAATTATTATTATAGTCCATATCACACAATAGAATACAAACAAAGAAAAACAAACAAATAAATAAACAAAAAAGAAAAATTCTAGCCTAAGTTAGGGTAGACTTAGGACCTAGACGACTCCTAACTGGTTAGACTGTCCACGGGAGGTCTAATGTAGACTTTAACCACAAGCTAATCAGCCAGGTCAGGGCAAGGTTGGTGGGAGGTTTTCCGTCAAAGACGTTCCTTAATTAAATAACCACCAACCTTCGGGCTTTCGGCCCTCAATCCCTTTCCTAGACACTGATTTGCAGGAGTTAGATTCCAACATTTTTTCCCCTTAGGATAATCTCCTAATTGAGTCCGAGATGTCCCTAGGGCCAACGTATACTCAATTTTAGTTAGGCTTGGGTTAGTGAGTGCTTGGAATCTGATTTTTGGGCTAAGGAAGGGTGATTAAATCCCCACCTTATCTTGTTATGGGTTAGTGCCCTTAGAATTGATTCGTGTAAGTGTGCAAGATATAGGAAAGTAGCATTCAAAAGCAAAATCACCCAAGAATGTTTCCTAAACTATATGCTATGCATACATACCTTGCTCCAGCACTCTTCAACAGTAAAAGTAAATGAATTGAAAATACGCGTGCCTAAAATGCAAACGTTTAGTCAATTTTTAACTTTTGCAACAAACTTTTTACTGTTGATTATTAGCAGGTTTTTGTGATGGCAAGAAATAAATAATTGCAGCAAACTAGAATTTGCAAAGTTAGAAGCCCTGCAAAAACCTGTTAGTAGTCAACTCTTTATTGCCGCGGATCCGCGGCTTTTGCCGTGGAAACACGGCAATGCAGAGGGCAATGGGTCTCTGCTTTCTAGAGCAGAGGCCCAATACCACTTGTATGTCACTGCAAACTTATTTTCCTACTTTGCTTGCCCTGTAACCTGCAACAGAGAAGAAAATTCGTTTAGTTCTAGAAAAGATTCAAAAAAAAATCAGATTTCAATAAAAACTGTTTTACCCTCCCCGGCAACGGCACCAAAATTTGATTGAGGCTAAACCTGCACACAAATTACAGAATATTGGATTTAAGAATAAAAAATGTGCAAGTGCTTAATTCTTCCGCTATAGCAAGTGGCTATGCGGGTCGTGATCCACAAGGAGGGTTTGCGATGGAAGCTTTACGTGTCTTTATTGAAATCGTTAAGAAAACAAAAGAAAGTTCTTCTCTGTTTTTAAAGTTAAGAAAATGGAAAAGAAAGTTGTTAAAGTTAAGAAGAAAGCGGGAGATGAAGAAGGTGGAAAATTAGAAAACGAAAGAAAGCGACAAAGTACAAATGAAGTGGAAAGAAGAATGAAAACGGTTTAGAAGAAGTAGTGTTTGTGCTTTACTTTACAGAAATGAAAGAAAGAAATAAAAGAGTTACTTACCTTTTTTTTCGTCAAATGCTTACCTTGAGATCTTAGCTACGAAGTTACCTTTAATTAGAGGCATTCAGCGCATAGCCCATAAGATTTGAGTGTTGGTCTTCATCCACATTACATCATCAAGACTACTTCAAGAATGAAATGATACAGAGAGAGACTCTACTCCATCGTCATGAGCTATCGATGGCACTCGCAATGGCAAGGCTCTTTCGATGCTTCTAGACTCACTTGGAAGACGATTGTACGAAAAAGAAGAGTAAAATAGAAAAGAAGAAGAAGAAGAAGACTAAATAGAAGTACGTACACAAAAAGAACATCGATTCGATTCCATTACAATCAAAGAAAAGAAATAAGTCTTACACTGGTGTCACTCCAGCTCAAGCTTCAGTCTTGTTCTTCGATGCAAGTCGATCTCCTCTGAATTACATAAATGAAACCTAAAATTATATAAAAAGAAAGACTAAAAACCTAAACTAAGAAATGAAAACTAAGCTAAATCCTAATCTCTGCATTGACCTCATTTTCAGTGCAGCAAATGCCTTTTTATAGGCAAAAACCCTAACAACCAAGATCCCGGGGAGGTCGGGGGAGTTCACGCTCCCCGTAACTCCCCAGGATTGCCGCAAAAACGCGGCTTTTGCCGCGTTTTTGCGGCAAGGGTGTGGCCAGATGGCCACACCCTGTTGGTAGGTCATCCCGGGATCTTCTTCTGGCTTTGTCCTTTGTTGGTTTTATCGTTTGAGCTCTGGATTCTGACGAAATGGCCTTGGATTCTTGGCTTTAACCGATCGATTCTGAGAGGATTCTTCTCAACTGGTTTCAACCTCTTGATTTTGCCCTGATTTTATGTGTGCGAATTAATTCTGATTTAATTCAGAATTCTGGTGGGCTTTTGGGCTCATTTCTCTTCATCTCCTTAAGGATTGGGCCTGCAAATAAATTAGACAAATAATTAGGATAATGTAGGCTTTTATTCTAAAATAAGTATGGAAATGTGACATTAAATATGCAACATTAGTGACCAATCAACCTTCTTCAGTTCATGAGAGAAGGGTGGAGGTGCAACAACCTGGGTCTCCCAGTGTATTGATGCCCATCTCGCAGGTTGTCAGTCCTAGCCCTACTACTAGGGTACTCAGTGGTAAGGTCTCGATCGCAGGGAACTCTTGTGTCGAACTATCATCTTCATCGTCCGAAGAACATGGATATTATTCTGGCGAAGAAGTCAATTTTGGTGACGAACCTGCTCTTCCTGATATGAGCAAATTCTCGCATATCTCAGAGGAAGAGATACAGGGATACGACCCTGCGACAGTTTCGCCGATAGTAAGGATCACCACTACTAAAGGTATTTTTTTCGTCCTCCTGAATTGATTCCCCATCAAGTTAGGAATGAGTTCTAATATTTTCTTTTGACTTTCTTCTATAGGGCTGGCTGCCGGTAGTGAAGCCACAACAACTTCTTCTCATATTGAGGAGATGATCCAGGAGTTGGCCCAGCAGGAGGGCCTCGAAGCTCCCGCTACTGGGATGCCTCATGAGGACGCAATCGCCGATGTCCGGAGTCTTCATCCCCAAGTGGCTTATCTAGGGATTTGCCATCTTCAGATCCTCAACGTGGTAAGAGAATACTGACGGGTTGGATACTCTCCTTTTCATCACTACCACTGACAGTTAATATTATGGTTTACAGAAAGCACTGGGGTAGTTCAGGTGGAGGATCCTGCGGCAATCATTGGTGCAGAAGATAGCACAGTTCAAACTTCAGCCAGGGAACCCAGTGCCATGGAGTTTGCTGTTGGTCCTGTTACTGAGGAAGCTGTTGGCCTAGAGGCCCTTTACTCTAGTTTTGAATATGATTAACTCATGTAGTTATAGTTTACTAATAATCCTATAAAATTTAGTTTCAGATATTTGATCAAGATATTAGCAGGTGATTAGCTTCAACAAAGGTGTTTTGGAGCTTTTACATGGTGATTCAAGAGCTCGAGTGTCAAGTTCACATCTAGCACTCGGTTGGAGTCAAGCTCGTTGGATCGTATTTGGATCGAGTCGACTTGGAGACGGAGTTCTACAAAAAGACATCGGTTTGTTTAGTTTAAGATTTTATTTAGATCATTGTAAAGCTTAGATAGTGTTGATATGCTCAAGTTCACAATACACACACTTGTTTAAAGTTTCATGTGTTTGATTTTTCGGTTTATCCGGTTTTCATTTTTCATATATATTGTTTTTATGAATAGATTGAATCAAAACAAGTTTACATGATTTAATGTATATTAGATTTGATCTATATACATCTATGTTTCACCTATTTAGGAAAACTTACTTTGATAGTCTATTTCATGAGTTGGAGATTTGTATTTAACAAACTTATTTTTTGATTTAATGTCAAAAATATAGATATAATATCTTTCATGTATATTGGATTCTATCCATATACAACATGCTTCAGATTTGTTTCAAATATCATGGTTTTGTATTTATACAAGTTTATAGAAAAATCGTATTTTCCTTTAGAAGTTTGGTTTCTAGAAAATACCGTTTTTGGTTTAAGGCTAATTTTCAAGAATGCAAAAAATGGTTCAAATAGTTTATAATATGTGTTGAATTTTTGTCACACATATTTGCATTTCAAAGATCTAATAAGAACTGATTTTTATGGAATTTATGTGATTTTATGAGATTGAATTAAAGATAAAAACTCAAGTTTTTAATCCATATAGTGTTGGACCTGGCTGCCTGTCGGTCGACCCTGCTGGTCGACCGAGGCAGAAGTCGGTCGACCAGTCTGGTCGACCGATGTACACAGGACGCACACGCAGCCTGGACGGGTGGACCGGTCGACCCAGCGGTCGACCGTCTAGAGAGCTCTGCTCTCAAGAAATGGCCCCGGTCGACCGGCTGGTCTACCGTCAGAGAGTTGCTGCTCTCTGTATCCCATCCCGATCGACCGGACAGTCGACGGGAGGCACAACGGTCATAAAAATAACCGTTGGGCCGGTCGACCGGACGGTCGACCGGAAGGGCAAAATTGCCCTTTCCTGCTGCCAACGGGCAGATTTCATTTGGGGCTATAAATATCCCATTTCTTGAGCTGTTTTAAACAAGTTTATAGAGAGCAATTTTTCCCACCTTTACAAGTGTTTAACAGCAAGTTTTCAAAAGAGTTTTTGGGTTTAAAAGATCATTCTTTATTTGTTTTTAAAGTGTTAGAATTTCAAAGAAAAAGAGTCTTTTGGGAAGTAGTTTTTGATCTAACTTTCAATATCTATTTGGAGCGTTTCCTAAGTATTTTTCTTTGTTCCAAACACTTTATTTTCTCACACTTGAGCTTATCAATCCATCCTATCTATTAGGATCTTGTTTTTGTGAGGAAAAATTGGTTTGTTGTTATTGATACCACCAAGTGTTGTATACCTTCCATTCTTTGTGATATCCCATTAGTGAGAGGTGATTGTGTTGATATCCCTCTAGTGAGAGGTAATTATGGAAGTGGTGTTTGTATCCTCTATTGAGAGGTGATTGTGGAGATTAAGTTGGAATCCCTCAAGTGTGAGGTGATTGTTGTTGGTGTTGGCCTTGAGCCTAATCCCTCTAGTCAGAGGTTGATTATTGTTTGGCTAAGTGCCTAACCCTCTAAGTGTAGAGGTGCTTGTGTTGTGCCTTGCCTCTAATGAGAGGTTGTATTGGTTGAGAGAGGAGTTGTGTACTCCCTAATTGTATTTGCCCAAATTCTCAGTGGAGGTTCCCTATGTGGGAAGTCCTGTGTGGACGCTATAGTGCAAATCCTTCTGTGTGAAGGCAGGGACGTAGAGCTGGGTGCTCGAACCTCGAAATATATCCTTATGTTTGCGTTTGATCCACTATGTCTATCTCTCTCTCTCTCTTATTTACCTTGCACTGATTCATATTGTCATATCATTCATATATGCTTGGTTTTCTGTGCCTCACTTGTGTTGAACCAAGAGAGCTTTACATAGCACCTCAACTCTTATTTAGAAGAATTTAGAGGAGATAGTCTAGAGCCTTTTACCGAGAATTCGGCTACACTCTTTAGTTAAATTAAGTGTGTTGCAATTTGTTTTTATTCCGCATCATTTGTCATTTGATTAGCGTTACACATATTCACCCCTCCTCTAGGTGTACTTTCAATTGGTATCAGAGCCTACGCTCCTGATATTAGGTTTAACCACCTAAGAGTGAGATCTTGATTAGCTAATCTACATTTGCACTTGCACACATATTATTTACCCTCATGGATAATCCTTCCATGTTTGATATCTCTAAAATTGATATATGGAAGGTTAGGATGAGTTGGCTTTTAAAAGCCATAGGTTGGAAAGTTTACCTTGCCATTACCAAGGAATCTTACCTTAGTAATAGTAAGCATTTAGAGGCCAATGCACAAGCCCTAGAGGCACTTAGAAAATCACTTAGCAAAGAATATTTAAATATGGTTTCTCATTGTGATTTCGCCTTTGCAGTGTAGAACATATTGACATCTCCTGAGTTACAAATGCAAATCAATGAGGAGGAGAAATCTAGTGGAGAAGAGTCCAACCAACGTTGCTTCATAGTCCAAGGGAATGACTCCCATGAGGTAAACTTAGAAACTCAACTAGATGATAGTGCTAGTTCTTCAGGTGATGATTATGTTGATCCTGATGCATAGAATGAAGAACTATCAATTGTTTGTGAAAAATTGCTAGAAAAATATAAAGTTTTGAAAAAGAAAAGCTTTAAATTAAATAAAGAAAATAAAGATTTGTTTCCAAAGCTTGAATTGACTTTGCAAGAGAAGGTAGAGATTTCTAATGAAAGGACCTCATTGAAATCCCAACTTGAACTTGCTTTAAAAGAAAATGAAATTTTAAAAAATAGAAATGATTGTGACATTGTTTTGAAGAAAAATGAAGTTCTATCTCCAAAATTTGATTTTGTTGTAAAAGAAAATGAATCTTTAAAAAAACAAAATTTCTTCTATTTCAAAAGTGCTAGATTTGGTTTTTAAGAAAAATACTTCTTTGAAAAATGATATTGACACACATGTTTGCCATGCTTCACCATCTGGTGTATCTATTGCATGCACTTCTTCTACTATTATTGAAAATGATATAAATATGTTAAAGAAAAGTGTTGATTGTTTGGGCTCCACTTTAAGCCAATGTGCCATGAACCACACACGGTTGGAATCCATGTTTCGAAAGAAACAAGTTTCAAATTTGCATGCCTACAAACCACAGCGTACACATGCTTCCCACGTTCATACACACAACACTATGTATGCTCATGTGTACACTTGTATGCATTGTGGACGTAAGGGCCAAATTGCTAAGTTTTGTTATGATAAAGTACATAATGTAAATTTAGCAAATAGATTTGTTTGGGTTAGGAAAGGTGCTAACCCTCATGGACCCAGTAGAGTATGGGTACCAAAGACCACTCCTATTTTATTTGATGTAGGTGTGGGCTCACACTCGACATGAGAGTATTGGTGCCTTGAGGTGGATCTGTTCCGAGCTTAAAGGTGACTTTTTCGGATGCATCACTTTTAAGGGGAGTTTGGTGGGAGGACCACCTTGGTTTCGAGATCTACAGATGTGCCATCATAGTTTTGGTAACGATCTCTATCTCCTATTATGTTTACATACTTTCATGTTGTTAATTTTTAGCATGTTGTTAGGTTTTCATGATTAATATGTTAAATGTCATGATATTTTGACATATGACATACATGCATAGTATTTAAGATACACCCATGTTCATATGGATCCATATTTTTGTGTTCTCACTTTAGTTTAGATATGTTGTATATCCTAGTCTAATACACATGTATTTACTTAATAATCATGTTGGCCTATGTTTTTTGTTTTATGCTTCATGTTTTGATTATATGTTTAGATGTAGTTTCATTAAAACCTGTGTCAATACTTGTACAACTAGTGAGCCACAAATTGCTTATTATATATTTGTACTTGATTGCTCATTTGTACCCATTAGATGTACTAGTATAGCCTAGTTTTGATGATTCATACATTTTGACTTGTATTCCCTATTTTGTACATGTTTTCATTAATATGTGTTTAACTTCATGTATATGTTAATTTTGTCAAAACTATTGGGTATACATGTATAACCATGAGTCATTTGCCTTTCATGCAAAATCTCCTTTATGGACTCAATTGTGCTTGGACATGTATGTATACTTCTAGTTTAGACAAAACGTACATATGCCTTGAAGTTGGTATTGTTTTAATGAAAATTAAATTTTCATGTTTTTCTTGTTTGTAAAGGAATTTCACATTGAGCCTTATTGCCTATTTTCATGACTATGCTTTTCACATCATTATTGTACACTCATATTACTTGATGTTTTCTTTTGACTTTATTTTCATGAGTATTATATATGCTATATAGACTTTGAGTGTTGATTATGTGAATTCCATATTTTCATGGATATATTCTTGTTTTATTCCTTGCTTGAAAGATTTCGTACTAGTTTTCAACTTTATCATACAACTTTATCATAAAACTAGCTGCGTTATTCTTCATTTGAAAGAGTTTTCAATTATGCTAAACTTATTTTCAAACTTATTTTTGAAAAACCCTTCCATCGAAGGGCAGTTGGATGGGTGATCATGCCTTGTATGCTCTTTATTGAAAAATCCATTTAAACATGTGCATGAAAGGGCGATAGTATTTGTTATACACTTGATCCTCATCATAGTTTCAATTGGTATCCCAATTGATATTTTCATGTTTGAATACTCATCTTTGATTTTCTATATATGTATGTTTCAAAACTTCAAAAAGTATCAATTCTTATTGATATTCACATTTTCATACATATATACATGATTTGATTGTGCTTACTATATCTTTACATCTTAAAGCACAAATTATGTTTATGCTAAGCTTGATTTAGTCCTTAATGACATTAATTTTCAAATTGGTAATTTATACAAGCTTATGCATCACTTTTATTGGTATTTCATAAGGGGGAGAAAACTTCATGTTTTAATTTTCAATCGATTGTATTTTTATTGCTATCTTACTCCCACTCTTTATGATAAAAAATGACATGATTTGGTATATTATTTTCAATTGGTTTCCTATGCACTTAATGAAAAATATTTTAATTTGAAATATGCTAACATTTTCAATAGTGGTATCTAAAATCTTAAATTGGCTTTATTCTAAAATTTGGTATCTTTATTGCAAAATGAATTGTTTAACCAAATAGTTGGTTTGTTTTTTAATTGATATCATATTTCATTTTAAATTGGTATCTATATTGAAATGAATTATGTTTACATAAAAATATTTGGCTTTCACTTTCAATTGATATCAAAATTATAAAATATTTTCATTTGGTATCAAAATTACAAAATGTTTACAATTGGTATCATGATTTACAATATACATATATATTTCAATTGGTATCAAAACATACAATGTTTCATTTTCCATTGGTGTCAAAAGTTTACAAGATATTTTCAATTGGTATCTTAAAAATTTTTATTTATTTTCAATTGGTATCATAATTTGGTATCAAAAGTTTTGATATGTATTGCTTATATGCAATGAGAGCTTAACATCTTCTCTACATATAGATTCATGTTGAGTATATCTCATATTGAGGAGCATGACCGCTCTTCTTTCTATCTTACACATGTGTAGGAGGAGCTTCATATCTCCTTTTACACATTTCATATTATGCGTTATGTGGTTAGGGTTTAGTCATCTCTTTTCATATAAATGCATGTATGCAGGGGGAGTTAACTTTACGTCTCTCCTCTTCATGAATGTATATAGCATATACACCTTTATTGTTTGATTTATGCAAAAAGTGAAAAATATTATTTATGCCTTTAGTGTTTGTACTCTTTTGTTGATGAATTGACAAAAAGGGGGAGAGAAATTTAGAGTTTTTATATATGCATGTTTGTTTAATTTGTTATCTTTTACCATTGGTATCAAGAGCATCTTTTGTTTATATCAAAAGCATGTTTATTTTATTGGTATCAAATATCATGTTTATGCATATTTATGTTTAGCATTCACGACATATCTTTATTATTTATTGCTATGCATGAGTTAAGGGGGAGCTTCTATGAAGCTTAACTTTAATCCATACATATATAACTCCATGAGTTTTGTCATCATCAAAAGGGGAAGATTGTTGGCCCAGAGGCCCTTCACTCTAGTTTGATGATGATTAAGTCAAGTAATTATAGTTTACTAATAATCTTATGATATTTAGTTTCAGATATTTGATCAAGATATTAGTAGGTGATTAGCTTCAACAAAGGTATTTTAGAGCTTTCACATGGTGATTCAAGAGCTCGAGCGTCAAGTTCTCATCTAGAACTCGATTGGAGTCAAGCTCGTTGGATCGTGTTTGGATCAAGTCGACTTGGAGACGGAGTTGTACAAGAAGACATCGGTTTGTTTAGTTTAAGATTTTGTTTAGATCGTTGTAAAGATTAGATAGTGTTGATATGCTAAAATTCACAATACACACACTTTTTTAAAGTTTCATGAGTTTGGTTTTCGGTTTAACCGGTTTTAGTTTTTCATATATATGATTTTCATGAAGAGATAGAATCAAAAGAAGTTTACATGGTTTAATGTATATTAGATTAGACTTGGTCTATATACAACTATGCTTCATCTACTTAGAAAAACTTACTTTGATAGTCTATTTCATGAGTTGGAGTTTTGTATTTAAACAAAACTTATTTTTAGATTTAATGTCAAAAACATAGATATAATATCTTTCATGTATATTGTATTCTATCCATATACAACATACTTCAGATTTGTTTCAAATATCATGTTTTCGTATTTATACAAGTTTATAGAAAAATCGTATTTTCCTTTAGAAGTTTGGTTTCTAGAAATACCGTTTTTGGTTTAAGGCAAATTTTCAAGAACACAAAAATGGTTCAAATAGTTTATAATATGTGTTGAATTTTTTATCACACATATTTGTATTTCAAAGATCTAATAAGAACTGATTTTTGTGGAATTTATGTGATTTTATGAGATTTAATTGAAGATAAAAACTCAAGTTTTTAATCCCTATAGTGTTGGACTTGGCAGTCCGCCGGTCGACCGAGGCAGAAGTCGGTCGATCGGTCCGGTCGACCAACGTGCACAGGATGCGCACGCAGCCTGGGCTAGTGGGCCGGTCGACCGGGCGGTCGACCGTCCAGAGAGCTTTGCTCTCTGGAAATGGCCCCGGTCGACCGTCAGAGAGCTGCTGCTTTCTGTATCTAGTCCCGGTCGACCTGGCGGTCGACCGGAGGCACAACGGTCATAAAAATGACCGTTGGGCCGGTCAACCGGGCGGTCGACCAGAAGGGCAAAATTGCCTTTTCCTGCTGCCAACGGGCAGATTTCATTTGGGGCTATAAATACCCCATTTCTTGAGCTGTTTTAAACAAGTTTTTAGAGAGCAATTTTTTTCACCTTTACAAGTGTTTAACAACAAGTTTTCAAAAGAGTTTTTGGGTTTAAAAAATCATTCTTTATTTGTTTTTAAAGTGTTGGAATTTCAAAGAAAAAGAGTCGTTTGGTAATTGGTTTTTGATCTAACTTTCAATATCTATTTGGAGATTTTCCCAAGTATTTTTCTTTATTCCAAACACTTTATTTTCTCACACTTGAGCTTATCAATCTATCCTATCTATTAGGATCATGTTTTTGTGAGAAAAAATTGTTTTGTGGTTGTTGATAACACCAAGTGTTGTATACCTTCCATTCTTTGTGATATCCTTCTAGTGAGAGGTGATTGTGTTGATATCCCTCTAGTGAGATGTGATTGTGGAAGTGGCGTTTGTATCTCTCTAGTGAGAAGTGATTGTGGAGATTAAGTTGGAATCCCTCAAGTGTGAGGTAATTGTTGTTGGTGTTGGCTATGAGCCTAATCCCTCTAGTGAGAGGTTGATTGTTGTTTGGCTAAGTGCCTAACCCCCTAAGTGTAGAGGTATTTTGTGTTGTGCCTTACCTCTAGTGAGAGGTTGTATTGGTTGAGAGAGGAGTTGTGCACTCGCTAATTGTATTTGCCCAAATCCTCAGTGGAGGTTCCCTGTGTGGGAAGTCCTGTGTGGACGCTATATTGGAAATCCTTCTTTGTGAAGGCGGGGACATAGAGCTAGGTGCTCGAACCTCGAAACATATCCTTGTGTTTGCGTTTGATCCACTATCTCTATCTCTCTCTTATTTACCTTGCATTAATTCATATTGTCATATCATTCATATATTCTTGGTTTGTTTATGTGCCTTACTTGTGTTGAATCAAGAGAGCTTTACATAGCACTTCAACTCTTATTTAGAGGAATTTAGAGGAGATAGTCCAGAGCCATTCACTGAGAATTCGGCTACACTCTTTGGTTATACTAAGTGTGTTGCAATTTGTTTTTAATTCCACATCATTTGTCATTAGATTAGCCTTACCCCTATTCACCCACTAGATGTACTTTCAGAAGCTGCTATAACAATAATTGTCCCGGAGGTATTGGCGACGACCTTAGTGTCTGACGAGCCTGTTGTCAGCCTCACCCCTGCACAAGTTGAACCAGTTCCCATCTCTCATCCTTTCATAGAAAGGGAGTCCGGAGTACATTAGCAGGATTATCTCTAGTTAATGACATCATGGAAGAGCTAGCACGTCAAATGTTGCGACAATTTTTTACTTCCATGAGGTCCTGTATTGTCTTGGTCCTTTCCGGGGGCAGCTACTTTGAGTTTGCCTGGATGCTTCTCGAGAATCAGATCGAGAACATCAGTCACACTGGGAGTACTTCACAGGCTAGGGCGTGTCTGATGCAGGTTGAACAGTTAGGGAGCCACCTGAAGGAGCTCAAGACCCTAGAGAATGTTAGCTCAATGGAAGAGGCTCGGTCAACACTGAGTAAGCTCCTCGCCGTGCAAGAACACTAGCGGAAAGAGATAGAGGAGCAAATGGCTGAAGAAGCCCGCAATCTCTAGCACTTCCAAGCTGACTACCAAAGACTGGTTAGTGATTCAAAAGAATTTGAAATCATCATCCAGAGTGCAGAGCAAGTTATCACTACTGCTCAGATTACTATTGCCAGCGCGCAAGCCTTGATTAAGGCCAATGAGCAGAAACTTGTTGTTGCAAGAAAAGGGCTGGAGGCTGCGAAAATGTAGGTTCAAGAAAACCATACTGCTCATTCCTCCAGGTTGGAGTCTCTTCAGGCGCAATTAGCTACGAAGAGATTTTTGTCCGAGGAAGAGTTGCGGGTCCAAGCTTTGGTCGAAGCTGAAAAGGCATGTCAGCATGAGATGCATCGCCTCCTGGGAACAAATCCGTTCTTTGATGAAACAGGATTATTAGCTTTCTTCTCCCCTTTTTTTTTGTAACACTCCATCTGTTGAATAAGAGCGTTTGTGTTACTTTATCATTTTTGAGTCAAATAATAAAAGTTCTCAAATTTTATCTCGTCTTTATTCTTTTGGACTCTTTTGCTGCCTAGGTGTACTCAATTTTCATAGTCGTATTCCTTGACTATTTGTGGAAACATAGTTCTCAGTCATTTTGATAGGGTACGACTGTGAATAATAAACTCAGACTACACTGAGTTCTTGAGCGAGATGCAGCTCTCTTTTGTATTGGAGACACGATTTTGGGCCCCTCAAGAATGACGCGCGGGTCTCAGTCGGTTGGTGTGGACGCGACTCTGACTCATTAATGGAGACGCAGTTCAGGCTCATTAAGAACGACGCGCAAACCTTGGCTTTTTGGCAAAGACGCGGCTCTTCCTTAAGGGAGACGTAATTCTGAGACACGGACTTGCATTTTTTTTAATAAATGGGGCGTGGCCTTCAGGTTCATGAAAGGACAACGATCCATGGACGCGGCCTTTATATGCAGTAGAGACGTGATTTTGGGGTCCTAACTGCAACCACATCAAGAATGATGCGCATTTCTCAGCTGGTTGGTGAGGACGCGGCTCTTACTAAATAGAGACGTGATTCTGGTCCCTTGAGAGGGCGCAAACTCAGGCTGTACTGATTTCATGATTAAGACGCGGCTTAAGACCCAGCCTCCAAGTCTTGTGAATGCGTGTGAACTCATGACACAACCCTGAATAGCCGTGGAGAATGGTCCCAACTTGCCGAGGAGACGCTGCTCTGAACAACTTTAGGAGTTGCGGTTGTGGCCTTTTCAGCAGGAATAAAAGGAACGTAGCCCTCAGGTCTATGAAAGGTCGTGGACTTGTGGACACTACCTTTAAGTCTGCGTCCATGCAGCTTCCTAAGCGTCACATGCAGCCCGTCTTAAAGATCTTGTTAGATCTTTTAATGCCAAGTCGGTATTGACGATTGGGGACTTGTGTCCCTCGATGTTTCCCAAAGTGGCAATCCACGCGTCAGTTCCTTATTGGACTTGATGTTCGTGCGAGAATTAAGGCTGATGGCTTTGATTTTTATGCCATTAATTGTAAGCCTTATGGCTTGCCTATAAATAGGCCTCACACCCCTTAACAATCTGTTAGTTAGACTGTTTCCCTTTGAGAGCATGTGCTCTGAGGGTCTTCGTCTTGATTTGTCTATCTTTTCTTCAAGGGGATGTGTTCCAATGAACAGCAAGAACTCAAGGCTTCCATGCTTTCCTTTAATCTTCTCCAAAGATTACCACTGTCAAGTGATTTCAAGATCATCGCTTTAAGTGCTCTTTGCGCCGCGCCTTGATGTATAAAGTTTAACTTTTAGAGAATTCTTCTCCAGGTAGGAACCAGTTGTCGCCATGAAATACTCAGTCCTTATGAGTTTCTGTCTTCCTGTCCATTGAAGAAACTCGATCTCTTGATCTCTTCTTGAAGTCTGATTGATACGCCCGTGTTCAGAAGTCGTGTCTTTCAGGCTTCTTGATGAAGAGATCTAGCTGCCTTTTATTTTAAGTCACAAGTCTTTTGACGCAAGTGTGACAAACTCTGTACTTAGATCTTGAAACGTGAGTTTTGTACATAAAGCCCGCGTTTGAGTTTCTTAACTTAAGAGAATTTTAACTCTTTCGAGACCTCTGGACATAGATGTGGCAACGTCTGTTTCTCGAATGCAGGTGTGGCAAACTCTGCGTCTAGGTTACCTTGCGTCTTTTATCTTGGACGCAGGTCGACACCAAACTGTGTTCAAATCTGCACTGGCCAACTCCGCGTCTGAAGTTCACAACTTCAATCGCGTCTGCTCTTCAGCTTTTTTGTTTCTGCCTTAATAGAATTTTAACTTTTTGGTTTTTTGCTTCATGCAGGTTCTGGGAGCCTTAGTCAGTCTTTTGCATCTTCGCTGGGCTCTTTGGAGAATATTTTGACCAGCGAGCTTGTTCGATTGGCGAGCATTCGGGAATCAAAGCTCCTATTTATGGGCGAGAGATTCACGGGATTAATGACATCCGTCAAGGCCTTATTGAACATGACGCACCAGCAATGCCCCGGGTTTGTCATGGTCACAGTGGGTATGGTGGTGGGTATGGTCCTCTTGCAGGTCACGGGAAAGAGGACGTCACCTGTAAGGTCTCGGATCCTCCCTTCACCAATCTTACCCCCAGAAGTGACATCGGCGAAAAATCCATGTTCATTAGATGACTTTCTAGAGGTGGAGATGTTCATCAACAAAGGATTATGACCCACAAAAGTTGGTCGGGTGAAATCAGAATGTTCTTCTACATTTCGACCTCGAGAAACACCATTGCTCTCGGTTAGCGATAAGCTTCTTCAATGTTTACATCATGCATCATGATGTGACCAGCATCCGATCGTCGTGACACTGATCAACTGCGAATGATTCAATGGAAGAAGAGAGGAACCTTTCTTCGGCACTCTTCCAAACACCTTGTATTTGGAGGGGTGTAGATGTCTTGAGGAGTGAGTGCAACCTTTCGCTGAGAGAGAGGGACTTCTTTGTACTCCTTTATTGTAACACTTAATCTTATTGTATAAGAGAGCGTTTTGTATCACTTTCATATGTTTGAACATACATAAAAGTGACACTTTTTCTTATCTTCTAATATGTCTTGAATTCCCTTTTTTTTGCATTGAAAATCAGACACATAGAAGTAGAAACTCTTGACTTGCTGGAAATGCGATAATTAACTTAACAAGTCAAAGTTGGAGAAAAACTTCATTTTAGGAACTTAAGATTACTATCAGAGGTGTGATATTAACTTGACTCAATGGAAATTTCAGTTTCATTTGGGAAGACTGAAAACATCACTGTCATATGTGTAATGTTAAACTTGGCAGTGAAGATAATGCTAGAGGTGTAATTTTGAACTTGACATTGGTCATCTCGACTTCGATAGAGAAGTTCAAGGGAAAGTCATTGTCATAGGTATATTGTTGAACTTAGCAATGAACTGGACGCTAGAGGTGTGATGTTAAACTTAGCATCGCTCATCTCAACTTCGATATGAAAGTCTGAGGGAAAGTGACTGTCAGAGGTTTAATATTGAACTTGGCAGTAACTTAATCATTGTTAAAGGTGTAGTGTTAAACTTAACAATAATTTATCAGAGGTGTGATGTTAACCTGACAGTAGTTGATTTGTGATATGAGCAATTTTTAGGACTTGTCATTCTATTGATGAGAATTGACAAGTATAGTTTGGAATGTCAGAGGTGTAATGTTAACTTGACAAGAATTGGTTTGCGACTCCATGTAAAGGAGAGGCAAGTGAAGTTTGTACTCATTGGGGAGTATTGAAATTTTTTATTATCAGAGGTTTAGTGTTAACATAGCAATGATTGTATTTATAGACCTACCCTTGCATGGAAGAGAATTGGCAGGGAATTTTGGGTGAAAAGTAAAATGAACTGTCAGAGGTTTAATATTAACGTAACAATCATTGATTTCCTGAGACATGGGGAATTTGCCGTTAGAGGTGTAGTATTAACATAACAGTGAGGATTTCTAATGAGTTTTGCTGTCAGAGGTTTAATATTAACTTTACTGAATCCACTGGAGATTGGAAAATCTGGTTTGTCAGAGGTTTAATATTAACATAACATATCCCAGTTAATTTTATTAGGGAGATGAACATAGGTATTTTTGTGGCCCTATCATTTTGTGGGTGAGAATTTGTAAGAGATTTTGGAGGAGAGGATGGGACCAAGTCCCCTAGGATATTTAGCAAACCCTCAGCTATCAATGGATTCGATGGGCCTTTACCAACCACCGTTTGAGTTGGGCTAGCCATGCTATTCCCCTCAGCATGATAAGTTGTCAAAGGCTTATGTTGGACTTAAAAGCCAATATTTTCCTCTATCCTTAGCCGTCGGAGGCATTGGATGCAAGTAGAAGAGTAACTAAACTAAAACCAAAGTTTTGCATTTTGTTTCTTCTTCAAATTTTACATCATGCATCATGATATGACCATCACTTGATCGGCTTGACACTGATCGTCCGTGATATGATCCATGAAGGAAAGAGGCTTCTCTTGATCTGGATTTTCGATCAAAGGTGTAGTATTTGTTGGCCCAAGGTTACAATCACCCGATTTTTGAGTTTTGATGATTATATAGTTATTTATACTAATCATATTTTAGTGTTTAAGTGTGTTTCAGGGTTCTAAGGATTCAAGTCGTGTTCTTCCCTAAAGGAAGGTACTTTTGACTCAAGATGACACAATTCGAGTTTAAGGATTCAAGCTATGCAACATTCCATATGAAGAAGCCCTTATTTGAAGATCATGTAGTCACCTAGAACCTTTGTAAGAATTAGTTTGTTAAAGAATGAGGTTATGATAAGTTGGCTCAAGAAAACACACACACACTTTCATTTTTCAAAATATGGTTTTGTTTTGGATAGTTGATTAGGTGCATATCTTGATTATTATACATGTCTCTAAATATTTTATATTTTTACAACTTGTTTATTACATGTATACCAACCCTTATAGCATGCTACTTAATCATATAGCCATTTAAAATTATTTTAAAAAATTCTCCTAAGTTCAAAATCTTTCCTATAAAAAATACTGTTTCAGGCCTACGGTCGACCGGGCGGTCGACCGCATCTATTTCAGGCCTGATCGGTCGATCGTACCGGTCGACCGGGCCTTGTGGTTTTGGCGTGCTCGCTTGTGCACGTCTGCCGGTTGACCGGACCAGTCGACCGGCTGACTGACCCTTGCTCTCAGGTTTTGTCGGTCGACCGGGCCAGTCGACCGACAGAACAAAGACTTATTTTTGTTTAGCCTCCAGTCGACCGACCGGTCGACCAAGTCCAACGGCTAGTTGCCAAGTTAGACTACCGGTCGACCGGGCCGGTCGAACGACAGCCGCCAGCAGCCCCAACGGCTAGTTTCTTGAGTTTTGTTCTCTTGATTTGATTGGGATGTTTGTGTCAGCTATCTCTGAAATTTTGGAGGCTAATTCTTGACCTATTTACCTAGTCTAAATGATAATTTGCTCATCGCAAATCCCTATAAATAGATGGCATTGGTCACTTGTTAAAATTAAGAAAAATTCCCATTGTTTTGAGTTTCAAAAAGAAAGAAAAGTTTTCAAAGCTTTTACTTTCTCAAGTGCATTCTTAGTTAAAGTTTTTCAGTAGTTTTCAAGCTCTTTTCTTACTACTTTACAACTGATTTTCTCACTTCACTTCTTGAGCCAAAAATCTTTCCCATTCAATAAGGAGTTGTAAGAGAGAAGTTTGTGGTCTTTTTGATCACCTTGTTACTTGTTCTATCTTTGTGTTGAGATCCCTCATGTGTAGAGGATTGGATTGGTGGGAGTTCGGTACTCCAGTCTTGTGTAGACCTTTTGTAATTCTCTTTGCGTATTTAGTGAAAATCCTTCACGGTGGTGGAGGCGGAGACGTAGAGTGGTGGCTCGAACCTTGAAACAAATTCCTTGTGTTTGCGATTGGTTTCCTTATTGCTTTTTATTGCTTTACTTTTCTTTCTTCTGATATCTCTTGTTTGCATATCATTGCACCCATTTCATTTACTTGCATTTTTTGGCCTTTACTCATCTCAACAAGAAAGCAATTACGCGCCTCAACTCATAATCTAGAGGAATCAAAGAGGAGAAGTTCTAGAGCCCTTCACGGGGAATTCGGCTTCAATTTCTTATTTTTAGTGACCGGTTGCATCATATATACATACTTGTTTAAAAAGATCATTAGATTAGCATTAACACCTATTCACCCCCCTCTAGGTGTTTTTCAATATTAACCTGATCAGGAGAAGAATGCTATCAAGGATAGTATTTCTTCAAGAATTTGTCGTTGATTGACATCGTGAGCATATCACCGTCTGAGGTTATGAGGCGATATGCTCCATTTGAGTAGACCGACTCTACTATAAATGGTCATTCCCATTTGGGCTGAAATTTTTCTTTGGTCTTATGCGTCATCATCATAGGTCTTCTAACAGCTAAGACAATGTTCCCTTTCTTGAAAGTTCGCTCCTTGACTTTCTTATTGAAGGTTCTGGTAATTCGAGCCTGATAGAGCTCGATTTGCTGTTGAGCTGGCAGGAGTTTATCGTTCAAAGCCTCCAGCTCCTGGAGTTGCAGTCGATGCTTCTCCTCAATTATCATCTCTGCTGTCAAGGCGATGCGTAGAGATGGGATTTGGATTTCTAATGGGAGTACCGCTTCACACTCATATACCAAGGAGAAAGGTGTAGCCTTCGTTAGGGTTCGAATCCTCATGTGATAGGCCCATAGGCATTCACCTAATTTGTCGTCCCAGTCACGCTAGCTTTTCAAAATGAATTTCTTGAGAAATTTTCCAATAGTCTTGTTGAAAGCTTCTACGAGGCCATTAGCGGCTGGGTAGTATGCCGTTGAGGACACACTCTGAATTCTGAACTTGTTGCAGAACCTTTGAATAGCTTGGCTGACGAACTGAGACCCATTGTCATGAATGATCCATCGTGTACACCAAAGTAGTAAATGATGTGATGTTTAACAAATTTAATCACATCAGATGCCTTTACCTCCCTTAAAGGAATAGCTTCAGCCCATTTAGAGAAGTAATCGGTTATAACTAAGATGAATCAATGTCCTTTGGATGAAGGTGGGCAGATAGGGCCGTCCACGTCCATTTCCCACATCTTAAATGGCCAAGTTGAGGTTGTAGAGCGAAGATATCCGGTGCTTGATTGATGAAATCGCCATGGACTTGACAAGCATGGCATCGTTTGATGAAGTGATGGCGTCCGGAATCATCGTAGGCCAATAATATCCCAGTCTTTGGAGTCGATCTCCGAGTTTTGGACTGGACTGATGAGCTCCACACATGTCATCATGCGCTTCTTTGTGTACTTCCTGTGACTCCTTTTATGACAGGCAGCAGAGGAGGATCCTGTCATGTGATCGGCGATACAATGTTCACGTGATCTCATTATAGTAGAATTTGGGTGCTCTCTTCTAATGGCAGCTGCCTCTTTTGGATCATTAGGCAGAATGTCGTAGAAGGCATAGTCAATGTATGGGAATCACCAATCCCTAGGCTCTAGACCGGCTGACGTCTTAAGAGCTTCTTTGGCTTGATAGTCTCCTGTCGGCTTTTGACGATCTTCAAAAGTGACTCTTGGGCAATACAAGTCGTGACTATAGACAAATATTTTCTCTACTACTCTAGGTGGAAGGGCTAAGAGGCAGCGAGAGATGCCAGTGCATCTGTATGCGCATTTTGCTGGCATGGTACATAGTCGATGTAAAACTTTCCAAATTTTTTGGCCATAGAGATAGTTGCATTGAATAGGGTACTAAGGCTTCATGCCTGACTTCGTACTCTCCGCGAACTTGGTTAACGATGAGTTTAGAGTCACCGTATGCTTCAAGATTTTTAACGCCTATCTCATCGGCGATTTGCATTCCAATCAAGAGGCATTGTATTCAGCTACATTCTTGGAACATGGCTTGGTTAATGAGAATGCACGAGGGATTATGTAGTTCTGTAGGGAGACCAGTACTACGCCCACTCTTGTTATGACATGCCCTTGCGGATCTGTTCTCGATGCACCGTCAAAGAAAAGTTGCCACACCTATCTTTCAAAAGATGTCTGGATCAGACAAACTTCAGCGACTTTGTCTGGGAGATTCTCATAAAGTTCAGTCGCTCTCGGATCTGGATGTTCAGCCAGAAAATTTGCCACTGCTTGTCCCTTCACGGCATTTTATGGTAGAAAGCGCATCTCATATTGGGAGAGCAGTATCGTCCATTTTACCAGTCGACCATTTAGCGACAATGGCTTCATCATGAGCAACCTCAAAGGCTTGACTTTTGATATAACATTTATAGTTTGGCCCACCAACTAGTGTCACATTTTCTGAACGATGAACACCAACGCCAAACACTCCTTTTCGATCAGGTTATACCGATGTTCGGCTCTGATCATGGTTTTGCACAGATAGTAGATTGCCCGTTCGTGTCCCTGGTCATCATTCTTGGCTAGCAAAGCTCCTAAAGAATGATCCATCGCTCGAATGTATATAGGAAAGGTTTTTCTGACACCGGAGCTATAAGGATAGGTGGTTGCGTAAGGTATTGCTTGATTTCCTCAAACGCTTGTTGGCAAGCATCACCCCAGATGAATGAGACGCCCTTTTTCATTAATTTGGTGAAGGGTTGGCATCTTCTGCAGAGATTTGATATAAACCTCCGGATGTATGCTAGTCGCCCTTGCAATCCTCTAAGCTTACTGAGATTGCTTGGAGGTTGCATCTCTCGGACGGCACGGACTTTTTCTGGGTCTAGGTGAATTCCTTTGGATATCACCACAAACCCTAGGAATTTACCGGTGGCTACCTCTAGGAGAGATTTGATGGGGTTTATCTTCAACTGATGTGCCCACATGATTTTAAAAACTGTCTTTAGATATGCTATGTGGTCACCCTTGGCGCGGCTTTTTACTGTAATGTCGTCGATATAGCATTCCACTGTTTTCGCATGTGTTCATGGAAAATTGCATTCATAGCTCTCTGATATGTTGCCCCAGCATTTTTCAGTCCGAAGGGCATGACAGTATAGCAATATACCCCTAGTGGTATCCTGAAAGAATTATGCTTTTCATCATATGGGTACATTTTGATTTAATTGTACCCTGAGAATCCATCCAAAAAGGACATTCGTTCAAACCCGCATGTATTGTCAATCATGACATCCGTGATTGGGAGAGGAAATTCGCCTTTGGGACAGGCTTCATTTAGATCACAAAAATCGATGCAAATCTAGATCTCCCATTTTTCTTAGTAGCAGGAACGATATTGGCTACCCAATCAGGGTGTTGCTCCTCCCTAATGAAGCCAGAGTCATAAGCTTTTTAACTTCTGACTGTATTGTTTCCATTATTTCTGGTCGAAACCATCGCTGCTGCTGTTTGACTGGGTTCACATCTGAATTAATGTTAAGGCGATGCATAGCCACTCAAGGATCGAGCCCAGGCATGTCCTCGTAATTCCAAGCGAAAACATCTATATACTCTCGCACAAGAGATATTAAGTCTTTTTTCTTGGAGGGTGATAGGCTTTTGCTTATAAACATGGGCTTAGGATTAGCCTCATCTTCCAGATTAATCTGGGTGATCTTATCTTCCGTGGGTGGTTTGCGTTATTCAAAGCGAATATCACAGAGAGAATTTAGGTGTTTGATCCAAGGATCTGTGTAACGCCCCGATCCCGGCGATACGGGGACGTCACTGCAACGTATATACGTAGGTCAGAACTACCCTACCGTATATACGCTAAGCATCAGTACAGACAAGAATCAGAGTACGGAAGCAAATGGTGCATTATACATTCCAACACATATATATACAATTTCAGAGTTATCACCAGAGGTGATGAATATTACAATAATATAACATCACAGATATGCGCAAATGCGAGAGTACGAGGAATATACATAAATGAACAGTATAAAAAGGGGCTCGCTTACAAGTATGCAAGGAACTGTACAAGTGAAAAGTGTAAAAGAGCACTCACGAGTTTGCTAAGGGAAAACTCGAGAGGCACAAAGGGGGTCTGGAAGGATGGAGCTCCGAAAGGTCGGCTGAAGATCCACGCTACTGCTGCGTTACTCTGAACACCCGCTCCTAGCTCCAAGACCTGGACGTGAGAATCCAGGGGAGTCAAATGATACTCCCCAGGCGAGTGTAGAAGCAAAACCAAGTGGTGAAGCAAGGTGAGCACAATAATGCATATATCAAGTGGGAATACTCAGTAGGCAGATAGGATAGAGCAGGTAAGAATAGATATGGAAGCTTGGATACTCAGTGGGAATACTCGCCTGAGTCACCAATATACCGAAATATCCGAACTCCACGGAAGCTTGGGATGCGCCACAAAACCTGATATAAATATGTAGAGTGAAGAGGAGAGAGAAAGAGTGGTTTAGAGAGAGAAAGTCTAGAGAGAGAACTATTTAGAGAGAAAAAGTAAAGAGGAGAGAGAAAGTGAAGAGAGAGAAAGAGAGAGAAATCTAGAGAGAGAAAATGGGATTTTTAGAGAGAGAAAGTGTGGAGAGAGAAAGTCTAGAGAGGGAAAGGGATTTCTAGAGAGAGTCTATTTAGAGAGAGAAAGTGAGATTTTAGAGAGAGAAAGAGATGATGAGAGAGAGAGAGAATTAGGAGAGAGAGAGTGTGCGGTTGAGAGAGAGAGAGCTAGAGTGAGAAAGAGAGGAGAGAGAAAGAGAGAGAGAGAGAGATCCAAGAGAGAGAGAGAGGGAGAGTCCAGGAGAGAGAGAGAGAGAGGAGAGAAACAGAGAAGGGGGGAAAAAGAGAGAAGGGGGGCAGCCCCCCTCTCACGCTCACGGCCAGGCCAGGTGGCCTGGCCGTGGCCACTCTTGGGCCGGCGCCGGCGGCCTCCGGTGGTCGCCGGCCAGGGGTGGCCGCGCCGGCCACCCCAAAAAGGGGGGAGAGAAAACACAGCAGGGGGGCTGCTGCCCCCCTGCGCACGCCCAGGCCAGGCCGGCCTGGCCTGGCCTGGCGCCTCTCCCTGGCTGCGGCCAGGGAGGCGCGGAGACTGCGCCGGCCAGGGGTGGCCGGCGCAGGCAGGGGTGGCCTCCGGCCACCCCAAAGGAGGAGAAGGGAGGGGGCTGTGCCCCCCTCCAGCAAGGGAAAAGAGAGGGGGGCTTGCCCCCCCTCTCCGGCCAAGCACAGGGGCCCAGGTGGGCCCCTGGCTGCACGCGGCCGCCGGCCACCGCCGGCGGCGCCCAAGACCAGGGGTGGCGCCGGCCACCCCAAAAAGGGAAAGGAAAAAGAAAGAAAAAGGAAAGAAAAAGAAAGAAGAAAAGGAAGAAGAAAAGGAAAAGAAAAGAAGGAGGAGGAGAAGGAGGTGGCTCGCCGGGGTTGGAGGGCTCGCCGGCGGCGGTGGAGTCGGCCGGATCTGGAGGGAGGAAGAAGAAAAAAGAAGAAAAAGGAAAGAAAAGGGAAAAAGAAAGAAAAGGAAGGAAAAGAAAAAGAAAGAGAGAGAGAGAGGAAGGAGGCTCCTCGCCGGCGGTGGTGGCCGGAGGGTCGCCGGAGGGCCGGCGGTGGTGGTCGCCAGATGAAGAAAAAGAAGAGAGAGGAGAAAAGAAATGGAGGGAAAGGAAGGAGAAAGAAAAGAAAAAGGAAAAGAAAAAGAAAAGGAGTGAGAGGGATGGTGATGGGAGAGAATTAAATGAGGGAGAGGGGATGTGTCTCCCCACGTGGAGGGGAGAGGGTGGAGTCGGTTGAGGGAAAAAGAAAAGGAAGGAAAGAAAGAAAGAAAGAAAAGATTAAAATAATAATATAGTAATAAGGTTGAAAAATCGACTGTCTCCGAAAAATCCCCAAAAATACCCGGAGGTACAAAATGTCATCCTGAGGAATAATATGAAATCGGTTTTCAGAAATAAAATCCCGTTTTCAAATTAAAAATCCGGAAGCTAACCGCCGATACCGGTCTATCCCGGGTCGGCAGGATTTTGATAAATTCCGAAAAAACCCAGAAAATGCATTAAAGAAGAAAATATGATTTTAAGACATAAAGTGAAAGCGGAATTCAGAAATTCAATTCCGATTGTAAACTAAAAATCCTGGAATCAGTTTACTACCGACTCCGAAGGAATTTTCATAAAATCATAAAATCCTCAGAAAAAGAATGTAGGTAGAAAATATGATTCTAAGGAATAATGCCTAAAGGACCATCATGAAATTCCTAACTGTTTGTGAAATAAAAATACTGGAATCAGTCTTCTACCGACTCCGGCGGAATACCCATAAATTCGTAAAATCTTCAGAAAAAGTATTTAAGTAATAAACATAATTCTAAGAAGAAATGTCTAAAGAATCCTCTAGAAATTCTAAACAGTTTGTAAGATAAAAATTCGGGAATCGATCAGCGGCACTGGTCGACACCGGTTTTTGAAGAAATTCATTTTAATTCAGGAAAAATATAGAAAATCATAGAAAATCTAATATATTAGAAAATAATATTTAAAACTAAAATCGGTCAAATCTAATCACCGGAAAGACCAAATCGAATAATATACTATAATCGGGTTCCTGGTTCGGACTGGGACTGACTCCGAGTCCACGAATCCAAATCCAAGACAAAACAACCATATAAGGAGTTCATAATACAGAATAAATACAGGAAACAAATCGAAAAAATACGACCGAAAATCTGAATACGCAACTAAGTACGTATTCCGGGAACGGGGTATTACAATCCACCCACCTTACAAAAAATTGCGTCCTCGCAATTTCGTTAAGGGGTAAATTGAATACAAAGGGGACAAGGGTGGAATTTATACCAATTAAGATATGAAGCACTATAGGTAGGGCTCTCAAGTCAACTGAATAATAATCATACTCTGCATTTCCGGCTGATGATGTCGTGGCTGTGTAATAAATCTTTAGAATAATGCTGAATAATACTGATGATGTCGTGGCTGTGAAATAAAGAAAACCCCGAAAATCCTGAGCATAATAAAGAAGACCGATAATTAAGAATCCGACTGCTGTCCTCTGAAAGATAGCCAGATCAAGATCGATCTGGAGAATACCAAGCTTCATAGAATTGGCCGAAGAGATCACATAATAGCTTCATCCTGAACCAGCCACTACCTCTCTAGTCTAGTCATATCTTAAAATAGTATAAGGCTTCACAAAACCAAAACATGAAACCAAAACAGGGAAAGGATAGGAGGAATTTGGAATCAAAGGAAGGATAGTCAAGAAATAGATAACTCTGCACTTGCAGTTGGAATGTATAACCAAGACTCATGTATTCCAGTTGCAAATCTCTTTACCATTGATTTGCCTTCTGGACGTACTGAGGAGGTTAGAGCCTAAGCTCTGATACCAACCTGTAACGCCCCGATCCCGGCGATACGGGGACGTCACTGCAACGTATATACGTAGGTCAGAACTACCCTACCGTATATACGCTAAGCATCAGTACAGACAAGAATCAGAGTACGGAAGCAAATGGTGCATTATACATTCCAACACATATATATACAATTTCAGAGTTATCACCAGAGGTGATGAATATTACAATAATATAACATCACAGATATGCGCAAATGCGAGAGTACGAGGAATATACATAAATGAACAGTATAAAAAGGGGCTCGCTTACAAGTATGCAAGGAACTGTACAAGTGAAAAGTGTAAAAGAGCACTCACGAGTTTGCTAAGGGAAAACTCGAGAGGCACAAAGGGGGTCTGGAAGGATGGAGCTCCGAAAGGTCGGCTGAAGATCCACGCTACTGCTGCGTTACTCTGAACACCCGCTCCTAGCTCCAAGACCTGGACGTGAGAATCCAGGGGAGTCAAATGATACTCCCCAGGCGAGTGTAGAAGCAAAACCAAGTGGTGAAGCAAGGTGAGCACAATAATGCATATATCAAGTGGGAATACTCAGTAGGCAGATAGGATAGAGCAGGTAAGAATAGATATGGCATGATAATCATAAAACAGGGAATCCGAATAAAACCAATCCGAACTACCATAATACTCATAAAACACGAAATCCGATATAAAGTCCGGGAAAAGCAAATACGGTAAGGCACAGCACAGATTCATAGCCGTTTAAGTTGCAGGCTTTGGTATGCGTCCCATTCCACATACCTCTACTTACAACTTAAAAAGCCGGTTATTATGACACTTTATTATTACTCGTCTAACCCATATATCTAGGTATGTGGCTCGGTGTACGGCCAACTCACATACATCCATATATAAGCAAGTCGAGGTTGTTATTGGAAACAGCGGTTGTATCAACGAACTATGTTTACAGTGGGTCCCGTGCATGCCCGGGACCACGGTCCAGGATTGTTCCGTTGCATGGAAACGGAAGCCAGCCGCAAGGCCAAACAGGAGGGACTTATGTATGCCCTATCAATCAGGAATAAGGGAGCCAGCTCTCCCCTCGGTCCCCTGGAGTACCACAGGTCAGACCGGATATATAGTGCACAACCTAATGCCACTGTAAACACGAACACATATCGATATCCGCATGTTTCCCCCGACCCAATACAAGTTGGTCCTTTTTAGGATTTATTAGTTTAATTATCACTTTACGGGAATAACAGGAAATAGACATGATCAGGAATAAGGAGTACATAAGTACTATATAGTCAGGTCACTGCATGTAAAGCAGGAATACAATATACAGGTCACTGATCATGATACAGGATAATAAGTCAAGTTCCCGTAAAGGTAATAATCACAAGTCAAGTTATCATGCTGGGTGTAAGGTGATAGCATGATAGGATGGTGATAATGAATAAGCAACCAAACATATAAGAGATTGATAATAATCAGGTGGTAAGTTATGTCAAGAGATTGATAATAGTCTGGGTAAGTCAGGTCATACCAAGAGGGTCTAGCCAAATAGTAGCATGCCGGGTGGTCAGGTGATAATACACTAGATGGTCAGGTGATATACATGTGTTAAATAAGAGCATGCAACTGAATAGTCTGAGGTAATGGTATGGCAAGGTAACATAAAAGTAACCCAAAGTACAACGACCACGAAGGGTCGGCCACGCATAGTATAGCACAGTAAAAGACATGAAACATGAAATAAAATACATGGAGCTAGAGCGAGAACATTTGCATAATCAATGAAATAGTAAAGTAAGAGGGTAGCGAGAATACTCGCCTGAGTCACCAATATACCGAAATATCCGAACTCCACGGAAGCTTGGGATGCGCCACAAAACCTGATATAAATATGTAGAGTGAAGAGGAGAGAGAAAGAGTGGTTTAGAGAGAGAAAGTCTAGAGAGAGAACTATTTAGAGAGAAAAAGTAAAGAGGAGAGAGAAAGTGAAGAGAGAGAAAGAGAGAGAAATCTAGAGAGAGAAAATGGGATTTTTAGAGAGAGAAAGTGTGGAGAGAGAAAGTCTAGAGAGGGAAAGGGATTTCTAGAGAGAGTCTATTTAGAGAGAGAAAGTGAGATTTTAGAGAGAGAAAGAGATGATGAGAGAGAGAGAGAATTAGGAGAGAGAGAGTGTGCGGTTGAGAGAGAGAGAGAGCTAGAGTGAGAAAGAGAGGAGAGAGAAAGAGAGAGAGAGAGAGATCCAAGAGAGAGAGAGAGGGAGAGTCCAGGAGAGAGAGAGAGAGGAGAGAAACAGAGAAGGGGGAAAAAGAGAGAAGGGGGGCAGCCCCCCTCTCACGCTCACGGCCAGGCCAGGTGGCCTGGCCGTGGCCACTCTTGGGCCGGCGCCGGCGGCCTCCGGTGGTCGCCGGCCAGGGGTGGCCGCGCCGGCCACCCCAAAAAGGGGGGAGAGAAAACACAGCAGGGGGGCTGCTGCCCCCCTGCGCACGCCCAGGCCAGGCCGGCCTGGCCTGGCCTGGCGCCTCTCCCTGGCTGCGGCCAGGGAGGCGCGGAGACTGCGCCGGCCAGGGGTGGCCGGCGCAGGCAGGGGTGGCCTCCGGCCACCCCAAAGGAGGAGAAGGGAGGGGGCTGTGCCCCCCTCCAGCAAGGGAAAAGAGAGGGGGCTTGCCCCCCCTCTCCGGCCAAGCACAGGGGCCCAGGTGGGCCCCTGGCTGCACGCGGCCGCCGGCCACCGCCGGCGGCGCCCAAGACCAGGGGTGGCGCCGGCCACCCCAAAAAGGGAAAGGAAAAAGAAAGAAAAAGGAAAGAAAAAGAAAGAAGAAAAGGAAGAAGAAAAGGAAAAGAAAGAAGGAGGAGGAGAAGGAGGTGGCTCGCCGGGTTGGAGGGCTCGCCGGCGGCGGTGGAGTCGGCCGGATCTGGAGGGAGGAAGAAGAAAAAAAGAAGAAAAAGGAAAGAAAAGGGAAAAGAAAAGAAAAGGAAGGAAAAGAAAAAGAAAGAGAGAGAGAGAGGAAGGAGGCTCCTCGCCGGCGGTGGTGGCCGGAGGGTCGCCGGAGGGCCGGCGGTGGTGGTCGCCAGATGAAGAAAAAGAAGAGAGAGGAGAAAAGAAATGGAGGGAAAGGAAGGAGAAAGAAAAGAAAAAGGAAAAGAAAAGAAAAGGAGTGAGAGGGATGGTGATGGGAGAGAATTAAATGAGGGAGAGGGGATGTGTCTCCCCACGTGGAGGGGAGAGGGTGGAGTCGGTTGAGGGAAAAAGAAAGGAAGGAAAGAAAGAAAGAAAGAAAAGATTAAAAATAATAATATAATAATAAGGTTGAAAAATCGACTGTCTCCGAAAATCCCCAAAAATACCCGGAGGTACAAATGTCATCCTGAGGAATAATATGAAATCGGTTTTCAGAAATAAAATCCCGTTTTCAAATTAAAAATCCGGAAGCTAACCGCCGATACCGGTCTATCCCGGGTCGGCCGGATTTTGATAAATTCCGAAAAAACCCAGAAAATGCATTAAAGAAGAAATATGATTTTAAGACATAAAGTGAAAGCGGAATTCAGAAATTCAATTCCGATTGTAAACTAAAAATCCTGGAATCAGTTTACTACCGACTCCGAAGGAATTTTCATAAAATCATAAAATCCTCAGAAAAAGAATGTAGGTAGAAAATATGATTCTAAGGAATAATGCCTAAAGGACCATCATGAAATTCCTAACTGTTTGTGAAATAAAAAATACTGGAATCAGTCTTCTACCGACTCCGGCGGAATACCCATAAATTCGTAAAATCTTCAGAAAAAGTATTTAAGTAATAAACATAATTCTAAGAAGAAATGTCTAAAGAATCCTCTAGAAATTCTAAACAGTTTGTAAGATAAAAATTCGGGAATCGATCAGCGGCACTGGTCGACACCGGTTTTGAAGAAATTCATTTTAATTCAGGAAAAATATAGAAAATCATAGAAAATCTAATATATTAGAAAATAATATTTAAAACTAAAATCGGTCAAATCTAATCACCGAAAGACAAATCGAATAATATACTATAATCGGGTTCCTGGTTCGGACTGGGACTGACTCCGAGTCCACGAATCCAAATCCAAGACAAAACAACCATATAAGGAGTTCATAATACAGAATAAATACAGGAAACAAATCGAAAAAATACGACCGAAAATCTGAATACGCAACTAAGTACGTATTCCGGGAACGGGGTATTACAATCCACCCACCTTACAAAAAATTGCGTCCTCGCAATTTCGTTAAGGGGTAAATTGAATACAAAGGGGACAAGGGTGGAATTTATACCAATTAAGATATGAAGCACTATAGGTAGGGCTCTCAAGTCAACTGAATAATAATCATACTCTGCATTTCCGGCTGATGATGTCGTGGCTGTGTAATAAATCTTTAGAATAATGCTGAATAATACTGATGATGTCGTGGCTGTGAAATAAAGAAAACCCCGAAAATCCTGAGCATAATAAAGAAGACCGATAATTAAGAATCCGACTGCTGTCCTCTGAAAGATAGCCAGATCAAGATCGATCTGGAGAATACCAAGCTTCATAGAATTGGCCGAAGAGATCACATAATAGCTTCATCCTGAACCAGCCACTACCTCTCTAGTCTAGTCATATCTTAAAATAGTATAAGGCTTCACAAAACCAAAACATGAAACCAAAACAGGGAAAGGATAGGAGGAATTTGGAATCAAAGGAAGGATAGTCAAGAAATAGATAACTCTGCACTTGCAGTTGGAATGTATAACCAAGACTCATGTATTCCAGTTGCAAATCTCTTTACCATTGATTTGCCTTCTGGACGTACTGAGGAGGTTAGAGCCTAAGCTCTGATACCAACCTGTAACGCCCCGATCCCGGCGATACGGGGACGTCACTGCAACGTATATACGTAGGTCAGAACTACCCTACCGTATATACGCTAAGCATCAGTACAGACAAGAATCAGAGTACGGAAGCAAATGGTGCATTATACATTCCAACACATATATATACAATTTCAGAGTTATCACCAGAGGTGATGAATATTACAATAATATAACATCACAGATATGCGCAAATGCGAGAGTACGAGGAATATACATAAATGAACAGTATAAAAAGGGGCTCGCTTACAAGTATGCAAGGAACTGTACAAGTGAAAAGTGTAAAAGAGCACTCACGAGTTTGCTAAGGGAAAACTCGAGAGGCACAAAGGGGTCTGGAAGGATGGAGCTCCGAAAGGTCGGCTGAAGATCCACGCTACTGCTGCGTTACTCTGAACACCCGCTCCTAGCTCCAAGACCTGGACGTGAGAATCCAGGGGAGTCAAATGATACTCCCCAGGCGAGTGTAGAAGCAAAACCAAGTGGTGAAGCAAGGTGAGCACAATAATGCATATATCAAGTGGGAATACTCAGTAGGCAGATAGGATAGAGCAGGTAAGAATAGATATGGCATGATAATCATAAAACAGGGAATCCGAATAAAACCAATCCGAACTACCATAATACTCATAAAACACGAAATCCGATATAAAGTCCGGGAAAAGCAAATACGGTAAGGCACAGCACAGATTCATAGCCGTTTAAGTTGCAGGCTTTGGTATGCGTCCCATTCCACATACCTCTACTTACAACTTAAAAAGCCGGTTATTATGACACTTTATTATTACTCGTCTAACCCATATATCTAGGTATGTGGCTCGGTGTACGGCCAACTCACATACATCCATATATAAGCAAGTCGAGGTTGTTATTGGAAACAGCGGTTGTATCAACGAACTATGTTTACAGTGGGTCCCGTGCATGCCCGGGACCACGGTCCAGGATTGTTCCGTTGCATGGAAACGGAAGCCAGCCGCAAGGCCAAACAGGAGGGACTTATGTATGCCCTATCAATCAGGAATAAGGGAGCCAGCTCTCCCCTCGGTCCCCTGGAGTACCACAGGTCAGACCGGATATATAGTGCACAACCTAATGCCACTGTAAACACGAACACATATCGATATCCGCATGTTTCCCCCGACCCAATACAAGTTGGTCCTTTTAGGATTTATTAGTTTAATTATCACTTTACGGGAATAACAGGAAATAGACATGATCAGGAATAAGGAGTACATAAGTACTATATAGTCAGGTCACTGCATGTAAAGCAGGAATACAATATACAGGTCACTGATCATGATACAGGATAATAAGTCAAGTTCCCGTAAAGGTAATAATCACAAGTCAAGTTATCATGCTGGGTGTAAGGTGATAGCATGATAGGATGGTGATAATGAATAAGCAACCAAACATATAAGAGATTGATAATAATCAGGTGGTAAGTTATGTCAAGAGATTGATAATAGTCTGGGTAAGTCAGGTCATACCAAGAGGGTCTAGCCAAATAGTAGCATGCCGGGTGGTCAGGTGATAATACACTAGATGGTCAGGTGATATACATGTGTTAAATAAGAGCATGCAACTGAATAGTCTGAGGTAATGGTATGGCAAGGTAACATAAAAGTAACCCAAAGTACAACGACCACGAAGGGTCGGCCACGCATAGTATAGCACAGTAAAAGACATGAAACATGAAATAAAATACATGGAGCTAGAGCGAGAACATTTGCATAATCAATGAAATAGTAAAGTAAGAGGGTAGCGAGAATACTCGCCTGAGTCACCAATATACCGAAATATCCGAACTCCACGGAAGCTTGGGATGCGCCACAAAACCTGATATAAATATGTAGAGTGAAGAGGAGAGAGAAGAGTGGTTTAGAGAGAGAAAGTCTAGAGAGAGAACTATTTAGAGAGAAAAAGTAAAGAGGAGAGAGAAAGTGAAGAGAGAGAAAGAGAGAGAAATCTAGAGAGAGAAAATGGGATTTTTAGAGAGAGAAAGTGTGGAGAGAGAAAGTCTAGAGAGGGAAAGGGATTTCTAGAGAGAGTCTATTTAGAGAGAGAAAGTGAGATTTTAGAGAGAGAAAGAGATGATGAGAGAGAGAGAGAATTAGGAGAGAGAGAGAGTGTGCGGTTGAGAGAGAGAGAGAGAGCTAGAGTGAGAAAGAGAGAGAGAGAGAGAGAGAGAGAGAGAGAGATCCAAGAGAGAGAGAGAGGGAGAGTCCAGGAGAGAGAGAGAGAGAGGAGAGAAACAGAGAAGGGGGAAAAAGAGAGAAGGGGGGCAGCCCCCCTCTCACGCTCACGGCCAGGCCAGGTGGCCTGGCCGTGGCCACTCTTGGGCCGGCGCCGGCGGCCTCCGGTGGTCGCCGGCCAGGGGTGGCCGCGCCGGCCACCCCAAAAAGGGGGGAGAGAAAACACAGCAGGGGGGCTGCTGCCCCCCTGCGCACGCCCAGGCCAGGCCGGCCTGGCCTGGCGCCTCTCCCTGGCTGCGGCCAGGGAGGCGCGGAGACTGCGCCGGCCAGGGGTGGCCGGCGCAGGCAGGGGTGGCCTCCGGCCACCCCAAAGGAGGAGAAGGGAGGGGGCTGTGCCCCCTCCAGCAAGGGAAAAGAGAGGGGGGCTTGCCCCCCCTCTCCGGCCAAGCACAGGGGCCCAGGTGGGCCCCTGGCTGCACGCGGCCGCCGGCCACCGCCGGCGGCGCCCAAGACCAGGGGTGGCGCCGGCCACCCCAAAAAGGAAAGGAAAAAGAAAGAAAAAGGAAAGAAAAAGAAAGAAGAAAAGGAAGAAGAAAAGGAAAAGAAAAGAAGGAGGAGGAGAAGGAGGTGGCTCGCCGGGGTTGGAGGGCTCGCCGGCGGCGGTGGAGTCGGCCGGATCTGGAGGGAGGAAGAAGAAAAAAGAAGAAAAAGGAAAGAAAAGGAAAAAGAAAAGAAAAGGAAGGAAAAGAAAAAGAAAGAGAGAGAGAGAGGAAGGAGGCTCCTCGCCGGCGGTGGTGGCCGGAGGGTCGCCGGAGGGCCGGCGGTGGTGGTCGCCAGATGAAGAAAAGAAGAGAGAGGAGAAAAGAAATGGAGGGAAAGGAAGGAGAAAGAAAAGAAAAAGGAAAAGAAAAAGAAAAGGAGTGAGAGGGATGGTGATGGGAGAGAATTAAATGAGGGAGAGGGGATGTGTCTCCCCACGTGGAGGGGAGAGGGTGGAGTCGGTTGAGGGAAAAAGAAAAGGAAGGAAAGAAAGAAAGAAAGAAAAGATTAAAAATAATAATATAATAATAAGGTTGAAAAATCGACTGTCTCCGAAAAATCCCCAAAAATACCCGGAGGTACAAAACGTCATCCTGAGGAATAATATGAAATCGGTTTTCAGAAATAAAATCCCGTTTTCAAATTAAAAATCCGGAAGCTAACCGCCGATACCGGTCTATCCCGGGTCGGCCGGATTTTGATAAATTCCGAAAAACCCAGAAAATGCATTAAAGAAGAAAATATGATTTTAAGACATAAAGTGAAAGCGGAATTCAGAAATTCAATTCCGATTGTAAACTAAAAATCCTGGAATCAGTTTACTACCGACTCCGAAGGAATTTTCATAAAATCATAAAATCCTCAGAAAAAGAATGTAGGTAGAAAATATGATTCTAAGGAATAATGCCTAAAGGACCATCATGAAATTCCTAACTGTTTGTGAAATAAAAAATACTGGAATCAGTCTTCTACCGACTCCGGCGGAATACCCATAAATTCGTAAAATCTTCAGAAAAGTATTTAAGTAATAAACATAATTCTAAGAAGAAATGTCTAAAGAATCCTCTAGAAATTCTAAACAGTTTGTAAGATAAAAATTCGGGAATCGATCAGCGGCACTGGTCGACACCGGTTTTGAAGAAATTCATTTTAATTCAGGAAAAATATAGAAAATCATAGAAAATCTAATATATTAGAAAATAATATTTAAAACTAAAATCGGTCAAATCTAATCACCGGAAAGACCAAATCGAATAATATACTATAATCGGGTTCCTGGTTCGGACTGGGACTGACTCCGAGTCCACGAATCCAAATCCAAGACAAAACAACCATATAAGGAGTTCATAATACAGAATAAATACAGGAAACAAATCGAAAAAATACGACCGAAAATCTGAATACGCAACTAAGTACGTATTCCGGGAACGGGGTATTACAATCTGTATCAGACTGGATCGTTTTTTCATCTTCGTCTTCCAGGTGGCTAGTTGAAACCATGTTTACTGAAAGTTCTCTAAAGAGGTTGTCGATACTGACGTCCGACTCCCACGATGACGTGCCAGATGAGTAATTATGGTATAATGATTCTTCAGAGTCAGGGGCTGATGGAATTTGAGTTGACACATAGCCTAAACCCCTGCAAGTTCGATGGTAATAGTTGGGGGTCTTCCCTTTAGGAATGAATGATCGAGGTAGTGTTCTTCTTCCTTTGCTGAAGTTCAAACCAGGACCATTTGTTAGATCATACCCATCCTCTTCATCATTCTGAGTACATTTGGCTTATAGTGAGAGAACAGAGGAGATTCGTTCTCGCTTTCTGAGTCTTCGCGAGACATTAATTCAGACTTAATTCTTCCAAAAAGAATTGATTTTTGGCCTTTACGTCGTGCTGGGACCAGGAATACTGATTCTTGCGCATCACCGACATCTTGGTACGTTTTGAGGGATGACTTCATTGGTACATGCAATGATGTCAGAGCATCCATTACCGACCAGGGGTCATTATCCACCTCTGTACTAGTGTCTGATGCCACTGAATAAAAGCAAACACAGAAAAGTAAGTTAAATTTAACTCTTCATTAATATACCACTCGCCTACATCATCGGCGGTGCTATTAACATCGAGCTTATTAATGCTCATTAAAAGTGGATTAAATTCCCACATGCACTCTTCTTCTGCCTCTGGCTTAGTGTCAGTTTCATTACCAGAGTCTGGTTCCTCTGGCTGTGGATTTTCGTTCATCTCCAGAGAATCTTGGTATAGGAGAGAGTCTGTGAAATAGTTTTTTACTCCCTTGAATGGATGCCTTTCGGCAATCAATGTTCAGACTTTTCCACTACCATCGATGTACTTCATGACTTGATGGAGAGCGGAGGGGACGATGGAATTACGATGAATCTACGGTCGCCCGAGCAGCAAATTGTACGAAATGTCAGCGTCGATTACATAGCACGTCACTTCAGATCTTAGATTCCCATTCTGGTACTTGAGCTTGATCTTCCCCATTGGGCGCATACCATTGGCGTTGAAATCATAGATGGTAGTTTGGGTGGCGTTCAATCGGTGGGTGGGGATTCCTAAGTGCTGCATGACCCGGTGAGGCATGATGCTCAACGCAGATCCTGGATCTACCTGAATGCGACTCACTTCAGATTATCCAATGTACCCTGTGAAGTATAGGGGCCGATCTTGTTTTCCTTTGATCTCCATGTCATCTGACGTGAAGGTGATGCAGGGAGTATTTTGAGAGCCATGGAGGTAGTCCTCTTCATCTTCCTCCTGTGGTCCAGCCGGGATCTGGGCCATGAAAACCTCAGCATTAGGTAGGGCTTCCCTCAGAGCTTCTCTTGTTGACTTTGATAGTCTCAGGAGCTCGTAGAGGGTGATCCTGGCCGAGATATTGGCCAGTTGAGCTAAGACGTCAAAATAGTAAGGTGTTGGAGATCCTTTCACGTTGTTCTTTGGAAGAGCCTTGAAAACTGAAGCTCTTTCTGCTTCTCCACAGGTTGCTTTGAGGAGGGCTTGATTGGTTCTGTAGTAGGTTTAGGAGAGCTCGCCACCATCGCATCGTACTTCTTTAAATACAATTGACCCGAATAAGTTTCTACCACGAGCGGTTTATTGAGCTCTGCGATAAGGACGATTGTTTCCTCTTCCGAATCAGTTAGTGAGGGAACATCAGTTTCTGCTTCCCGGAAAGAAGCACACACCATATTGCAGGATGAAGCTTTCATCTTGCCTTTGGGCTTTCTGTTGGCAATAGTAGTCCACTGTTGGCCATCTACAAGGTCGGGATGAACCCACATAATTTCTCCTTGAGGTATAGGGATAGGTACAAGACCTTTCTCATGTTGATGATGTGGGTCTGTATTGATCAATCTTAGTTCCCCTTTCGGGATGCGAACTACTCCGGATGGAGCTGGAGGCTGTTTTCCAAACTGAAGAAATGATGTCATATTAGCCATCACTTTCTCTATTCTGGATGGAGCTTTAGCACTTCCACATCAATCAGAACTTGAAGGATATCTTTGAAGACGTAAAAGCTTTTGGTGGGGTGCCCTAGCATCCTATGATACAGGCAGTAGTTAGGATTGTCAGGACGTCTAGCTTCAGGAAGCTTCAATCTGTTGCTCTTGTTGAGTAACTTGAATAACGAATCGACATGCTCATCTTTGAAAGAATACTGCTTGTTGGTACGTGGTTGACTTGAAGAACCATCTCCCCTGGCCGGCTGAGGTTTGACGGGGGATTTTGTTTCTGTCGCCAATGTATCTTTTCTTTTTGATTGAAAAGATATTTCTAGTGCGCCTTGTCGACTTTTTAGGTCTGGGTTTATTTTCTTCTGCCCTAACCTGGCGACAATTTCTTCAGCTTGTTCACCTTATAGGACCAATTGCTTTCAGATGCGGCTTTCAGGAACCCCTATATAGGCTAGGAGTGAAGTTTGCAGATTGTGGCGGCATGTTTCTACTGGCCTGGGTCATTCCGCTAGGACATCGGAGCGCCATATTCCAAAATCTCTCCACAAATATTTTGACTGACTCTCCATTTCGCTACTTTGTTGCCAGGAGAGTGGGCATTGTAATTTCCGAGTCATCTTCAAAGAAGCGTGTCAGGAAGAGCTTTTCCAAATCACCCCAGTTTTTGATGGAGCCTTCTGGGAGTTTCATGAACCATTCAAAGGCAAGCCCTTTTAGAGTGCCGATGAACAAACGTGCCAAGATGGCATCATTATCTACTACATTTCTTGTCTGAGACTTTAAGTAGTAGATGTGTTGGTTCGGTGACCCTTTGCCATCGAAGGCCTGTAAGGTCGGAGCTTTGAACTTAGGAGGGTACAGAACAAGGTCCTACTCGGCCAGATATAGCTGGACCACTCCTGCTTCTAGGAGCCTTTCCGATTGGTAAGGGCTTCTAGACACTGCTCCAATTGACTCATTCTTTTAGAATGAATACCCCCATTCTCTGAGTTGCCTTCCTCTTTAGACGAAGATTTAGACAACTCGAAATTAGATTGCCCCTTCTTCTCGATATGTACGGAAGATGGGCTTTCTCCTTCTTTCCGCTTGCCTTTAGACTTCTTAGAGGAAGCTTTGTCAGTCGACTTTCTCATATCTTCAAGCAATTGTGCAAGCATCTACTTGAGGGAATCGATAGATTCTTGTTGAGTACGAATCATATCGAATTGTTCCTCTGGACCTGGGCTTGTTGTTCAAAGCGCCTGGCCGTCTCCTTGGGAGTATTAGTCATGTACGCAAAGGCTTCCTTTTTTATGGAAGAGTTTGAAGCCTGCGATTCTGCAACGGAGGAGAGTGATTCACTTACTTTAATGCCCCGAGCTACGACACTGTAGTTGATCGGGGCGACCATACCAGTCCGAGTGCGAGTATGCCGATACACTCCTTCTGGTTCCATGTCAGAGTTGACCGCCGGTTATTTTCCCTACTTCTGCTTGCCATGTTCGCAGTGACTTCAGGGTTTCCACGTTAGAGAAGGCTCTCCTTTTGTGGGAGCGACACCTCTTAGCTGATCGGGAGGTCGAGGTCAATCATCTGAATACCGACTGTTTGCTTGCATGTGAGCTGCAGTGGCATTCAGAGAACATTGCCGTGATGAGCCGTTCATAGCAACAAGATGGACTGATCTGATTAGCACTTCTTTTCTTTGTCAAATAATCTATTAGATCCGTGGAGGGGGATCAAAAAGATTGGCCTCAGGTTGTCGAGGGCTTTTTAGCTTCTGAGAGTCAACCTTATGTCGAGAATCTAAGACGCAGGTTCAGAAACGCGGAACTCACGCTGTGCAAAACAGGTGCAGCTCTCGCGTTTTGACTTCGAAATGTGGGTCTCGTGCCGCTGCTGAGCAGAGACGTGGACCTCACATTGCTGATTGTCGCATTTGGTTAGCGACGGTTGAGATACGCGAGTATTCTCAATTTCACGTCTAGTTGTGGAGACGCGGGTCCTGTGCCTCTGAGAAGAAGCATAGCCCTTGCACTGCTGAATGCTGCGTTTGATAAGTGAAGTCTCAACGCAAGCCTGTTGGGCTTCACATTTTGGTCTCCATACACGGACTTCGCACGTTTATCCCAACTCAGAAGAGTTGCGAGCTTGAGCCTCGCGTTCTGCATCTGCTGGACAAATAGTTGTTCCAGCTTCTTGCGCCTGTAGTTGACGCATGCGTCGTCTCTGTCCACATTCAGCGTTCCGGTTACGCCGTACGGGTTGTGGGAACCTACGATGACCCAGAACTGAGAAAGAGGACGGGCATGAATGGGCTGAATATCAGCAACGCTAACCTCGCGGGTCTCTTGGGAGACATTGACGCCGGTGTTACGTGTGATATGATTAGCCATGGCACTCTTCTATTCAGTCGCATCTGAAGGGATCTCAGAGCGGACTTGAGAGCGGGTCACTGAGAAGACTTTGCGGCACTGCAGGGCCCTAGGACTCTTAGAGCCGAAAGAGAGAAACTCTTCATACTTTGCCTGGTCGAACTCGACGATGAGTGATTCGACCATTTTCCCATGTAGGTGACGTCACCTTGCGCCACGACTTGCTCATCGGTAGAGAAAGTGTTCCTCAACGGAGTCGCCATCTCTTGTTTGGTGGGAAAAAATTGAAGATCGAGGTGTAAATTCTTTATCTGATTGTAAAAAGTAATTATAACGGATCAATAATCCTTTTACAAGAGAGGGAAGATACTCAAGCTCAAATCTCCCCTTTGTTTAATGTCGGGTTCTTGATGTGGCCATAGAAAATGAATCTTGTTTTCTGTTGATCGGGTGAACATCAGTACCTCTTGGGAATCCTCTCTTTCGATGGTGGACGAAGTAACATAGCTTCTGTTCAACAAGAATCTCAAAGAGACTGTAGGCAAAAACAAACTTGTACGCAGTAAGTTGTTAGAAGGGTTAAGCCCTCTGTTTCTTTTGCTAGAGATCTTTGTCCTTTTACGGCTTACAACCGAAGTTCTTATGACCAAAGTTTTTTCTGACCCCTCTTCCATAACAAACTGGGCTATTTATAGAGGTTTCAGGGGGTGAAAGTTTACCTTAATAATGCTCCATAATGGGGGTTAACTCCCTCATTACGTGGGCAGTAAATAACCCAGTAATGAGGGCAGTTATAACCGAGACGCGGGCTTTGGGCCTTGCGATTTGCCATTGAGGCGATGCTTGAGAAACGCGAGCCTCAAATTCTGCGTCAAGCTTCACATGAGACGCGGCATTCGGACTTTGCGTCTTGGTACTGCAATAATGCTGAGACGGGCTTTCATGCTTCGTGTCTTAGTTATTGCAGTGATGTTGAGACGCGAGTTTCAACCCTCACATCTTGGTGCTGCGCTGGTAGCGATGATTAGCCTTGCGGCTGGAGTTTGGATTCTGCTTTTTGATGACTTGTCTTAAGTGATTTTTAGATAGCCAACACCAGGGATCAATGTCTAACTGGGTCATTTCTTCAGTTTCATCTTCCAAATGACAGTTGAAACCATGTTTACTAAAAAACTTTTGAAGATGGCACTGATGCTGACATTTGACTCCCGCATGATGTTCCAGATAAATGGTCATGACTGACCCATTATTCAGGTTGGAATCTGATGAGACTGAGGTAGACACATAGCCCAATCCCCTTCGAGTGTTATGATAATAGTCAGAGGCTTTCCCTTTAGGTACGAAAGATTAAAGTAGTAATTGTCTTCCTTTTCTAAAATTCAAGCCAGACCTTTTGGTAGGTCATATCCCATCTTCTCCATCATACATGTGAATTTCGCTTGTAATGAGAGAATTATGGATAATCAAGAGCATCATCTGAGCTCTTGCGATTCATTGGTTCAGACTCGACTCTTCCAAAGAGGATTGACTTCTGACATTTGGCTGGCACTTGAAGAAAGACCAATGTGTGCCACTCGCTCTTTCATGCATCATGAAGGATGACCTTATTAGGGCGTGCAGTGATGTCAAAGCATGCATTGCTGATACTTGATCGCTATGTACGTCAGTACTAGTATCTGACGGTACAGAATCAGAAGCTACTGCAGAAAAGTAATCCAAGTCTAAATTTTCATTAATGAACTACTCGTCTACATCATAGGCAGCGTTATTAAAGTTGTGCTTATCAATGCTTATTACAAAAGGATTCAATTCCCAGAGACATTCTTCTTCTGGTTCTGGATCAGGATCAGCCTCGTTGCAGGAGTCAAGATCTTCTGGTGATAGATTTTCAGCAACTTCCAGGGAGTCTTGATAGAGGAGAGAGTCTGTGAAGTAATTCTCTACCCCTTGAATGAATGCTTTTTAGCAATCAAGGTTCTTGCCTCCCCTTCTTATTTTCATATTTTTTACTTGATGAAGTGTGAATGGAACGATGAAGTTGTGGTGAATCCATGAACATCCCAACAATAGGTTGTATGACATGTCTGCTTTTATTACACAACATGTCACCTCTGACTTGGTCTCTAATCTGGCATCTGAGCTTGATCTTACCCATCAAGTGCGTACCATGGCGTTGAAACCATAAATAGTAGTCCGGATGGCACTCAACAGATGGGTGGGAATCCTCAAGTATTGCATAACCCTGCGGGGCATAATGCTTAACGTGGATCCTGGATCGACTTGAATGTTACTCACTTCAGATGATCCAATATACTCCGTGTAATACAGGGGTCTGTTATGTTTCTCTTTTATTTGCATGTCTTCTGGTGTGAATTTAATGTAGGGAAACTTTGAGGTCTGATGATAGTGCTTATCATCTTTCTCCTCATGCACAGTTTGAATCTGAGCTATGAATGCCCCTTAATCTGCTAGTGCCTCTAAGTATTCCCTTATAGACTTGGAGAGTCTTAAGAGATCATTAAGAGTAATCTGGGCTTGAATATTGGTGAGCTAAACAAGACATCAAAGTGAAAAAGAATTAATGACCCTTTTGTATGTCTTTTTTGAAGAGCTTTGGAATAATGAAGCTCTTTTTGCTTTTCCATGGTTGCTTCGTGGGCAGCTCAGTTGCCTCCTTTGTTGGCTTGGATGAACTTGCCACCAGCTCATCGTACTATTTCAAGTACTACTTACCGGACCGAGTTTTTAACATAGGAGGAGCGACTTGGTCAGCAGCGAAAGCAGACTCCTCTTCTTCTGAGTCAGTGAGAGAATGAATCCTTCCTCGGTTTCTCTCGAAGAAACACTCATCACATTGCAATGAGACGCTCCTACTTTGTTTTTGGACATTTTCTGATCACAGTAGTCTATTGCTGAATTTGGATGATGTCAGGATGAACTCACATTATCTCTCCATTAGGAGTCAAAACAGGGACTAAACCCTTCTCCTCCATGTGGTGGGGATCGATATTGATCACCTTTAGTTCCCCTTTTAGGATGGGAAGCACTCCGACTGGCACTAATAGGAGATTCCTACCGAATTGAAGGGACGTCATAATAGCAGTCACCTTCTTTTGCTCTGGCAGAGTTTGAGCACATCCTCATTAATTAAGTTTGGAGAACATCTTTAAAGATGTACAACTCTTTGTAGGGTGTCCAACCATCCTGTGATACAATAGTAGTTCAGATCATCCGTCTTGCCCACTTCTTCGGGCCGTTTCACCTCTGGCAGCTTGGGTTTGTTGCGCTTATGAAGAAACTTGAATAAGGAGATGATTTGCTCATCCTTGAAGGAGTATTGCTTGTTGGTAAGCACCTATCTTGAAATATTACCCCTTCCCTAGTTGAGTTTTGACAGAAGATGTAGTCTACGTTTTCAGAGTATCTTTTCTTTTTAATTGAAAAGATTGATCTAAGGTATGTCATGTTGACTTCTCCGATCTAGGCTTACCCGCTTTTCTTTAGCCTTGACTCTCATGAGTCTTCTGCTTGTTTGCATTGTGAGACCAGCTGCCTCCACGTGCGACATTCAATCACTCCTATTTGAGCCAGGAGTATTGTTTACAGGTTGGGCGGTAGGTTTCTACCAGTATAAACTGAGTCATACTACTGGACATTGGAGCACCGCACTCTGAGATCTCTCCACAAAATTTTTTATGGACTCTTTTTTCTTCTGCCTTACAGTAAGGAGAGTTGCCACGGATACTTCAATGTCATCTTCGAAGAATCGTGTCAGGAAAGCTTCTCTAGGTCGGCCTATTTCTTGATAGAGTCAGCAGGATGCTTCATGAACCATTCAAAGGCACTCTTTTGAGGGTGCTGATGAATAAACGAGTTAGGATGGCATCGTTTGATACTACATTCCCTGTTTGGGATTTTAAGTAGTCTATGTGTTGGCTCGGGAACCTTTACCATCAAAGGTTTATAAGGTTGGTGCCTTAAACCTGGGAGGATAAGAAGCGGATCCCACCAGACTGGGTATTGCATGACCACCTCACTTCTTGAAGATTGCCTTGATGTGTAATGGCCTCCAAGTGGTTCTCGAGCTCATTCATCCTCTTAATGTAACTATCCATTTTTTTTTTCTGAATTCTCATTCTCTTCAGATGAAGATTTAGGAACTTCATAATTGAAGTTGTTCTAACCATCAATTTTTTTCAGAGGTGGAGCTCTACCTTCTTTGTTTTTGCCCTCGAAGTGCATGTTAGAAGAACCACCAGGTCTTGAACCTTTCAGCCTCTTTGACTTCTCAAGTAAAAGAGTTATCATCTTCTTAAGGTCATTGGTAGACTCTTATTGAACTTGAAGTGTCTCTTGCTGCATTTTTTGCACCCGAGATTATTCTTCAAATCTTCTGGCTAGTTCATCCTGAGTACCGGTCACAGATGCGAAAGCCTCTATCTTCACATACGAGTTCGACAATAGGATTCTACAATGGCACAGTGCTCATCATTTGCTTCAATCTCTTTAGCCGACAAATTGTAGTCAATTGGGGCGATTGCTCCTATTCTGATCTGAGTGTGTATGTAGATTCTTTCGAGCTCGATGATTATTTCTTTCAAACTCAAGGAATATTCAGCTTCCAATTCCTCAAACTGAGAGCTAGTTGCTTTCTCTTTAACTTGCTTGGTGTGACACTCAGACCTACCATGTTCGAAGTCACCTCCGGGTACTCAACATCAAAAAATGACTTCTTCTCATTAGATCGTCACCTCTTGGCTGAGTTTAAATTTGAAGCCTTTGATAATCGGCTAAAAATTGATTGCTTAAGCCTCTGAAGCCGCAATGGCAATTAGAGAGTGTAATCACCTAGACGGGGATGAATAGATGAAGTGCTAATCAAATGCGGAATAAAAATTTAAAATAATAATTCTACAATACATAAGTAAGTAAACAATATTAAACAATTAGGCAACCCCAAGCATGTGTATCAATTGAACACAAGTAATATCAAGCATATAAAGATATGAATAATATGTGCATGCAAGATATATAAACATAAGTGAGTAAAGAGAGAGATAAGCAACCGCAAATACGAGAGAATTGTTTTGAGGTTCGAGCCACTTGCTCTACGTCCCTGCCTTCACTACAATGAAGGATTTCTACTAGAATCGATCCCACAAGATCACTCGGTACCGCAACACCTATAAGTTCTCTCAAGAACTCTCTTGGACCTGCAAGTCTCTCACTTGTTTCATGAACCCGCAAGCACACCAAGACTGCAACCTCCAACTCCATAAGTACAAAAAAGAAACTTTGTGATCAACACTCTTGATCACAAACAAATGCTCTCACAAATAAGGATCCTATAGGATAAATTTAGTAATGAAAGGCTCAAGCTTCGATAAGAAAACTAGATAGATTAAGAAGTGAAAAACTAAAAAAAATTCTTTTGAAAACTAAAGAGAAGCACTCTCGAAACTCTCTTTTGATATGTAAATGAATCTCTAAAAACTTGTTGAGAAAACTCTGTTGAAGATAAAAAATAAGCTCTTAAAAACATGTTAAAAACTCACCCAAAAGCCCCATATATATATAGGCCAAGAAAACTAGCCAATTGAGGTCAAAAGTGTCAGAATGGCCTATCGGTCAACTACTCGGTCGACCGACCAACGGTCAAATTTCTGACCTTTGAACCTGGCGGTTGCGGTCGGCCGCCTAGAGAACACTATCTGTAAAAAGTCAAATTTGAGTATAGTTTTAAGGTCCAACATGTTAGAATTTAGAAATAATAATATAGGAAGAATTTTTAGATCTTTAAGTGTTCTTTTAAACTTATATAAAATTTATTTGACATCAGGTAAAACATTATGATCAAACTACTGAAAGGTGTCAAATCAAAAAACTGTAAACTATTTTTAGAACCAATATATGATATCCTTAACTTTTGAATCAGTTTAACTATTTTTAGAACCAATATATGATATCCATAACTTTTGAATCAGAAACTGATCATTGAATAAAAAATGTAGTTCTAAAAGTTATCTTTGAAATATAATTTAAATCACATCAATTGAAAATCAGAATAAAAATTTATAGCCAAAATACCGAAAGGGTATCGAGCAAATCAACCGAGCAGTCAGCCGACCGTTCGGCCAATAAAACCCGAGAGTTCAGCAGAAATAGTTGGTCGACCGAGCAGTCGGTCAATCTCTACTGCGCTCAACCGATTAGTTGACTGAGCTCAAGTCACATGGGCTTGTGCACGTCGGTCGATCGTGCAGTGGACCAGCAGAGCAACTGAGCTCTGCGGTCGGTCGATTGTACAGTCAACAGGACCAAGCCTAAAACTAAATATCTAAAATTTTTAAACATCTTTTTAAAACCAATTAGATTTTAATAAATCTAAATAAATTCTACAAAAATAAGTTCATACATTGAAGTACAAATATGTGTGATACAAAATCAACACATATTTCAAACATGACCTTGTTTTTTAGATGTAAAAATTCAATCTTAAAAAAAAATCCAAATTTTCTAAAAATAAAACTTTTAAATATAAATCTATTTTTTTTAAAAACTCCATAAATACAAAAAGGTGGTTCAAACATATTTGAGGCTCTATAATGTATGGATACTCCAAGACACAAACAAGATGATATGAACTTGTTTATATATATATATATATATATATATATATATATATATATATATATATATATATATATATATATATATATATATATATCAAAATAATTTTTGATAAATACAAAACTTAAATTCATGAATTCAGTTCATCAATTTCTTAAACACGTTTGAAGTAACAATGTATATGGATGAAATCCAATACTCATAAAACCAACATAAACTTGTTATTGATGAAATCTATTCATGAAACTAGCAATGTATACTTTGTTAAACCAAAACGTAAACGTGTTAAACTCAAACCAAAACTATTAATCATGAAAACCAATCTAAAACTTCGTGTGTGTGTGTGTGTAAGCTTGAGCAATCAAAGCTAATCTGTTCTTTTAAATACAAAAAAGTGGTTCAAGCATATTTGAGGCTCTATAATGTATGGATATTCCAAGACACAAACAAAATGATATGAACTTGTTTTTGACTATATGTGTGTGTGTGTGGTATATCAAAATAATTTTTGATAAATACAAAACTTAAATTCATGAATTCAATACATCAATTTCTTAAACATGTTTGAAGTAACAATGTATATGGATGAAATCCAATACACATAAAAACCAACATAAACTTGTTATTGATGAAATCTATTCATGAAACCAACCATGTATACTTTGTTAAACCAAAACGTAACGTGTTAAACTCAAACCAAAACTATTAATCTTGAAACTTACAAACTCGATCCATATAAAGCTAATCTTGACTCAAGTCTTCCTCTTGAATAAATTTCTTTTCAATGTTGATTTGATCCAAACTCGATCCATGTAGAGCTAGACTCCTTCTTGAGTACTTGATCTAATACTTAAGCATGAGCTCTTTAATCAACACGTGCTATTAGGGGTGAGCAGAGTTCGGTTATAACCGAAATAACCGACCAAAAACCGAAACCCGAACCGAAACCGAACCGAACCGCTCTAGTTCGGTCGGGTTTCGGTTTTATCTTCCAAAAATCGAACCTGACCGAACCAAACCGAATCTCTCCTCCTATATATCACCTACCCAAATCCACTTTAGTGAATCATCTAATTCATAACAAAAACTGGTGGAAGCTTATCTCATTACTTCTAGCAGTACCATCTTTTTTATGTTGAATATATGAAAGCTATGTTAAGTACACCATCACAATTAAGAATAATATTTATATTTATATAGTTCTTTTTTTTCATTATTGTTATTAAAAGTTAGTAATAGTTATGTGATATAGGAGCCCAAATATAGTGTAATGCAAGAAATAATGGCAATATATTGGCCTAACCGAAAAAATCAAAAACCGAACAAAACTAAGTCAGTTCGGTTCGGTTCGGTTGCCAAGTCTAATCGGTTCTGTTCGATTTTGTAAAAAATAGCAAAAGCCAAACCGAACCGAACCGACCGATACTCACCCCTATGTGCTATCTTCAAAACTTGACTTTGAATCTTTTGTTGATGCTAAACACCAAACTAAGATGTTGATGAATGTCTGAAACTTAACAACACAAGATCATTCGTACTTTAACTATACGAGTTAATAATCATCAAAACTAGAGTGATGAACCTTTGGGCCAACAATCTGCCCTTTTTTGATGATGACAAAACTTATGGAGTAATATATGCATAAATTAAAGTAAGCTTTGTAAAAGCCCCCCTTAACTCAGGCATAACAAATAAACAATAAGATATTCAATTAAGCTCATAACTAAACATCAAACATTAGACATATATGCATATATAAACTCTAAATTTCTCTCTCCCTTTTTGTCAATTCATCAACAAAGGGGTAAGAAGACAGTAAATGTATATGCGATATAAATTTATGAGGAGGAGAGACGTTAAGTTAACCCCCTGCATACATGCATTATATGAAAAAGAATGACTAAACCCTAACCCACATAAGCATAATATACAATATATAAATTGAGATGTTAAGCTCCCCCTACACATGTGCATGATATAGAGAAGAAAGGTAAAGCACTTCTTTATACAATATACTCATCATAAATTAACATATAGAGGAGACGTTGCGTTAACTCCCCTTGCATATAAGCAATACATATTAAAAAAAAATTTTGAAAACAATTCAAACATTGATTTTCTAAATCAATTGAAAGGATATAATTTAAAGGATATAAATTGTAAAATTGAAACCAATTTTGAAATACACTTGTAATTAATTATAAACATAGATGCCATTTTAAGTCAGAATTCTCTCCCCCTTTTTAGTTTTTTTGAAATAATCACAAAACTAATGCATAAGCTTGTTAAATGAAAACAAATAAATTGAAGTAAAATCAAGCTTAACAAGAAACGAATTATTCTATAAAAATATATATGAAAATTATTGAACATGCACAATCAATAATATATTCGTATGTTAATTGATATACCACTTGAAATTGAATACATACATATATAAATAAACATGATAAGTTTATAAAAAAATAAAATAATATGAGAATTATGTCTATAACTTTTTTAAATCACCAACCTACATGCACATGTCAAAAAAAATAGTCATTCAAGCATACAAGGCATGATCATCCAGCCAACAGCCCTCTAAAAGGTAGAAGTTTTTAAAAATAATTATTTTGAAAGTAGTTTATTATAGATTGAAAATATTTGTAGACTATCTAAAAATCATTAAAGACAAATCGTCAAATGCAGAGCTCATACTTTAGAAGGTTGACAAAAATCATTGACACAGAGTTAAGACGCGAGGCTCGAAACCTGCGTCTCAGTATCACTGCAAAGCCAAGACGCAGGGCTCGAAACTCGCATCTCAGCTGTTGGCCCAAAGGCCTATCACCCTAGTTTTGATGATGATCAACTCATGAAGTTATGATTACTAATGATCTTGTGTTTAAATAGTGACAGATTCATTATCAAGATCTTAGTAGGTGTGGAGCTTCAACAAAGGATTTAAAGTCAAGTTGGAAGCTAGCACCGGTTGATTCGCGAGCCTATGCATCAAGATCACATCTAGAGATGAGCTCGGTGGATTGCATGTGGACCAAGTCAAGAAGATGAGAAGACTTCAAGTGAAGACTTCAAGAAGATGAAGACTTGAGTCTAGGTTTGTTTTTATAAGATTTGTTTTAGTTAAAATGTAAAGGATAGAATAGTTGGTGGATTGCTCAAGTCTATATCACACACACACTCTTGATAGAACTCTTGATAGAATGATTTTCATAAAAGATTTTCCTAGTTAAGAAAAGATTTTATTTGTGATAAAATACAATTTGGATTTTGGTATTTCATAGTTTACATATCTTATATCCAAACCATGCTTAGAGCCTATTGTCAAAAACTAGATATTTCATCTTGATTGTGTAGTGGATCATATCCATACACACTATGCTTTTAGAGTATATCTTTTTTTTGTATTTGATGAAAGTTTGGAAAAACATGTTGATATTTCAAAAACCATGTTTAGTGCTTTATGTCAAAAACTAGATATGTCATCTTGATTGTGTAGTGGATCATATCCACACACACTATGCTTTAAAGTGTATCTTGTTTTTGTATTTGATGGAAATTTGAAAAAATATGTTGTTTTAGAAAAACAGTTTTTATTATGAGCCAATATTTCCAAGTTACAAAAATAGTCAAATCTTCAATAACATGCCTTGATTTTGTGCAAGCATGTTTCTATATCATAAAACTATTTTTGTAGAATTTCTAAGTATTTATGGGATTTTTATTAAGCCAAAACGACCTATCCTTAATCCCAAATTTTCAGGTTCTGGCAGTTCTGATTTTTCAGAACTGACCGAGGCCGGTCGACCGGGCCGGTCGACCGGACGTGCACAGCGTGCACGCCTGTGTGCACTGGAGGACGGTCGACCGGACCGGTCGACCGCTTAAGAGAGCTTTGCTCTCGGGAATTATCGGTCGACCCGGGCCGGTCGACCGACAGAGAGTTTTCTCTCTTCTCCAGTTGCGCGGTCGACCGGGCCGGTCGACCGGAGGCTGCAACGGTCGGATTTTTGACCGTTGCCGGTCGACCGGACCGGTCGACCGGTAGCTCTGACAGAGCCCAACGGTCAGATTTTTCTGGCCTCTATAAAAGGGGTTTTGTCATTGTTTTGAGCCAAGATTTTAGAGACTCTTAGAGCCAGTTTTTCCCATACCTTCAGAAGAGTTTTCTCCACAAAATAGTGAGCTAATATTTCCTATCTAAAGGGATTTAATCAAGAGAGTGTTAATTGTGATTCTTTGAGTTTTTCACCATAGTTCTTTTCCTTGATTTCTCACACTACACTTGAGCATCCATTGTCATATCTATCCTATAGGAGAGTTGTAGTGAGAGTTTGTAATTGGTGATCAAGTGTTTAGATCACCAGAGATCATTTCTTGTTCTTTGAGAAGGCGGACGGTTGTGTTCGCGGTTTGATTGAGGGTCCTAGTGAGGACTTGGTGTTGTTGGGTCCTAGTGAGGACTTGTAGCTTGAGGTGCGGCCTCGACGAGCCGGTGGGCTTGTGGTGTGTAAGGGACTAGAGAGTCCGAGGGCTTGTAGGTGTTGCGGCACCGAGGAGAGATCCGGTGGGATCTTACATAGTGGAAATCCTTCGTGTGTCGAAGGCGGGGATGTAGAGCAAGTGTGCTCGAACCTCGAAACAAACCCTTTGTGTTTGCGATTGCTCACTCTTGCTCTCTCTCTCTTTTTGTCTCTATTTTATATCTTGCATTACTTTCATTGTCTTTACTTTACATGCTTGATATACCCTTGTGCTTAAATTGCTATACTTGCTTGGGATTGTTGTTAACACTAGTATTCAACCAAGAGAGCCAACGCGGCACCTCAACCCATTCAAGGGGAATCTAGAGGAGCTTGTCCAGAGCCTCGCAAGGGGAATTCGGCAACACTCTTGTGTTATACATAAGTGTTTAATTAAAAGAAGTTTTATTTGGTCATCTTAGTTTTAATTCCGCATTATTTGTTCATAAGTGACCATTAGATTAGCCATCACCTATTCACCCCCCTCTAGGTGATCTTACATCAGCATCACTGCAAAGCCAAGACACAAGGCTCGAAGCCTATGTCTCAACAAAGCTCAACGATCGCGCCTCAATACCACAGTAATATCAAAATGTAGGGCTCGAGGCCTGCGTCCAGCATCATCTCAATGGCTAAACGCAGAGCTCAATCCCGTATATCAACTGGAAATGAGCCCTCTAAGTTATAACTACCCCCATTACTAGGTCAAGTACTGCCCACGTAATGAGAGAATTATGGAGGTTTTTAGGGGACAGTTTTCCCCCTGAAACCCCTATAAATAGCTAAAGCTGCTATTGAAAAAAGGGTTAGAATTTGCAGCTGAGGAATACTTTTAAAGAGTTAAACTCTTCTACCAACTTGCTGAGTTTTAAGTTTTTGCCTAAGTCTCTTTGAGATTTCATTTAAGCTGTGCTACTTCATCAGTGATCCTAGAAGAAGATTTTCAGAAAAGTTTAATATTCATTCGATCAACAGAAAACAAGAATCACTTTCCACTTATGTTACGCAAAGAACCCAGTCCTAAACAAAGAGGAGATCTGAGCTTGAGCATCTCCTCTCTCTTGTAGTTGAAATTTTGAGTTGTTGTAATTTTTTATTGATTCAAGAAAATTTTGCAATACACTTTCAACTTTTTCCCCCGTACAAGAGACAGCGATTCGCTGGGGACTACTTTCTCTACTGATGAGCAAGTTGTGGCGCAAGGTGATATCACCTTTATGGAAAAAATGATTGAGTCACTCGTGGAATTCGACCAGGTAAAGTATGTGGAGTTTCTCTCTTCTGTCTCTAAGAGCCCCAGGGTAGCGCGGCAATATCATAGGGTCTCCTTAGAGATCCGCTCTTAAGTCTCTTCAGAGACTTCCCTAAAGATAGCCTACACAAACAGGGCTATTTCTGGTCGTGTCACACGCGTGGACTGCGTCAACGTCTCCCACAAGACCCGCGAGGTCAACATCGTTGAAGGCCAACCTTGCCACGCCCCTCCTCTTCCTTAGCTTCAGGTTACTAGGGATCCCCAATAATCCATGAAGCATAACTAGAATGCTGAACGTTGATAAAGGTATCACGCACGTCAATAATAGATGTAAGAAACTGGAAAAACCATCTATCCAGTAAATACGGGATGCGAGGCTCAAGCCTGCGTCTCTCTTGAACCGCATCAGACGCATGAAGTCTGCGTCTAGATACCAAATGCAGAGCTCAAGAGGCTCACGTTTCTTAGGCATCACCTCATAGACGCGATGTTCAACAATGCAAGATCCGCGTCTCTTCTCATAGACACGAGACCCGCATCTCTACGATAGAATGTGGGACTCATAAAGTTCATGTTTCTCAAGTGTCGTTAGACAAACACGACAATTAGCAACGCGAGGTCTGTGTCTCTTCTCAGCAAAGGCACGAGATCAGCATCTCAAAGTCAAACCATAAGAGCCGTGTCTGTTCTACAAAATGTGAACTCTATGTTTTCGAACCTTGTGTCTTGGAGTTGCAACGCAAGGTTAACATTCGCTCTCTGATGGCTAGGGTCAGAAGGGAGCTGAAAAGTTCTCGTCTTCAGAGACTCAAGGCTGGTCTCTTCGACCCCCTCCAATAGATCTAAGGATTACTTGACAAAGAAGAGGAGTGTTCATCAAATCACTCCACTATGCTGCTGTGAATGGCTCATCTCAACGCTGCTATCTGAATGCCACTACAGCTCGCATATAAACAAACAGTCAGTGTTCAACCGGTTATTGTCTACGTCAATCTCCCGCTCGGCCAAAAGGTGTCGCTCCCCCACAAAGAGAACTTTCTCTGATACATAGTACCCTGAAGTTACTGCGAACATGGTAGGTTCAAGCACTACACTAAGAAAAACTAAGGGGAAGCAGCCAATAGTCAGCTCCGACGAGTCTGACACTAAGCTGGAAGGAGTGTACCGGCATACCCAAACTCGGACTGGCGTAATAGCCCCGGTGGACTACAGTGCCCGAGCCTGGGGCATCGAAGTAAGCGAGTTACACTCTACCATCACAGAATCACAGGCCTCGAACTCTTCGGTAGAGAAAGAAGCCTTTGCATATATGACAAGCACTCCTGAAAAAATGACCAGGCACTTTGAACAGCAAGCCCAGGCCCAGAGGGAGCAACTCGATATGATTCATGCTTAATAAGAATCTATCGATAGTCTCAAGCAGATACTTTCGTAATTGCTTGAGGACAAAAAGAAGAAGCCTAAGGTCAAGACTCCTTCCAAGAAGTCCAAAGGCGAATGGAAGGAAGGGGCAAGCTCATCTTCTGCACATGCAGAGGAGGAGGAGCATTCTAACTCTGAGTCATCCAAGCCTCTATCTAAGGAGGGAGGTAATTCAGAGAATGGGAGCACTCATTCCAAAGGATGAGTAAACTAGAATAGCATCTTGAAGCCTTTGACAGTCAGAAAGGCCTACAAGAAGCAGGAGTGGTCCGACCGTACCCGACTGAGTGAGATCTTATCCCGTACCCTCCAAGGTCAAAGCTCCGACTCTACAGGCCTTTGACGGCAAGGGGTCACCGAACCAGCATGTATACTGCTTCAAGTTTCAGACAGGGAATGTAGTATCAAATGATGCCATCTTGGCACGTTTGTTCATCAGCACCCTTTATTGACTGATTTTTCCTGCACACAAAATATTATATGTTAGTTTTAAGAATAGATGTGCAAGTCTCAGTTCTAATCCGCGGTAGCAGGGCTATGCGGGTCGTGATCCTCAGGGAGGGACTGCGATGGAAGCGTTAAGCAAGTTTCTCTAAAGTTTTTATTTTTATTAGTTAAGTTAGAAAGGAAGTGGTATTTACAATGGGTGGTAGAAAAGAATATGGAGATGAGTTGTATTTAATCTACAAAAAAGAAAAGAAAAGAAAAAGAAAGAAAACTTATCTCTTTAGTCTGCTTGCCGTTTGAACCGTTGCGATGATTTCCCTTTTCTTGGAAGGTGTACAAGCACGACTTATGGGATCGTCCGCCTTCTTAATCTACTCTACGAAATGAAAAACAAGCTATGAAGACCTGTTCATCGCCATTGGACCGTCAAGGTTCCTTCTTCGGCTAGGTATTCTCGAAGCAGTTGGATCTCATGGTGGGCAAGACATTAGAGAACAAATAGAAGAAAGTAGATACAAGATTAAAATAAGAATAAAAGAAACTAGAATAATACAAGAATAAAATAAAACAAGCCTTGATTCGATTATTAAACAATGGTGGAAAATAACACTTACACCGACTGTCACCATCAGTACAAGCAGATCCCTTCCTCCATGAATACATCATCTCCTCTCAGCTTTTACAAAAAGAATAAAAAATATACATAGGTGGAAAGAAAACCTAAAAACCCTAACTTTGGCCCTTGGCTCTTCTCTGGACGCTGGACGCTCTGTACGTTGCACTGCAGAAGATATTTATAGGTGCAGAAGGCCGAGGAGTCCTGGATGAACTTGCCCACGAAATCTGGGATTCTAACTCATCCAGAATGCCGCGCTTTTGCCGCGGGTCCGCGGCACTTTAGTGGCTTCTGGCCACGCGCTTTGGCGCGTGGCCTCTCCTGGTCCGTCCATCTGGGCGCCTGCTTCTGGAAGTTCGATCCTGGCTCTAAATATTGGGATATGGATATAACTTTGAAATCAAGTTATCTAGACTTTGTATTCTCCCAATCTCTTTTAAACGAATTTCCTTCTCATGTTTGGCTTTTATGCACATCCTGCAAGAGTTTAGGGTTGGGTAGAATTCTATCCTTCCCTCATCTTTGATAATTGCAACTTTAGCCCTTGTATAATTGCACTTTGACAATCTGATATTTGCACTTTGACTCTTGGGCTTCAAATATGGGCTTGGATCTGGGCTTTTGGGCTCTTTAAGCTTTATTTATTGTTAAATTAATAATTCGAGGCCTGCACACAATAATTACAAATTATTAATAAATGTGCAGAATTAATTGAATAAATATGAAAATGTGATGGTAAATATGATGATAAAAATGCACTTTTGACTACCAATCACACCCCCACACTTATCTTTTTGCTCGTCCTCGAGTAAAAACAAAGAAAAAGAAAAGATGAAAAGTTAATCTAACCTAACTCACTTTCGTAGGAATCACGGTTGCACTTAGCATGTGCAACAAGCCGTTAAACCCCTAGGTTACCCTAGAGGACGAGTGTTGTCTCGTGAGGGTTTTCAGCGGATTACACCCACAAAATCCATAAAAAGGAAAATATTTGAATTATTATTGAAGAGACTAGTAGTCTATAAGTTTTAGGATCCTCATTTTTATTCATTCTTTAAACTTAGTCTTAATAAAGTTAATTGTTTTCCATTTTAGGTAAGAATTAAAATTGAATTTCTAATATAGTCTTTTTCGTTACCAAAAATCATATGCATCCTTATGTTTTTACTAGGAATTCCTTAACTTGGACTCTCATGCCTCTTTATATATATATTTTTTTCTTTTTTTTTATTTTTATTTTTTAATATGTATAACGCATCTAATTTTCTTTCGTGTAAGCATCAAGGCTTCTTGAGGCCCTCATACCTAACTAATTGATTATTAGATGTGTTAATACATATATTATATTTCTTAGTCTTCTAAGGCTTTCTAATCCACCCATGTAACGAACTTAAAGTCGATGACTCCCAAACCGGTTGGCTTTAGGGCACCAGGTGAGAAAACACCCCGCGGACTCAAATCGAGTGAACTAGGCCCCAAAACTAAGGACTTTATTTTATTTACTCACCTTTAGGCATGAATACTTATGCTTCTTGAGGCACATGTATCAGCTTAATTGGTGATTTTTTTTTTTATGAGGCACAAGGTCTTTGTCTTAGAATCCTAGATATGCATTTGGTATGCACATTTCATTAAGGTAAAAATCAAGACTAATTATTTATTCAATTTCTCCTCCTATACCTAAAATTTAAACAATTTATTTATTTTGACCAAGTTTTTAGAAATCCTAATCATGATTTTCCTAATCCTTAAAACTAACTTAGATTTCTTTCAAAAAATAAGTCAAAATATTTCCTTTTTATAACATTTTTTTTTAAATTTTTTTTTAAATTTTTTTTTTTTAGCAAATTTTTTTTGTTAGTTTCTACCTATGTTAGTATGTTAGTAAAGCCCACCCCCACACTTATCTCATGCATTGTCCTCAATGTATGAATGAATGCATATATGCATGAAACAGAACAAGGGAAGGCGGAAGTTACCTTAGGGTGGTGGTTCCGGAGGTGGTCTAATTGGTCCACGAAATGCGGCCCAAACAAGATAACGTGGTAGTTCACGGACCTACCTTTATTGACCTCTTTTTTATTTACATATTTACAGTCCCCAGAATGAATAGGATCATGGAAGATCCTCTCGTGAAACTTACTCCCTTTACATGACCAGTCCTGGAAAATCATCACAGAGTCATGGTCTATACCTATGTCCAACAAAAGAATGTGACTTGGTAGAATGGTTGACTTGGACTCAAGAATGATAGGTTCAGGATCTAATACTGACTCAGGAAAGAAACTCAAATCACGTAAAGGTTCAGGAGTCGGCTAGGATCAAGAAGTGGGTCCAAGTCAAGAAATTGAAACTCAAGTCTACAATCATTTTCCCACAATGGAATGTGACTCAATGTTGGTGATTCAAGTTCAGGAATGATAGGTGTGGGAATCAAACTGACTCTAAAATATTACCTAAGTCGGGTAACAAAACAGGAGTCAATAATGATTCGGGAATTTGAACTTGATCATAGATTTGGGAATCTAGGTCACAAATCTCATTAGTTTCAATCTCATAAAAATGGGAACTTGCCAATTTTTCCATGGGACTTTCAAAATTACACAATTGGTCAAGTTCAATATGATCATCAAAAATGGGTGATTCAATTTCATGATCTATGGGTATGGGAATAAATATTGGCTCAGAAAATTGGTCCAAATTGGGTAAGGATACTGGAGTCAACATAGATTCGAAGATGGAAACTGAATCGCAAAGTTGGGGATCGGGTTCACATTCATAGTCTAATTCAATCTCATTGAAATTAAACTAGCCAATTTGTCCAAGGATTGGGATTGAGCAAGTTCATATTGATGTGATGAAATTGAATTTTGATCAAGGTCTTCTAAACAGAATGATTCTTGGTTCCTATCAGATGCTCAAGAATGTTGGAAAGTCTAGAAATTTGATCATTCATTATATCTTGCAACCGATCCACTTTTTCTTCTAACCCATCGAATAGATCAATGGAGGACTGAAACCTTGGTGATGTGGGAAAAGACGTATATGAAGATAATGGTTGAACAGGTGGTTGACCATATGGCTCAGGGGTGTTGAATTCCCATTGACTCTGTGAAGAGTAGTGATGATTATTCCAATCTTGTTCATAGTATTGGGACTGGGGCATGTAATGATTCGGATAAGACCAATCTGGCACACTAGGTTGGTTAGAGTTATGATATGCCGGGTTGGTAATATCCGAAAAAGAGGTTGGTGTATAATATGGATCCTCATTAAAATTGAAAAAATTATTGTTATAGGCCATATCACACAAAGCAAACAAAAGAAAAACAAACAAAAAAGAAAAATTTCTAACCTAAGTTAGGGTAGACCTAGACCTAGACGACTCCTAACTGGTTAGACTGTCCACGGGAGGTAGGGTGTAGACTTTGACCACAAGTTAATCAGCCAGGTCGGGGCAAGAGTGGTGGGAGGTTTTCCGTCAAAGACGTTCCATAATTAAATAACCACCACACTTCGGGCTTTCGGCCCTCAATCCCCTTCCTAGACACTGATTTAGCAGGAGTCAACTTCCAACACCGTTCCCCCTTAGGATAATCTCCTATTGAGTCCGAGATGTCCCTAGGGCCAACGTCTACTAATTTTTAAGTTAGGCTTGGGTTAGTGAGTGCTTGGGATATGATTTTTGGGCTAAAGAAGGGTGATGAAATCCCCACCTTATCTTGTTAATGGGTTATGCCCTTAAGATGAATTAGTGCAAGTGTACAAGATAAATAGATAAGAATCACTCAAAGCAGAAGATCAACCAAGAGATGAGTCCTATTCTACATGCAATGCGTACGTACCTTGCGTCTCCAGCACTCTTCAACAGTAAATAAAAATAATTGAAAAGACACGTGCCTAATATGCAAACGTCTAATCAAATTTTATTTTTAACAACCAATAATTTACTGTTGAATTATTAGCAATTTACAGGTATATCGCAGAACAAAACAGAATAGAGCAGTAAGCAGTAATCTCAATTTCAGCAATCTGCAAAAAACTAAATTAGTAGTTCACTGCACTTGCCGCGGATCCGCGGCTCTGGCCGCGTTTCCGCGGCAAACTTGCAGGCCCTCGTGCTCTGCCTTCGAGGGCAGAGGCACTGGGTTGCTGTATGTCCTTGCTGCTGCTCTGTTTCTGTTTCCTATTCTCCAAACCTGCAAACAAAAGAATAAAGAATTATTTAAAAATTAAATTTTTGTTTTAGAGATAAACTTACCGTCCCTCCCCGGCAACGGCGCCAATTTATTGACTGATTTTTCCTGCACACAAAATATTATATGTTAGTTTTAAGAATAGATGTGCAAGTATCAGTTCTAATCCGCGGTAGCAGGGCTATGCGGGTCGTGATCCTCAGGAGGGACTGCGATGGAAGCGTTAAGCAAGTTTCTCTAAAGTTTTTATTTTTATTAGTTAAGTTAGAAAGGAAGTGGTATTTACAATGGGTGGTAGAAAAGAATATGGAGATGAGTTGTATTTAATCTACAAAAAAAAAGAAAAGAAAAAGAAAGAAAACTTATCTCTTTAGTCTGCTTGCCGTTTGAACCGTTGCGATGATTTCCCTTTTCTTGGAAGGTGTACAAGCACGGCTTATGGGATCGTCCGCCTTCTTAATCTACTCTACGAAATGAAAAACAAGCTATGAAGACCTGTTCATCGCCATTGGACCGTCAAGGTTCCTTCTTCGGCTAGGTATTCTCGAAGCAGTTGGATCTCATGGTGGGCAAGACATTAGAGAACAATAGAAGAAAGTAGATACAAGATTAAAATAAGAATAAAAGAAACTAGAATAATACAAGAATAAAATAAAACAAGCCTTGATTCGATTATTAAACAATGGTGGAAAAATAACACTTACACCGACTGTCACCATCAGTACAAGCAGATCCCTTCCTCCATGAATACATCATCTCCTCTCAGCTTTTACAAAAAGAATAAAAAATATACATAGGTGGAAAGAAAACCTAAAACCCTAACTTTGGCCCTTGGCTCTTCTCTGGACGCTGGACGCTCTGTACGTTGCACTGCAAGAGATATTTATAGGTGCAGAAGGCCGAGGAGTCCTGGATGAACTTGCCCACGAAATCTGGGATTCTAACTCATCCAGAATGCCGCGCTTTTGCCGCGGGTCCGCGGCACTTTAGTGGCTTCTGGCCACGCGCTTTGGCGCGTGGCCTCTCCTGGTCCGTCCATCTGGGCGCCTGCTTCTGGAAGTTCGATCCTGGCTCTAAATATTGGGATATGGATATAACTTGGAAATCAAGTTATCTAGACTTTGTATTCTCCCAATCTCTTTTAAACGAATTTCCTTCTCATCTTTGGCTTTTATGCACATCCTGCAAGAGTTTAGGGTTGGGTAGAATTCTATCCTTCCCTCATCTTTGATAATTGCAACTTTAGCCCTTGTATAATTGCACTTTGACAATCTGATATTTGCACTTTGATTCTTGGGCTTCAAATATGGGCTTGGATCTGGGCTTTTGGGCTCTTTAAGCTTTATTTATTGTTAAATTAATAATTCGAGGCCTGCACACAATAAATTACAAATTATTAATAAATGTGCAGAATTAATTGAATAAATATGAAAATGTGATGGTAAATATGATGATAAAAATGCACTTTTGACTACCAATCACACCCTGAAGGGGATCACTTTTGAATGGTTCATGAAGCTCCCAGAAGGCTCCATCAAGAACTGGGCTGATCTGGAGAAGCTTTTCCTTACACGCTTCTTTGAAAATGACTCAGAGATTACCATGCCAACTCTCCTAGCGAGGAGGCAACGAAAAAGAGAGTTAGTTAAAGCATTTGTGGAGAGATTTTGAAATATGGCACTCCGTTGTCCTAGCGGTATAATCCAGGCCACCCTAGTGGAAATATGCTGTCATAATTTGCAAACCTCACTCCTAGCTCTGATAGGAGTAGTTGAAAGCCATACATGGAAGCAGTTGGTAGGCGAATAGGCAGAAGAGATTGTCGCCAGGATTAAGGCAGAGGAAAATAAGCCCAGACCTGAAAAGTTGACAAGGCACGTGCTAAAAGCATCTTTCCAAGTTAAAAGGAAGGACACACTGGCGACAGAGACAAAGTCTCCCTCTAAGCCCCAACAGGCTAGAGGGGGTAGCTCTTCAACCCAGCACGTGCCAACAAGAAGTACTCCTTCAAGGATGAGCATATAGATTCATTGTTCAAGTTACTCAACAAGAGCAACAGACTGAAGCTTCCTGAAGCTAGACGTCCTGAGGAGGTGGGTATGACCGGTAACCCCAATTACTGCTTGTACCACAGGATGTTAGGGCACCCTACCAAGAGCTGTTATGTCTTCAAAGAAATTTTCCAAACTTTGATTGATGCGGAGGAGCTCATGCTCCACCCGGAGCAGAAGAAAGTGACAGCTAACATGACGTCCCTTCAGTTTGGGATACAACCACCAACATCGGTTGGAGTAGTTCCCATCCCAAAAGGGGAACTCAGATCCACACCACTAGTGGGAGAAAAGTCTCATACCTATTCTGACTCCTCAAGGAGAGATCATATGGGTTCAACCCGACCTCGTAGAATGCCAGCAGTGGATTGCTATAACCAACAGGAAGTTCAGAGGCGAAACTTTTGCTTTACCTTGCAATGTGGTTGGTGCTTCCTCCCGGGAAGTGGAAATCGATGTCGCCTTGGTGACTGATCTGAGAAGGAGACAATCATCCTTGCTGCAGAGCCAAATGCACTGCTCGTGGTCGGGATTCATTCAGGTCAGTCGTAGTTGAAGAAGTACGATGAAATGGTGGCAAATCCGCTTAAACCTACCCTAGAGCCAACCAAGTAATCCACGAAGCAACTCGTGGAGAAGCAAAAGGATCTTTGGTATGCCAAGGCTCTCTCAAAGGACAAAGCAGAAGGATCTTCAAGAACTTGCCACTTTGATGTCTTAGCTTAATTGGCCAACATCCCGGTAAGTATCACCCTTTATGAGCTCTTGAGACTGTCCAAGTGAACAAGGAAAGCTTTGAGAGAAGCTTTAGCTGATGCTGAGGCTTTCATGGCCCGCATTCCGGCTGAACTAGAGGAGGATGAAGAAAACTGCCTCCACACCCCTCAACATGACCCCTATATAACCTTCACTCCATACAACATGCAAGTTAGAGGGAAACATGATAGGCCCCTACACTTCACAGGGTATACTAGATCATTTGAAGTGAGCTGCATTCTGGTGGTCCAGGATTCGCGTTGAACATCACACCCCGTCAGGTCATGCAGCACTTGGGAATCCCCACTCACTGATTGAGAGCCACTCAAACTACAATTTATGACTTCAACGCCAATAGTAAGCGCCCAATGGGAAAGATTAAACTCAAATGTTAGATCGGGAACCTAAGATCTGAGGTAACATGCTACATTTTAACGCTGACACTTCATATAATTTACTTCTATGATGACTATGGATTCATTGCAACTCCATCGTCCCCTCTACTCTCCATTAAGTCATGAAGTATGTTAATGGAGATGGAAAAGTCTGAACATTGATCGTCAAGGCATCCGTTCAAAGGGGTAGAGAACTACTTCACAGACTCCCTTCTGTACCAGGATTCTCTGAAGACAGATGAGAATCCCAAGCCAAAGGAATAGACTCTGATAACGAAGCTAATGTCGAGCTAGAGGCAGAAGAAGAATGTCTTTGGGAGCTAAATTCACTTGTAACCAGCGTTAATAAACTCAATGTCAATAACACCACTAATGATGTAGGCGAGTGGTATATTAATGAAGAGTTAGATTTGGCTTACTTTTCTTGTGTTTGCTTTTGATTCCGTGCCATCACATACTGGTACCGATGTAGGTGGTGACCCTGGTCGGTAATAGATGGCCTGACATCATTGCATGTACTGGTGAGATCATTTCTCATGGTATGTCAAAGTGTCAGTGATGCGCAAGGGTCTTTCTTCGAGGTCTCAGCAAGACATAAAGGTCAAAAATTGATCCTTTTCAGAAGAGTCGAGTCCAAACCAACGACTTCCGAAGACTCGAAAAGTGAGACTGAACTTCCTCAGTTTTCTCATTACGAGTCAAATGTACTCAGAATGATGGAGACCATAGGGTATGACCTAACAAGTGGTCCTAGCTTGAACTTCAGCAAAGGAAGAGGAGTATTGCTTCAATCCTTCGTTCTAAAAGGGAACCTAATTATTATCATCGAACTCGCAGGGGGTTGGGCTATATGTCAACTCCAATCCTATCAGCCTCTGAGTCTGAAGGTTCATTATATTATAATCGCTCTCAGGCACGTCATTGTGGAAGTCAGATGTTAGTGCCTACAACATCTTTAAAGACCTTTCAGTAAACATGGTTTCAACAAGCCACCTAGAGATGGAGATGAAGAAATGATCTAGTTAGATACATATCCTTGGATTAAACACCTAAATACTCTCTGAAAAATTTGCTTTGAACAATGCGAACCACTCACAGAGGATAAGGTAACCCAAATTAATCTGGGAGATGAGGCTAATCTTATAAGCGAACACTTATCACCTCCCTAGAAGGAAGATCTAATATCTCTTGTGTGAGAGTATATAGATGTTTTCGCTTGGAACTACGAGGATATACCAGGGCTCGACCCTCAAGTGGCTATACATTGCCTCAACATCAATCCAGATGTGAAGCCTGTCAAGCAACAACAACGACAGTTCCGCCCAGAGATAATGGAAGCGATATAGTCGAAAGTCAAGAAGCTTGTAGATTCCGGTTTCATCAATGAAGAACAACACCCTAATTGGGTGGCTAATATTGTCCCCGTCACCAAGAAGAATGGGAGGATCCGAGTTTGCATCGATTTTTGTGATCTAAATAAGGCATGTCCTACAGATGATTCCCCCTTCGTATTATGGATGTCATGATCAACAACACGTATGGATTCGAACGGATGTCCTTCATGGACGGATTCTTTGGATACAATCAAATTAAGATGTACCCTCACGATAAAAAGCATACATCCTTTAGGACACAACTAGGGGTGTACTGCTATACTGTGATGCCATTCGGAGTGAATAATGCAGGGCAACATACTTAAGAGATATGAATGCTATTTTCTTCGAGTATATACACAAAACAGTAGAATGTTATGTAAATGATATTGTAGTGAAAAGTTGTGCCAAAGGTGATCACATTGCAGACCTGAAAACAGTATTCGATATCATGTGGGTGCATCAATTGAAGATGAATCCCACCAAATCCTTCCTGGGGGTAGCCAGTGGAAAATTCTTTGGGTTTGTCATAGCATCCAAAGCAATTCACCTTGACCTAGAGAAAGTCCGCGTCGTCCAAGAGATGCAACCTCTAAGGAATCTTAGAGAGCTTAGATGATTGCAAGGGTGACTGGCCTATATCCGGAGGTTTATCTCAAATCTCTCAGGACGATGCCAACCCTTCACTAATTTGATGAAGAAGGGTGTTTCATTCATCTAGGACGGTGCTTGCCAACAAACGTTCGAGGAAATCAAGTGGTACCTCACACGCCCACACGTCCTTACAGCTCCGGTGTCGGGAAAACCTTCTCTGATATACGTTCGAGCTATGGATCATTCTCTATGAGCTTTGCTAGCCCAGAATAATGATCACTGACATAAGTAGGCAATCTATTACCTAAGTAGAATAATGATCGAAGCTGAACATCGATATAACCCGATCAAAAAAAATTGCTTGGCATTGGTATTCATCGTGCAGAAAATGTGACACAACTTGGTGGTCCAAACCATACACATCATATCAAAAGTCAATCTCTTAAGATTGCTTATGGTTAAGCCATCATCACTAAATGGTTGATTAACAAAATGATCCATATTGCTCTCCCAATATGAGATGCAATTCCTACCATAACATGCTATGAAGGGACAGGCAATGGCAGTCTTCTTGCTGAGCATCCGAATCCAAGAATTACCAAACTTTATGAAGATCTCCCAGACGAGGTCGCTAAAGTTTTCTTGACCCAGACGTCTTTCAAACAACAAGTGTGGCAACTCTTCTTCGAGGCGCATCAAGAACGGGTCCTCGAGGAAATATCATTGCAGGAGTGCGGGTAGTACTTATCTCCCCACAGAACTACATAATCCCTTGTTCATTCTCATTAACTAAGCTATGTTCTAATAATATAGTAGAGTACAATACTCTCTTGATCGGTATGCAAATCGCTGATGAGATTGGCATTAAAAATCTCAAAGCATACGGTGATTTAAAGCTCATCGTTAACTAGGTTCGCGGGGAGTACAAAGTTAGACATGAAAACTTAGTACCTTATCACAATGCAACTATCCACATGGCATAGAGATTCAGGAACTTTTACAACGACCGTGTACCTCAGCAAAATGTGCATGCAGATGCCCTGGCATCCCTCACTGTCTTCCAACTGGAGTGACAAAGTAAGTACTCATCTAGAGTCTTTAGCAGGTCCAGAGCTCAGAGATTGGTGATTCCCGTACATCGACTATACATTGTAGGACATTCTGCTTGATGACCCTAGAGAGGCGACTGCCATTAGAAGGAAAGCCCCTGGATTCTACTATAATGTAATCACGAGAGCACTGTATCACCGATTGCATGATGGAATCCTCCTCCGCTGCTTGTCACATAAAGAGGCATAGGAAACACTCAAAGAAGCTCATGATGGTATGTGTGGAGTTCACTAACCTGGTCCAAAACTTGGAGATCAACTCCAAAGACTTTGATATTATCGGCCAAAGATGTTCCTTGACGCCATTACTTACGCTAAGCGATGCCATACTTGTCAGATCCATGGTGACTTCATTCATTAGGCACTAGGACATCTTCATCCTACAACTTCTTCCTGGCCATTTGAGATGTGGGGAATGGACGTGGTTGGTCCTATCAGCCTACCTTCATCCAAAGGATATCGTTTTATTTTAGCCATAACTGATTACTTCTCTAAGTGGGCAGAGGCTATCCCTTTTAGGGAGGTAAAAACATCTGACGTGATCAAGTTCATTAAACATCATGTGGTCTACTGCTTTGGCGTACTGGGACAGGTTGTCCATGATAATGGGCCTCAGTTCGTTAGCCAAGCATTCCAAAGATTCTGCAACAAGTTCAGGATTCAGAGTGTGTCTTCAATGATATACTATCTAGCCACTAACGGCCTTGCAGAAGCCTTTAACAAGGCCATTAAAAAACTTCTCAAGAAATCATCTCAAAGAGCCAACACGACTGGGATGATAAACTTGGTGAATGCTTATGGGCTTATCACATAACAATGAGACCTCGATGAAAGCTACACCATTCTCTTTGGTATATGGGTGTGAAGCCGTACTTCCACTAGAATTTCAGATCCCATCTCTATGCATTGCCTTGATAACAGAGATGACAAATGAGGAGAAGCATCGACTATGACCCAGGAGCTGGAAGCTTTGGACGATAAACGCCCGCAAGCTCAACAGCAAATCGAGCTTTATCAAGCCCAAATTTCCAAAGCCTTCAACAAGAAAGTCAAAAAGTGAAAGATGACCTTGTCTTATCTGTCAGAAGACCCATGGTGATGACACATAAGACAAAAGAAAATTTTCAGCCCAAATGGGAAGGACCGTTTGTGGTAGAGTCAGTCTACTCTAATGGAGCATATCGCCTCATAAACCCAAACGGTGATACGCTCATGATGCCGATCAATAGCAGATTCTTGAAGAAGTACTATCCTTAACAGGGTTTCTTCTCATGATCAGGTTAACATTACACCTCTGATCAAAACTTTCAGATCTAAGATGTTTAAAAGAGCGCCAAAGAAAGCTTCTTCCTTCAACGGATCACATTACAGTCGATCAGTGTCGAGCCGACCGAACACTGATTACATCATAATACATGATGTAAACATTGAAGAAAAGACAAAGTATGAAACTTTGGTTTTAGCCTTGTTACTCTTCTCTAGTTTATCTATCAAAATTCGACGCCTTTGAAGGCTAAGGATTGGGGAAAATGCTGGCTTTTAAGTTCAACATAAGTCTTTGATAACTCATCATGCTGAGGGGGAATAGTATGGCTAGCCCAACTCATACGGTAGTTGATAAAGGCATACCAAATCTGTTGATAGCTGGGGGTTTGCTAAAAATTCTAAGGGACGGGTCCCTTCTTTCCCTCCAAAATTCCTTACCAATTCCCTACCACGGAATGTTAGCACCACAAAAATACCTGTGTCCATTTTCCTGGCGAAATAAGCATAGACTTGTCACGTTAACAGTAAACCTCTGACAAGTCATTTTCCTTAATCTCCAATGGGGTTCATCAAGTTAATATTACACCTCTAATAATTGATTCTATCTCACACCAAATTCCCTGTCAATTCCCTCCCATGGAGTGGTAGGTCCACAAACTCAATCACTATTATTTTAACACTATGCCACTAACAGTGAAAAGTTTCAAAACCCTCAGCGAGTATGAACTTTCACTTTATGACTCCCTTATATGGAGTCACAAGTTTTTTGAAATTGCCAAGTTAACACTGCACCTCTGGCAATCTAAACTTCACTTACAAATTCTCCTCAATAAAATGGCAAGTCCTCAAAATTGCTCATATCGCAAATCAACTCTTGTCATGTTAACATTACACCTTTAACAAATTGCTATTAAGTTTAATATTACACCTCTAACAGTGATCAAGTTGCTGCCAAGTTCAACATTAAACCTTTGATAGTCACTTTCCTTAGGCCTCCATATCAAAACTGAGATAAGCGATACTAAGTTTAGCATCACACCTTCAGCATCCAGTTCATTGTTAAGTTCAACAACACACCTATGACAATGACTTTTCCTTGAACTTTTGCATCGAAGTCGAGATGATTAGTGCTAACTTCAAAATTAAATCTCTAGCATTACCTCCACTGTTAAGTTTAACACTACACCTATGATAGTAGTATCTTCAGTTTTTTCCAAATGAAGCTGAAATTCCTGTGGAGTTAAGTTAACAGTACACCTCTAGGTCACACCTTTGTCAAGTTAATATCACACTTCTAACAAGATTCAATCCAATCTGTTAAGTTAATGTCACACCTCTGATGGTAAAGAAATATTTAGATCCCCGATGGGTCTAGTCTTACTTGTTATTCTCATCAACAGAATGGCAAGTCCACTTAAAATTACTATTAGATTGTTATCACACCTTTAACAATAATTCTCACTAATCCCCAACTGAGTCTTAATGATGAAGACTCAATCACAATCCCCCGTGGAGTGAAAACTTCACTTGTCATTCTCATCCATAGGATGGCAAGTCCATAAAACCTGTTCTACTCCTGTTAAAGTTTAATATCACACCTCTGACCGTAACCTTTTTTAAAAATTCCTTAAATAGAATTTTTCAACTTTAACTTACTAAGTTAGAATATCACACTTCTAGTAAAACAAAGATAATCGCTTCCACTTGTCTAATTTTCAATGCAAAAAAGAAAGTAAGGATAAATAAGAAGGCAGGAAAAAGTGTCACTTTTATTGATATTTAAAAATATGAAAGTTATAATAAATGCTCTTTTATCCAAAAAGATTGAGTGTAACAATAAAGGAGCACAAAAAAGTTCCTCTTGCTCAGTGAACGGTTGCACTCATTCCTTGAAATGCTGAAGATGCACAAAGTACGTCTTCTTGACTGTGGCCGAGAACAGCAAACCAACTTTCTCTCCTCTTAAGAACAATGGTGTTCTCAAGGTTGGAATGAAAGAGAGCATTTTGCTTCCACCCAACCAACTGGTGCAAGGGTCTTTACAAGGCTGTAATCCTTCGCTTAATGGGAAGCTCCGATGAGCATGGATTTTTCGTTGCTATCACTTCTTTTAACAAGATTTGTGAAGGGAGGATCCGACACCTTACTGGAGACATCCTCTTTCTCGTGACCTTCTAATGCACCATGCTTATTATGATCAGGAAGGATCAAAGACCTTACTGGTGTATCATATCCAATAATGTCTTGATGCGTATTGAGAACCGCGTGGATCTTTCTCGCCTTTGGACAGAAGATCTGACTCCTCAAGTTGTCGCCAATCGAACGAACTGGTCATTTCATGTCTACCTCAATGAACACGGTAAAGACACTGGAACCAGGACCAACGATATGGCCATAAGCTGCAAGAAGGAAAAAAACCTGAGGGTAAATTTCTGCAAAGAAAGAAAATAGAATCCAGAAACACAGACGCGGATCTAAAGTCATGAACTCCAGACGTGAATCTCGAGGACACAGAGTTTACCATGCTCTGCAAAGATAAAAAATATGGATCCGCATGCAAGTCTGATATTCGACTCGCGTTTGATGATTGAAACACAGGGCATATAATAAAGGCCCAAATGCGGGCTTTAAAATTTTCTAAAGTTATGACTACAGACGCAGACATTATATATTCGCGCCTAAGCCTTCGAGACGCAGAGTTCAACACACTCGCGTCTAAAAGATTTTAAAAGATCGTATAAGGTTTTTAAGACGGGAGTTCACCACATTCGCATCTAGAGACTTCAAAAGAGCAGACACAAGCCTTAAAATTTTCTAAGTCATGAACTCCAAATGCGAGTCTCAATTACAAAACCCACATTTCAAGCCTTAAAACATGGAGTTCACCATGCTCACGTCTGAAGAACTTGGGACTAAAAAACTACAAGCTCGCGTTTCATTAAGATAATGCAAAGAGCGTGTTTGCAGAGCATGAACGCAGAGATCTCAAGTTGACTGTCTAAACTTTAAGAAAGAAGTTTCAAAAGTTTTAGGAAGAGATCAAGAAACAGAGCATGGATGCTTGGATCTCAGAGCCACAAGGAAACAAAGTCTTATTATGGCGAAAGCTATTTCCTACTTGAAGAAGAGTTCTTTAAAGGAAGGACATCATCCGACACGGCCATGAAAAGTACCTGAGGGGATGCTTTTTTATTTTGAAATCACTTAACAGTGGTAATCTTCAAAGAAGATTGCAAGAAAGCATCATAACTTTAGGCTCGTTCAAAGAACTTTGAAAGTTCTTCAGGATATAGGCTTGAAGAAGAAGACAGTCCAAGAACCCTAAAGGTTCTTCAGAGCACCTGCCCATGAAGGGAAAAATAGTCAAGATGAATGACTGCTAAGAGGCTCATGGCCTATTTATAGGATCGCTAATGTTTAATTAACGACATAAAAATCAAAGTCGTTCTTAAAGGTCAATTAATAGCCTTAATTCGCGACGCAAATTCCAAATCCAGTCTATTTAAGACATGTGGATTTTTGCTCCAGTGAGTCCCAACGACACACGTCCCCAACCATCAACACCGGCTTTTCCTCGAAAGATCTAGCGAGATCTTCGCGTCTTTATAACTGCAAACGACGCCTCAAGGGCCGCATTTTGAAGTCCACGTCCCTTCACAAACCAAAGGTTGCATTCCCTCAACAGAATGAGGACCGCATCCTTAAGATTTCAGGACCGCGTTTTAAAGTCCACGTTCTTCCCTAAACCGAGAGTTGCGTCCCCTCCAGCAAGTTGAAGAGCGCAGGTCTACGTTCCCTTTATCAATTCAGAGCCGCGTCCTCTTAATAATGCAGAGTCATGTCTCTTAAAAACTCAAGGTCGCATCTCCCCTGCAATTTAGGGCCACGTTTCATCAACAATTCAGTCTTGCCTGTGCTTCTCCTCCATAACTCATAGTCGGTCCCAGCAAGGACTGCATCTCCACAATTGTTAGGATCTGCGTCTATGAGAGCCGTGTTCTCCTATGCAATAAAGAGTCTATTTGATTCTCAAACACAAAGTAGGGATAAAGATGAGACAAAATTTGATAACTTTATTATTGATATCAAAATGGTAAAAGTGATACAAACACTCTCTTATTTAACAAATGAAGTATTACAAAAAAAAAGAGATACAAAAGGAGGCTAATCTCGCTCTGCCAAAGAGAAAGTCTGGTCCCGGAGGCACTGCATCTCACGTTGGCGTGCCTTCTCAACCTCTGCCCAATCTTCAACCCTCAATTCTTCCTCTGATAAAAATTTCTTCGTAGCCAACTGTACTTGAGGAGATTCCAACTTGGAAGAACGAGCAGTAAGATCTTCTTGGATCTGTTTCTTGATAGCCTCTAACTCTTTCAGCCTTTTCTTGGCAGCAGCAAGCGTTTGCTCATTTATCTGAATCAAGGCTTGTGCCTTGGCAATAGCTGCCTGGGCAATGGCTATAACTTGCTTTGCTTTCTTGGTGATGACCTCAAATTCTCTGGAGTCATCAACCAATCTTTGATAGCTGGCTTGAAAGTCATTGAGGTGATGGGCCTCCTCAGTCGTCTGCTCCTTCATCTCTTTCCGCTCGCATTCTTGCGTAGTGAGGAGCTTATTCAACATTAGCCGAGTCACGTCCACAGGACTAGCCTTCAGGTTCCTTAGTTCTTTCAAGCATATCCCCAGCTGTTCGACTAGCATTAGATATGCCTTAGCTTGCTCTAAGCTTCCAGTATGACGGATGTTCTTAATCTGGTTTTCAAGAAGCATTCGGGCAAACTCAAAGGAACTTCTATCAGAAAGAACCAATTCGATCAAGACCTAATGGAGGTGAAGAATTGTTGTACCACCTGTGAGCCATTTCTTTAATGATGTCCTGGATGAGCCAGCTCATTGGTAACTCCTGGACCTCCTTTCTATGATTATACGTACAATGTCCGTAGAGGCGGGAGCCATTTCACCTGGTGCAGAGATGAGGCCGGCAATAGGATCCGTCAATGCCGAGGTCATGACCGGCACCTCCGAGATTGCTACTGTGGTAGCCTCTAAAATGACAACTGCAGGGACAAACTTCACAATACGTGGTTCAGCGGTTAAAGTTTGAAGTGCGCTGTACTCTGCGCCAGTGCTTGTCACAAGCTCTTCCACTTGAGCCAGCCTAGTACTCTCTGCAATCATAACATCGATGTTAGCAATAATGATGAGAATTAGAGTACATAGAGAATCTGTACCCTCTTACCAAGTTGAAAATTCAAAGATGGTAGATCCTTTGGCAGACTACTCTGGGACGAGGGTTCCCCAGCCGTTGTGGTTGTTCCCTTAGAGATTATGCCAGTAGTATGACTTCAAGGCCCTTCGGCTGGATCAGTTCCTTGATCATCTCCTCAATATGGGAGGTGGTCACAACTTCAATTCTAGTAACCACTCCTGTAGATGATATTCAGATGAAATGTTGAAAAATTTGTCCAACTCAATGGATAAATAATTAAGAGGGATAGAAGAAATACCCTTGGTAGTGGTTACCTCTCCCGATGGTGACGGGAACATCCACCTGTATCTCTTCCTCAGAAATGTGTAAACCCTTGCTGGTGTCAAGAAGAGCAGGTTCATCACAAAAGTCAACTTTGTCTCCTGAATAGTCACTATGTTCTTCAGATAACGAAGATGACACCTGAACCAAGGAGGCCTCGGTAATTGGAGCTTTGCCACTGAAAATCCCGGTGGTAGGGCTGGGCTCCACAACACGGGAAGTAGACATCAAGACACTGGGAGATACTGGTTATTGTACCTCCATCCCTTTCTCTTGGACCGAAGAAGCTGCCAGTTGAATTCAAACCCCCGGTTGAGATAGAATTTCAACTTCAGCCCCCTGTGTCACTTCTACCATTTGTTCTGCAATCATAGCCCCTTCGGCCACAATAGACTAGCCTGTAGGCTCTACTTCTACCAAGACTGCGGGGCCCCTGCTGTGCAAACCTCAAGGATGAAGAGCCAAGACTGTCTCTTCTTCTTCTTCTTCTGCTCCTCAGTACCAAAAAGACTTATTTTGGGCATCTGGGCTAAAGAGCTATAGCCTCAGATCCTTTTCTTGCCTTTTTTTGGCTGGGCTCACCTTCGAAAGCAGATGCTCGAGGACGCTAGGCACAACGTGTCGAGTCCTCCGAGTGGGCTGTTCCTCTGCAGCTCCTGCTTTAGACTCAGATCCTGAAGCTGCCTCTATTCTGTCTGTCTCTTTCCTGGTTTCCTTTTTAGCCTCCCTCTCGGCTTTTATATACTCGCTCATCCCCCGCATGCGGCTCTTGGAACCCGACTTGATTTTGTAAAATACCTTAATAATCTTGATGTAAGAGGTATTAATGCCAAAGTCGGGTACCTACTGGCAATGAAGTACCATGTGCAGAAGCTGAGGCTTGTATAATAATTAGTCGTCTTGTAAAGTAGGCTGAAGATGGCCCCTGTCCCCCCAGCTACACTGTAATACCACGTCCGGGTGCCTTCAAACAAGTTGTCACTGAAGTGAAGGCCAGTGTTAGGGTTGCCAACATATAACTGATCGTAGCCAAACTGGCTAGCAAAACGACTAGGCATGTAAGGCTCGATTGTGCAGGAATCACCTTGTCGAAAGACTAAGTATCCAGTAGGGCTAGATGTTGATGAGACACCAGAATACTCTAAATTGTAGTCACGTGAAGTCATCCGGGCCTGCAATGTCGGCAAACTTGTCCCCATATGATGCACCAGAGATCTCAGAGAAGTATCGGTCGAGCTGATAGTTCGAGCTACTTAGAATAGTCTTTCGAACATAGAACATATAATACTCTGACTAGCTCGAACTCTCCAACCTTTGCAGGAAAGGGACGAAGCCCTCTAAAGGAGACATTGCCATCATCAACGATGGACAATGCATGATGTACCAGGCTATTAGGTATGTGTAAGGAAGCTCGACTCTAGGATTGGGAGTCCTCGCTTCCGACTTCCCCTCTGAGTCCACCACTTGTCTGCCCGGGGAGTCTACGACAGCCTCCACTTGATACAGGCTTTTCATTAATGCCCGCAAGCCTCTCTGGATGTCGGCCACCATTGCTTGAAGGAGAGATATCGACCTCAAGTGCGCCAATAGAATAGCCGAGTATACCACATCGGCGACAATCACCACGTGCGGCAGTGTTAGTACCACACAACACTTCAGCCATAATGTAAAGAATCCAGCCAACAGGGCCTGGTTGGATATCGGGATCTTGGCCTGATGGTGGAAGCTTTTAAAGAGCGTGTCAGGCTTGAAAGTATCCTCGTTCGATTCCATCGTGTACGAGCTTGTGGAGGCACTGATCCTCTCAACAATCTCTTCATCAGTGCTAGGAGCCAGACGGGTCACTGGGTTAGACTTATTATTTATGTCATTGAAAAGGTAGCTCATCCAGGACATCTGCTTAACACCCCTGTTCCTCCAGCCAGTCATTTACCTACAGATGTGAAAGTTGCATCACTTTCCAGTAAGTCTCGTACACCTGAGGTCCTTCTTCTTCAGTAAGTGAAGCTTCTCGATAGTCAGAAAATACTCTCCATACAGAGTATCTTAAATCAGTGCCCAAAAACCTCATACAACTCATGGAGAGCGAGCCCTATCTCTCCAACCGGGGTGAAGAACGTGCCCGTTAGAGGATTATAACGCTCCAAGACATCGTAAAAATGGTGGGAGCTTTGCGGGATGCCATATTGAATAACCCTAATAGCCTAGTACAATCCCACCGCCTCAATAAGTCCTCGAGCTTTGTGAGAACAAAGCTCACCATCTTTCCCCACCATGACTTGTCCGAAGAGTGGACCCACCCGAGCGGACGGATGTCAGTGGGAAAGTCACCCCTCACCTTCAGAAATTTATTGATGAAGGTGGTGGCTAATTGAGGGGTCTCCCCTGTCAGGTACTCAGCCCTGACCAGTTCGAGATGTAGGCCAGATACATCTCTCCATGACCGGCAGTGTAAGCTTCATTCACGTCCAGTTTGCCAAGGGTCACACCGGAGATAGACTTAGAGAGGTCCCACTCCATTGAGCAGCGTACTGACATGTGCTGCAGATACCCAAGGGGTACATCCTCTCTATATTGGGAAGAAAGAGCCTCCTGTCCTCGATTTGGCAAAGCCATTTATAGTCTCCGTCATATAGGATCCTGTTGTCTTCGGCAATTGCATCACTAAAAAAGAAGTCGGGTTTCTTCAGTGCGACGCGGGTGTTGGACTCAAGCCGCCCATTGGTCATGATCTCCCGGAAGGTCAGCATACTAGGGTTACTGAGTCTGTCTCGATGCTCCCTTGATTTCAGAGCAAACACTGAAGCAGCCTCTTAGAGCACAAATGTAATATTAGGATCGGCTCACCTGCATGCCCAAAATGACACTTTTTGGACAGAGGGTTCGAAAAATATCGTACTGCAAAAAAAAAGGACAACACAATAGTCAGCAACATGAAAATAGTCAAAATGTTGAAGCTCAAACGCAGGTTCACATCAGAACCGCGTCTAATAACTGAGACTCGGAGCTCAGAGAGACTTACGTCTAGCTTTAGAGATGTAAGGATCACATGATGTCCGCGTTTGAAACCCCATAACTTAGAAATTAAATTAAGTGATGGAATCAGGCGCAAGACTCAGTGAAGCCCGCGTTAAACCTCAGAGACATGAGGTTTACATGAAGTCTGCATCTCAACTTCACTACTTAGAAAAATTCTCTAAGTATTGTGATCAAACGCAAGGCTCAATGAAGCTCGCGTTTAATAAGCCGACACAGACTCAAGCTGATGAAGCGAAGATGCGGAGGTCATCAAACCTGCGTCTTGCCTACCAGTACAAGGGCCGCATCTGAAAATCAAACACAGGCGTGAGCCTCGCATTGGCAGTTCAACTAAGGAGAAGCTTAAAAATTAAGATAACTCTTCGAGCTCTTTATTGGCGAAATTGATTCAGGTGATTTTATTACTTAAAATGGGGACCTCCTGTGTAGGGAAACCTCCTATTTGAACCTCTGGAGTGACTGGCTTGAGGAAGAAGCCATAACCTTGGTCTTTGGGCCATCTTGACGGCGAATTCTTTGGAGAAGATGAGAAAAAAGGAAAAAAAAGCTCGAAGCTTTTCTTGAAGTTCTTAAAGTTCTGAATGCAAAGATAAACAAAGAAGAAAAGAGTCTACTGATGACTCTTGAAAGACTGCTGTCTTTTTATAGACACAGTAATCGGCCAAGATCCGCAGCCCATATCTCTAGACCGATCATCGCTAGACGCGTGACAACGCGCCCAGAACGCGGAGCTCATGTTTTAAGAGAACAGCATGTCTTCAAGCTCCGCCACACACTTGGCAACGTACCCAGAACGTGAGTTCATGTTTAACAGAGTCGTGTCTCTTCAGCAAAGAGAAGTCTACGTCTCCACCTTGAAGTCTGTGTCACTTCAACAAAGTGAGAGCTGTATCTCCACTTTGAAAACCACATCTCTTCAGTATTCTCTGGCTCACGTCTTGGCAAAACAAGAAAGCTGTGCCTCTGTTCCCAGCGAGAGCTACAATTTTGTGTTTGTAATACTCAGAGCCGCGTTTCTACATCAAGTGAAAGGTCCGTCTTCACTTTGAAGGAAACTCGCACCTTGGCAAAACAGCAGAGCCGTATTTCTTCAACAAAGAGAAGTCCGTGTCTCCACCTCAAAGTCTGCGTCACTTCAAGAAAGTGAGAGCTGCATCTTCACTTTAATGTTCGCGTCTCTCCAATGAATGAGAATCGCGTTTCTACTTCAAACGAGGTCTACATCTCCAAGGTAATTTGACCTTTGCGTCTACAAGATCTGTGTTCAGTTTTTGCTTCTATAATCAATTCAACAGTACACTGGTAAAAGTAGATGACTATTGTCATGTCCCGCTTCCCAAAATATGTGGAAACGGTATCGCGATGAGAATCAACGACGTATATATGCATGAAAAATATCCCACGCATACATGCTAAGCCTAAAGTAACTTGAATAAGTTATAAAATCTATTAAGATAAATCAATATCACTGCAATGTCACATATAAACATCCAGACGTGATGACATATGAAAAGGAAATGGAATAAAAATTAGTTCAATGCATAGAATCATAAAATGATGGAATAAAGAAGAGACAGAAAATACCAAGAAAAGATGATCGAGTAAGAGTGAACTCTGGCTCCTCAAGGTGCCTGTGATCCTCTCCAAAAATCTGATCAACAATAAATAGCCACAAATCTAGATATGCATACTCAGAGAGTCAGAACTCCTAGTGAATGTGTAAGAATAAACAGAAAAGTGCATGTGCATATAACATGTAAGCAGATAAAGATAATATAGTCCAGTCAGGTATACAATCAAGTGTCTATCACAATCCATGTCTATCACAATCTATGTATATATATTAGGCGGGTAGAGTCAGTCAGTACTAAAATCAGATGTCCACTCAGATTAGGTGTACCATCGGGTGTTCAACATACATACATGTATCAGGCAGAGACAATCAATTACAGTACATTATGAACAGTTTATTATTATTATTATGTCAGCAAACACCAATTGTCATTTGTAATAGATGCATCCCATACTATGCCTATCACACGTGACAATCGATGTCCTAAGTTATTGAAACTGATCAGTTAGTGATATTGTCCATACTTTAGGTGGGTCCCGTTCATACCCAGGACCACGGTCCAGACTCCTAGTGTTGAATCAGGCCCTACTAAAAGGTAGTCAAGGACATGTATAACATGTAAAATAGGAACAAGAACACGACAGGGTGCCAGTCATCCCCCGGAAACCCTACAGTGGAACCCTCTTTTGGCTGTGCAACTTATATCCTAGGTCCACCCAAAATACAGACGCTGTCTCCTCCATAAATTTTCCCAATTCAGGTGTAAGTTGTTGAATATCAGGTTATTAAGATTATCAAGATTATTTAATGTGCATGTTATTTAGATTTTTGGGACAACTCGGTAGTAGCCGCAGTAACAACGTCGACATGTGTAATCAGGATATCGGTATAACAGGATATATAATGTCAGTGAACAGGATATTAGTATAACAGGACATGTAACAAGTATAACATGAGGGTGTTGTTACCGTATACAAATTTTTCCAGTAATAATGGTAACATGGACATTATAATTATTAGGTAAATGTCATGTATAATATCAGTCAAGTTTTTCAGGTAAATCATGGTATTTAGATTAAGTAATGACATGCTGGCATGAATAGAATAAACTGGGCAAAAATTTAATCAACTCAGGTCCTCAAAGTCATCGATATATTCAAGTCTCAATATATAAAATACATTGTCATCTATATCAACCAATCATCACTATCCAATCTGAATTAAGACCATCATACACTCTCACTTCTATAAAGTTCAAGCACAAGATCCAGAAATCCAAGTAACTAGTCAATTATGTATATACATGCCCCCAGGTCAGGTCAACCCAATATACGTCCACTCCTCAAGCAATATGAAATTTATGATGCCTCTGCATTTGATAATCAACATCAATAAGATATCAATACTCAAACAGTATAATCAGGGGTAAAATAGGGAATACCCACAACTATGAATCCAATTACCTCAATCTCATCAGAACACCAATCAAAATCATCTGAATGAACATCAATCCTCATGCCAATCAATTCTAACTCTAACAAGTCCATATCAGTCCAAGTATCAGAAAATCAGTCTTTTAATAAGGTAAGTTCATATATATTACACTCTCAGAATATATTGAATCCTCATCTAACTTATGACCAGGTACATGAATATCAAGTCTGATAAGTACTCCACATAAAATATGAACCTTTAATCTCAATCATGAACCAATCAATCTCAAGATCAATAAATTTATATTCTAAGATTTATCATAACTTAATCTGAATCCGAAACGGTTACACATGAAATGACATAAGTCCCATGTCATAATATTAAGATCCAACCATATACATATGATGCTCAATATGAATAAGATAATATCAAGAACTACCAAGTATTCCAAATACTACTAAACATATAAGAAACTAATCCTGACAATCTAGCCCTAATTGACTCATCAATCAATCAACATGTAATTATTTTACAAGTTTCAATTCACCAAATAATTGTCTGATAAATACAACACATGAGTGATGCTATTTGTCCTCAAATATGAACTAGATCAGTCAATCTATAGATCAAAATAAGTCACAGTTCAAGATTATACCACAACTAGTCCTGAGCCAATAACGTTGAACAACTAACATATGAAAAGATACTGAATGGCACTTAAATAGGCTATATAATCATAGTGAACACTCACTGATACCTCATGAAATGATACGGGTAATCGTACTGGTATAATAAGGCAGATGGTCACATGAAATAAGACAAGCAGCACATGTATATATATTCCTTGACAAGGTGAATGAGGAAATAATACTTACAACTATCATCTCAGAAAATTTCAGTAGCATAATTACATAACAAAATAAAATCATTTACCAAAAAACTCTTATTTAACTGAAAGAGGAAAAGAACACTCACTTGAACTCGATCCCAAGTCCAAAACACTGAAATCATAAGGTCTCGATAAATCTGCATGATTCATTTCAAAAGAAATTATTAGATTTTTAAAAGGATATTTTCCCTAAGAGTTATAAGAGGTTTTAATCTTGATTAACTGGTTTGGTGTTAGGAATATGGTCCTCTGGATCTAATTAATTTAGTAGGTTTAGTTTAAATCAATTTTTAATTTTTGTTGGATTTTTAATGCCTTTAAACCTTTAAAATACTTAACGGGTCTGAATTTACTATTAAGAAAAATGGCTTTAATGTGGCTGGTTTGAGTTAATTTATGCTGATATTAATCTAAAATTTTAATTATAGAAAGTAGAAGTATTGAAAACTATTATTCATATTTTTCTCCATTTTTGATATTTTTATCTAATTATTTTTGTGCAATTCTTCTCTCTTTCTGTCTTCTTTCTTTTTTTTTCCTTTTTTCCCCTTGCGCCCCCCTGTGCAGCCCTGGCCGGGTCTGGTCCAGCTGTTAAATTCCTTTATTTTTTTTCCATTGCAGCACAGGGCCTAGCCATGTGCTGCGCGGCCTTGGCCCGGCCCAGGCCAGGTCGGCCAAGGCCAGGCCAGCCAGCTCCCCAGGCCGAGCTACTCTCGGCCTGGCCGAGTGCAGCAGCCAATTTATTATTTTTTTACTTTTTTTTGAAATCTTTTTCTGTAAAAATTTCAAAAAAATATGTAATTTAAAATATGGGTTGGTATATACTCACATGTATTTTAGCTTGATTTTAGATTGGGTTTTCATGTATAAAAAAATATTCATGGAGATCATGGTATAAACATGATTTTTAATAAACTATTTATATCAAATAAATTGAGAAGATAGATTACTTACTTGGATTTGATCCACCCTATCATGTTCCTCAATTTCTGCACCTCAAGATTCTTTTCCTTCATACTTCACTTGAGGGGAAAAGAAGGAGGTGAGGAGAGTTGTGTAATGGTTTTTCATTGGAGGTAGAAAAAGAAGTAGTTTAGGCTTTTTATAGGTTATTAGAAATTTTTAAAATCAGAATTTTATTTGGGTTCAAACTGCTTGACTGAGTAGTTTAGGATAGAATTAATTAAGGCTATGATTATGAAAATAAGATTTTGATTTGTGTAAGTTAGGATAGATATGATTCTTTGTTAGGATTTAAATTAGGATTAGTAAAGATTTATGAAAAGATTTGATATTATAGGATTTGGATTAGGATTAGGATTTGGTTTTGATTTAAAGGGTAAGGATCTCAATGGTAATAGGTTATGGGCTAAGAAAAGGAAAAGATATGAATAATACTAACAATAATAATAATAAATACTAATAATCAAAAAGAGATAGTAGTAATAATAATAATAAAATTATCAACATAAAAAATATTATCTAATAATACTTGGTAAAAATACTCCCATTAATAATAATGACTAAAACAATACAATAAGAATAACAATAATAACAATAATAGCAACTACAATAATAATAATAACAACAATAGTAATGAGAAAAATACTAGCTAGTAATTAAAATGATAATACTTAATAATGCTAAATATACATATAAGGCCACATTTACTATCTTAAAACAATTTGTACGATAAATCAAGTTAATAAATAATAATAAAATAACTAGTAAAATAAAATAAATACTTTAGAAAAATAAAAAATATAGTATTTAGACTAGGATATTACATTCTACCCACCTTATGAAAATTTCGTCCTCAAAATTTCGATAAAGCAGGGAATGATGGCAAATCAAGATCAAGGAAGAAGATAAAACTTTCATGCCGTTTCTCACTGTATCATGGGTCCACCACGCTTCTGATGCGCTCTCTGATCTTTGCTATTGACTTCAGAATGGAGTGACTAATTTCAAAAGACAAAATCAGGAAATAAAATTAGCAAGAAGAATAAGAATCAAGATAGAGCCAAGATTACTCTAGAAGAAGAGTTGTAATTAGGGATATCAAAAAATTCAAGAGTTGGATTCCAAAAGGGAGGACGATCAATTCTCAAGTAGACTTAGTATCAGCATGTAAATAGTATATGTTTATTACAGTGTAAATATTGAAAGTACACCTAGAGGGGAGTGAATAGGTGTACGGCTAATCAAATGAACTAAATGCGAAAATTAAAAACTAATTGCAACAACACATAATACAACCAACGAGTGTAGCCGAATTCCTGGTGAAGGGCTCTGGACTAGCTCCTCTCGATTCCTCTGAATAAGAGTTGAGGCACTATATGAAGCTCTCGTGGTTAAGCAGAAGTGAGGCATACAAACATGAAGGTTCACCTAGAGGGGGGTGAATAGGTGATGGCTAATCTAATGGTCACTAAATGCCAAATAATGCGAAAGCTAAAAGCAATTATGACCTTAACAAACTATTTAAACTAAACACCACGTATAACACAAGAGTGTTGCCGAATTTCCCGTGAAGGGTTCTGGACAAACTCCTCTAGATTCCCCTTGAATGGGTTGAGGTGCCGCGTTGGCTCTCTTGGTTGAATACAAGTGTTAGCAAGCAAACCCAAGCAAGTATATCAATGAGCACACAATATATCAAGCATGTAAAGATAAGACAAGTAATAGCATGCAAGATATAAACAAGAGACAAAGAGAGAGAGAGTGAGCAATCGCAAACACAAGGGATTTATTTCGAGGTTCGAGCACCCTTGCTCTACATCTCCGCCTTTGACACACGAAGGATTTTTACTATGATCGATCCCAATGGATCACCCGGTGCCGCAACACCTAAAACTCTCGGACTCCCTAGTCCGTACACACCGCAAGCCCACCGGCTCGCCGAGGCCGCACCTCAAACAAAGAGTTCGCACCCGAACCCAAAACACCGAGTCCACACTAGGACCCGAAACAATGCGAACACACACGTCCGCCGACTCAAAGAAAAAAGATGAAATCTTGGTGATCTAAACACTTTGATCTTCAATAAAAACTCTCACAACAAAACCCTTTAGGTAGATATAGCAATGGAAAGCTCAAGTGTTGTGTGAGAAAACAAGGATTGAATCTATGGTGGAAAACACAAGAAAGTCTCTTTTGATACACTCATGATAAACTCTCCTTTTGAATGAAAGTATTTAGCCCAAATACAAGTGGAGGAAAACCTCTAAATAGTTCAGGAAAAACTGGTGTAAACCCACTTGAAAATCTTATGTCAAAACAATGACCAAACCCCAAATTTATAGGCTGTCAAAAACTAGCCGTTGGGGTCTGTCAGACCTGTCGGTCGACCGCCCGGTCGACCGCCAACGGTCAAAAGTCAGACCGTTGGAGCCTCCAGTCGACCGCCCGGTCGACCCAAAAGAACAGAGAGCACTGCTCTCAGTTCCGGTCGACAGTGTCGGCAGACCGGCCATCTGTCAGGTCAAGGCGTGCACGTCTGTGCACGTCGGTCGACCGAGCCGGTCGACCGACTTCATGTATAGTCGACTATACAGTCGACTTGCTGAAGCCAGAAAACAGAAATCTGGGATTTAAAAAGTTTGTCTTTTTGGCTCAAATAAAATCCCATAAAATACTTAAAAATCTACAAAAATAGTTTTACCAATATTCTTTGATAAACAAACATGCTTGCACAAAATCAAGGCATGTTATAAATGATTTGGACTATTTTTGTAATATGAAAATATTGGCTCAATTGAAAACTTGTATTTTCCAAAATCTTGTTTTTCCAAAACTCCTTTAAATAGAAACTAGATATTTTGAACTCATTAAAGCATAGTGTGTATGGATATGATCCACTACACAAATAAGATGAAATATCTAAGTTTTTGACATTAAGCTCTAAATATGATTTTTATAGTCTTTATCCAAAACCATGTTTAAATCAACTTTTCTAAAATGAAATCTTTTATGAGAAACATATCTATCAAGAGTGTGTGTGTAAATGTATACTTGAGCAATCCACCAACTACTCTATCCTTTACATTTTATCTAAAACAAAAATCTTATACCTAGACACAAGTCTTGATCTTGAAGTCTTCCCTTGAAGTCTTCTCATCATCTTGACTTTGTCCAAATGCAATCCAACGAGCTCGACTCCTCTTGAGTACTTGATGTGATCTTGATGCATAAGTGATTGGTCACTAATGTTGCACATTTATTATCATATTTTCATACTTATTATAGAATAAAATCTGCATTGTCCTAATTAAATGTTTAATTTATTTGCAGGCTCATTCCTTAAGGAGATGAAGAGAAACAAGCCCAAAAGCCCACCAAATTCTGATTAATTCAGAATAAATTTGAAATGAAGAAATCAGGGCAAAATCTTTGCATATAAGGAAGTTGAGAAGAATCCTCCCTGAATAAAGATGAAGAAATCAGGGCAAAATCTGGGCATATAAGGAAGGTTGAGAAGAATCCTCCCTGTGGGCAAAATCTTGGCATATAAGGAAGGTTGAGAAGAATCCTCCCTAAATCAATCACAATCAAAGGCTGTTTTGTCAACTTTTGAAACAAAAACAAGAAAATCAGAAGAAGATACGGGAAATACATCAGACCAGGAGATCCCCCAATCTTCCTAGGATCTTCTCCTTTAGGTTTTTTCCCTATAAATACTGGTTTTAGCTGAGCAAAAAGAGGACCAGGCAGAGATAGGATTTAGTCTAGTTTTCCATTTTTTTAGTGTAGGTTTTTGTTTTTCTTTTCATGTAATTTTTAGCTTTCATTTATGTAATTCAGAGGAGATCAGACTTTCATAGAAGAACAAGAATGAAGCTTGAGCTAAGAGTGACACCGGTGTAAGGTTTCTTTCTTTTCTTTTATCGTTATGAAATCAAATCTGTATTCTCTCTTTGTATGTACTTCGTTTTAGTTTTTTCTTCTTCTTCTTTTCTACTTCACTCTTCTTTTGGTACAATTGTCTTCCAAGTAAGTTTAAAAGCATCGAAAGAGCCTTGCCTTTACGAGTGCCACCGATAGCTCATGACGATGGATGTGAGTCTCTCTGTATCATTTCATGCTTGAAGTTGTCTTGATGATGTAATGTGGAAGAGACAATACTCAACTCTTATGGGCTATGCGTTGATTGCCTCCACTTCAAGGTAACATCGTCGCCAAAGATTCAAGGTAAGCTTTTTGGTAAAAAGAAGGTAAGTAATTATTTTTCTTTCTTTTCTTTTATTTCTGTAGATTAAATCACCAACAACACATCTTCCAAATCTTTCTTTTCCAATTTATTTGTACATAGTCGTTTTCTGATTTTCTCCACCTTCTCCATCTATCGCTTTCTTTCTAACTTAACCTTACTCTTTTTCATTTTCATTTCTTAAAACAAAGAAGAACTTTCATTTTTTTCTTCATAAAGATTTCAATTAAAAAACCTTGAACGCTTCTATCACAAACCCTCCTTGTGGATCACGACCCGCATAGCCACTTACTATCGCGGTAGAATTGAGCACTTGCACATTTCTATTTTTAAGTTCTGAAATACTATACTTTTTGTGCAAGGTAAAGCTTCAATCAAATTTTGGCGCCGTTGCCGGGGAGGGTAACGTTTTTATTGAAATCTGATTTTTATTTAATTTTTAGAACTAAAACGAATTTTCTTCTCTGTTGCAGGTTATAGGGCAAGAAAAGCAAGAAAGAAAGATTGCAGAAACATATAAGTGGTCTTGGGCCTCTGTGCTAGAAAACAGAGACCAAGTACCCTCTGAATTGCCGCGTTTTCTCGGCTTTTACCGCGTTTCCGCGACAAGGAAGAGTTCACTACTAACTGTCTTTTTTGCAGGGCTGCTTACTTTGCAAAAACTAGTCTTCTGCAACTTTATTTCTTATATGCCATAACCAAAAGCCTGCTAATAAACCAACAGTAAAATACTTGTTGAAAAAGATAAAAAATTGATTAGACGTTTGCATTTTAGGCACGTGTCTTTTCAATTCATTTATTTTTACTATTGAAGAGTGCTGGAGCAAGGTACGTTCGCATTGCATGTAGAATAGGACTCATCTCTTGGTTGATTTTCATTGCTTTGAGTAATCTTATTTACATATCTTCTACACTTGCACAAACTTATCTTAAGGGCACTAACCCATATCAAGATAAGGTGGGGATTTAATCACCCTTCGTTGGCCAAAAAATCAGATTCCAAGCACTCACTAACCCAAGCCTAACTAAAAATGAGTAGATGTTGGCCCTAGGGACATCTCGGACTCAATTAGGAGATTATCCTAAGGGGAAAGGTGTTGGAATTTGACTCCTGCAAAATCAGTGTCTAGGAAAGGGATTAAGGGCCGAAAGCCCGAAGATTGGTGGTTATTTAATTAAGGAACGTCTTTGACGGAAAACCTCCCACCAATCTTGCCCGACCTGGCTGATTAGCTTGTGGTAGAAGTCTGCATTATACCTCCCGTGGACAGTCTAATCAGTTAGGAGTCGTCTAGGTCATAGGTCACCCTAACTTAGTTTAGAATTTTTCTTTTTTTGGTTTGCTTATTTGTTTGTTTTTTCTTTGTTTGTATTCTATTGTGTGATATGGCTTATAATAACAATTTTTTCAACTTCAATAATAATCCATATTACACACCGACTTCATTTTCGGATATTACCAACCCGGCATATCATAACTTTAACCAACCTAGTGTGCCGGATTGGTCTTATCCGAATCAATATAACCCATGTCCCCAATCTAATAACTATAATTTTCATAATAATTTCAACTCTTCACAGAGTCAGTGGGGATTCACCTCCCCTGAGTCCAATTTTCAACCAACATGTCCTCCTTCTCCACCTTATCCACAATATTTTCAAGAGTTATACTCAGTTCCACTAGTCCAAAATAGAAAACCATCCATTTTGGAAAGGAGTATGCGTGAGTCCAAACAACAATCACAAAATCTGATGGACTCATAATTTCACTACCACTTCCAAGACAACACTTCATCTTTTCATCAAAACAATGAATCCATCAACTATGAAAAGATGCTTGAAGCCATGACTCATGCTCAAAATGCTCGAAATCGTGACATAGATATGATGGTTGAATCTCTACGTTCTCACCGTTTGACCAGTTCTGATGTCACTAACTATTCTGTTAGAGCCGAAGAGTCATGTAGTTTTGGAAATCAAGGTTCCATTTCAGAACAGTCATTTGAACTTGCCCAAACTCCAAATAATATTGATAGTTTGGCAAGTTATCCCTTGCCTGAAATCGAACTTGAAAATGAATATGATCATGAACCCCAACTTAGGGATTCAATTTTACTTCCTGATTCAATAATGACTCCGGTATCTTCACCTGATTTTAATCTTTTCCCCGAGTCAACATTGGATCCTGTGCCAATTCATCATGAAATTGAATCACCCATTTTTGATGATCATATTAAACTTGACCAATTTTACACTTTTGAAAATCTTATTGACAAATTGGCAAGTTCTCATTTTTTTGATATTGAACTCAATGAGATATGTGACCTAGATTTTTAAATCTGTGATCCAGTTCAACTTTCTGAATCAATCTTGACTCCTGTTTTGTTACCAAACTTGAGTAATATGTTAGAGTCAGTTTTGACTCCCCCACCTATCATTCCTGAACTTGAATCACCAATATTAAGTCATATTCCATTGTTGGAAAATAAATGTGGACTCGAGTTTCAACTTCTTGACTTGGACCCACTTCTTGAACCAATCTCGACTCCTGAACCTTTACTTGACTTAAGCCACCTTCCTGAGTCGGTATTAGTTCCTGTACTTCCTGAGTCCAAGTCAATCATTCTATCTTTTCACACTCCATTCTGGGACGAGGTGGTTGACAAATTTGACTCTAAAATTAATTATGGAATTTGGAAACTAGATGGGGTCAAATACTTAATTAAAATCCTTCATGGATACACAATTTTAATGGGTTATATTAGTGAAATTTCTGGTGGGTTCCTCCGAACCCAACGAAAAGGCGATTGGGCCGCATTTCGTGGACCAATCAGACCACTGCCGGAACCACCACCTTAAGGTAACATTTTCCTTCCTTTTCTTCTTTTTCATGCATCTATGCATTAATTCATACATTGAGGACAATGCATGAGATAGGTGTGGGAGAGGGTCTAACATAACTTAGTTTTTAAAATAAAAAACATTTTAACATTTTCTTTACTTTTAAAAAACTTTTTGAAAATAGAAACAATATTTTGACATATTTTTTGTAAGAAATTAAGTTAATTTTAAGGAATAGGAAAATTCAAATTAGGATTTCTTATACTTGGTCAAAATAAGATTATTTGTTTGATATTTAGAGTTAGGAAGATAATTTGTCAAAGTAATTTAGTCTTGAACTTTACCTTAATGAAATATGCACACTTCATATACTTACACACTTAGGGTTCAAAAACAAAGATTCTTATGCCTTATAAAAAAAAAGATAAACAAATCTAATTATTGATTAGCTAGGTGCTTTGGCCTAAGAAAGCCTTAGTATTTATGCGAAAGATGATTAGATAAGTTTGAGAAAAATATATATATAAAAATCCTCTGATTAAGCTGGGTATTGGTGCCTAATAAAGCATAAGTATTCACGCCTAAAAGAGGTCGATATAATAAAATCCTTAGTTTTGTGGCCTTATTTGCTCGAGTCCTTAAGTCCTTGGGGTGTTTTCTCACCCGGTGCCCTAAGACCGTTTGGTTTGGGAGTCATCGATTAAAGGCTCGTTACATGGGCAGATTAGAAAGCCTAATAGAACTAAGGAATAATACCACAAAAATATATATATATATATATAAATAAATAAGGCATAAGAGTTAGAGTTAATGAACCCTTCGTCAAAATTTTCACGATCACAAGGTGCATATGACTTAGGGTAAAGTAATAGACTAGATGAGAAGTACAATTTGACTCCTTGCTTTGATTAATAACAAATTTTCGAATAGAGACTAAGTGTAGGAATGAAAAATTCGGTTTTCCTATAACTTATAGATTGCTTAGATCTTACAATTATATTTCAAATATTTTTTTCCTTTCAAAATGCTTTTCGAAAATACTAACTCTTTATTTCCCTTTCTTTATGAATTTTGTGGGTGCAATCCGCTGAAAACCCTCACGAGACAAAACTCGTCCTCTAGGGGAAACTTAGAGGTTTAACGGCTTGTTGCACATGCTCAGTGCAATCGCGTAACCTGCGAAAATGGTCTAATAATCCTTAGTATAGTTTAGTTGTTTTGCTCGAGGACGAGCAAAAGATAGGTATGGGGGTGTGATTGGTCACTAATGTTGCACATTTATTATCATATTTTCATACTTATTATAGAATAAAATCTGCATTGTCCTAATTAAATGTTTAATTTATTTGCAGGCCCATTCCTTAAGGAGATGAAGAGAAACAAGCCCAAAAGCCCACCAAATTCTGATTAATTCAGAATAAATTTGAAATGAAGAAATCAGGGCAAAATCTTTGCATATAAGGAAATTGAGAAGAATCCTCCCTGAATCAAGATGAAGAAATCAGGGCAAAATCTGGGGATATAAGGAAGGTTGAGAAGAATCCTCCCTGTGGGCAAAATCTTGGCATATAAGGAAGGTTGAGAAGAATCCTCCCTAAATTAAGCACAATCAAAGGCTGTTTTGTCAACTTTTGAAACAAAAACAAGAAAATCAGAAGAAGATACGGGAAATACATCAGACCAGGAGATCCCCCAATCTTCCTGGGATCTTCTCCTTTAGGTTTTTTTCCCTATAAATACTGGTTTTAGCTGAGCAAAAAGAGGACCAGGCAGAGATAGGATTTAGTCTAGTTTTCCATTGTTTTAGTGTAGGTTTTTATTTTTCTTTTCATGTAATTTTTAGCTTTCATTTATGTAATTCAGAGGAGATCAGACTTTCATAGAAGAACAAGAATGAAGTTTGAGCTAAGAGTGACACCGGTGTAAGGTTTCTTTCTTTTCTATTATCGTTATGAAATCAAATCTGTATTCTCTCTTTGTATGTACTTCGTTTTAGTTTTTTCTTCTTCTTCTTTTCTACTTCACTCTTCTTTTGGTACAATTGTCTTCCAAGTGAGTCTAAAAGTATCGAAAGAGCCTTGCCTTTGCGAGTGCCACCGATAGCTCATGACGATGGATGTGAGTCTCTCTGTATCATTTCATGCTTGAAGTTGTCTTGATGATGTAATGTGGAAGAGACAATACTCAACTCTTATGGGCTATGCGTTGATTGCCTCCACTTCAAGGGAACATCGTCGCCAAAGATTCAAGGTAAGCTTTTTGGTAAAAAGAAGGTAAGTAATTATTTTTCTTTCTTTTCTTTTATTTCTGTAGATTAAATCACCAACACCACATCTTCCAAATCTTTCTTTTTCAATTTATTTGTACATAGTCGTTTTCTGATTTTCTCTACCTTCTCCATCTATCGCTTTCTTTCTAACTTAACCTTACTCTTTTTCATTTTCATTTCTTAAAACAAAGAAGAACTTTCATTTTTTTTCTTCATAAAGATTTCAATTAAAAAACCTTGAACGCTTCTATCGCAAACCCTCCTTGTGGATCACGACCCGCATAGCCACTTGCTATCGCGGTAGAATTGAGCACTTGCACATTTCTATTTTTAAGTTCTGAAATACTATATTTTTTGTGCAAGGTAAAGCTTCAATCAATAGGCTCGTGAATCAACCCGGTGTAAGCTCCAAAACTTGACTTTAAATCCTTTATTGAAGTTCCACACCTACTAAGATCTTGATAACAAATCTGTCACTAATTAAACACAAGATCATTAGAAAACATAACTACATGAGTTGATCATCATCAAAACTAGAGTGATGGGCCTTTGGGCCAACAAAACACACAAGCATGTATATGATATGGCAAAGTAAAACAATGCACAAAGTAAAGAGAGAGAGTTAGAGTCCATAGATCAAACGCAAATAACGAGATTTGTTTCGAGGTTCGAGCACCCAGCTCTACGTCCCCGCCTTCACCCAGAAGGATTTCCAATCCACTAACTTGTCCACACAGGACTCCCACACAGGGAACCTCCACCGAGGATTTGTGGCAACTACAACAACCGGGAGTACACAACTCCTCTCTTTACAAACACAACCTCTACCCTTAGACGTTAGGCACAAAGCCACCACAATATCAACCTCACAGATGAGGGATAAGCACAAAGCCAAACAAGGATCACCTCACACTTGAGGGATACAACCCAATTGCACAACCTCCTCTACACTAAGAGGGAAAGGCACAAAGCCAAGCAATGATAAGGGTTTACAACTTGGTGATTAAAAAACCACAAACCAATTTTTTTTCCACAAAAACAAGGATCCTATAGAGAGGATAGAATGATAAGCTCAAGTGTGGAAAACAAAGTGTTTTTAACCAAAAAAATCACTTGGAAAACTCTCCAAAAAGATATAGAATTTTTAGATTAAAAACAATTCCCAAAAGACTATTTTCTTTGAAATAACAAAACACTTTTAAAACAATAAAAATTGATCTTTTTGGCACTAAAAACTCTTTTCAAAAACTTGTATAAACACTTGAAACAATGAAAATTTTCTCTCTAGAAATTCTTAAGAAAACAGCCCTTCAAATGGGGTATTTATAAGCCCTATAAAAAAGTAGCCGTTGGCAGCCGTTTATGGTCAGAATTGACCTTCCGGTCGAACGGGTCGACCGGCCAACGGTCAAAATTTGACCGTTGCTGATTCCGGTCGACCGCCTGGTCGACCGAGCCCTGAACTAGAGAGCAACGGCTTTCTGGCCGATCGACCGCCCGGTCGACCGGAGCAACCTGAGAGTGGGTTGCTTTAAGTCGGTCAACCGCTCGGTCGACCAGCCAACTGACACGGCCAAGTGCACATTCTTATGCACGTCCGGTCGACTGGCTCCAGGTCAGGTCGACCGGTCGGTCGACCGCCAAAGCCTGGCAGAAACTATTTAGGGACTGAAAAACTTGATTTTTTTAATTTCTAAAAAATCCCATAAATTCTCTAAAAATCCACAAAAATAGTTTTAGCATAATACATTGATAAACAAACTTGTGTGAAATATTTTAACACAAATTTCAAACTTTTTGAACCATTTTTGGGACTTACAAATTTTGTCGAAAACTAAGATCCGTATTTTTCAAAACTTAGATTTTTCAAATGGAAATCCGATTTTTCCAAAACTCATCTAAAAACAAAAACATGATACAGAAACAACTTTTAGGCATGATGTATATGGATATAATCCAATATACATGAAACATATATATATCCATGTTTTTGATATTAAATCCGAAAATATGTTTTGTTAAAATACCAAAACACCAAATACATGAATAGGCATATCAAAATAAGTTTGTCGAAGATATGAAGCATGCATGTATATAGAACATATCTAATATACATTATATCATGTAAACTTGTTTTGAATCTATCTATTCATGAAAATCAAGATCGGTTAAACCACAAACCGAAAACCAATAAACATGAAAAACTAGAAACACGTGTGTGTGTTGTGAACTTGAGCATACCACACTATCTAGTCTTTACAAATGGGTCTAAAAATAAAAACTAAACTAGGTACCGAGGTCTTCTTGACGAACTCCATCTTCAAGTCGACTCGATCCAAACCGTAATCCATCGAGCTTGACTCCAACGAGTGCTATATATGATCTTTGACGCTCGGGCTCTTGAATCACCATATGAAAGCTTCCAAAACATCTTGTTGAAGCTAATCACCTACTAATATCTTGATTAGAGATCTGAAACTAAATATCACAAGATTATTAGTAAACATAACTACATGAGGTAATCATCATCAAAACTAGAGTGGAAGGCCTCTGGGCCAATAATCTCCCCCTTTTTGATGATGACAAAACTCATGGAGTTATATATGCATGGATTAAATTTAGGCTTCAAGGAAGCTCCCCCTTAGCTCATGCATAGCAATAAACAATAAAATATGTAATGAATATTAAACATGACAATGCATAAATATGCATAAAATAAGCTTTTGATACCAAATACAAAAACATGCTCTTACCAAACATGAAATGCATCAACATGCATAAAACAAGCTCTTGATACCAATAAAAAATAAACAATGTTTCAATAAAAAAAACAAACTATGTTTCTAGATACTAGTAATCATCACTCTTGATACCAATATCAATAAAACATAAAACAAATACTATTGATACCAATACTTGATACCAATATAAAAACATGCATAACATAAAAACATGCATATAAACTCAAATACTTCTCCCCCTTTTTGTCAATCATCAACAAAGGGGTCACAGTAAAATCAACATGATACCAACTTAAAAAAAATATATCAATGTAGTGCGTCATGGTACCAATTGAAAGTGAACAGCAACAAAAATTTTAAGAAATGCCAATTGAAAGTAAATAAGGCATTGAAAACAAATCTTAAAGAAACCAATCAAAATTTTGATACCAAAATGAAAGATATATAGATAATCTTAATTACCAATTTTTTTTTTGATACCAATTGAAAGTAAACAAATAAACATCTTGATACCAATTGTAAGTATTTTCCATTTTGAACATATGATACCAAAATAAAATCAATATTAATTTTTTTTAATCATTTTTCATCATAAGTATGGGAGTGGAAATCAAAGGTAAATAAAATATCAATTGAAAGATAAAATATGAATTTTCTCCCCCTTTATTAAATACCAAATAAAATGATGCATAAGCTTGTATAAGTACCAATTGATAACTAATCAATATGATATGTATTAAAAATCAAGCTTAGCATACCCAAAATTTGTGCTTAAAGATATAGAGATATAATAAGCATAAATAAATCATATATATGTACGAAAAATTAGATACCAATCGAAATTGATACTTATTGAAGTGTAAGCATACATATTTAAAAAAAATATATGAGTATACAAAAGAATGTCAATATTGATACCAATTGAAAAGATCCAATGATACCAATTGAAACTATAATATGGTCAAATGTATAACTCATATTACCTACCACCCATTTCATGCACATGTTTTAAAAGATTTTCAATAATAAACATACAAGGCATGGTCGCCCAACCAAACGCCCTTGAATGGGTAGGGGTTTTCAAAAATAGGTTTGAAAATATAGTATGTTTGAAAAACCCTACCAAAGCGAAGAATACGAACTAGTTATATGAAAAACTTTATAAACTAGTACGAAATCCTTCAAGCAAGGAATAAAACAAAACTATATTCCATAAAACATGAAAATCATCAAACTAGAATCCTTCAAGGTATATGTATGTCATGTACAAACTAAAGTATACATACATATCCAAACATGAAAGAGTCCACAAAAGTATATGCATGAAGGCAAGTGGCTCTAGGATGTATATGTATAGCTAATAGTTTAGACAAGATAGACATATACATGAAGTTAAACACACATTCATAAAAACATGTCAAATAAATGGGAATACAAGTCAAATGTATGAATCATTAAAACTAGGCTATATTAGTACATCTAATGAGTACAAATGAGCGTTCAAGCACAAACATATAATGGTCTATTTGTGGCTCACTAGTTGTACAAGTATATATCCTAATTTTAATGAAAACTAACATTCAAACAAGTAATCAAAATATGGAGCATGGAAATCAAAACAAAACATGTATGATCATTATGTAAATGCACATGCATTAGATTCATGATATACATATTAGCTAAATAAATGTGAGAACACAAAATATGGGTCCATATTAAACATGACTGTCTCAAATACTAATCATGTACATCACTAATCTAATAAACATGGCAATGGTAAAATGAACAATAAAACATGACATGCTACAAATGATTGATTTAATAAGCATGCAAACATGAAGGGAGTAAGAGATTGTTACCAAACAATAGGGCACATCTCCATATCTCCAAAACATGGTGGTCTTCTGCACCAAACTCCCCTTGAAAGTGATGCATCCAATATGTCATCTTTAAGCTCAGAACGCATCCACCTCAAGGCACCATCGCTCTCACGTCATGCGAGAGCCCACACCTACATCAAATACAATAGGGGTGGTCTTTGGTACCCATACTCTTTTGGGTCCATGGGGGTTAGTTCCTTTCCTAACCCAAACAAATTTAGTTGCTAAATTTACATTATGTATCTTATCATAGCAAAACTTAGCAAGGTGGCCCTTACGTTCACAATGTGTGCAAGTGTACACATGAGCATACATAGTGTTGTGTACATGAACGTCCGAAACATGTGTATGCCGTGGATGGTGTGCATGCATAGATGGAATTTGTTTCTTACGAAACATGGATTCCAAACGTGTATGATTTAAAGCACATTGGCTTAAAGTGGAGTCCAAACAATTAACACTCTTCTTAAGTAAAGATATATCATTTTCAATCTTAGAAGAGGTGCATGCAATAGGTAAGCTAGGTGAAGAAGCTACACTAGCATGGCAAACATGTGAATCAATATCAATTTTCAAAGATTTATTTTCATTTAAGCAAACTTCTAAATCTTTTGAAATAGAATCAATTTTTATTTTTAAAGAATCATTCTCTTATACAACAAAATCAAGTTTTAAAGACAAGTTTTCATTTTTCTTTAAAATATCATTACAATCATTTTTATTTTTCAAAAACTCATTTTCATTTAGGGCAAGGTCTAGTTGGGATTTAAGTGAGTTACATTCACTTGAAATCTCTTCCTTCTCTTGCAAAACATTCTCAAGTGTAGAAGATAAGTTTTTATTTTCTTCTTTTAAACAATATTATCCTTTTTCAAAAGTTTATATTTTGAAATCAAATTTTCACAATTTTAGCAAGTTCATCATTCATAGCTTGTGCCTCTAAACACTCACTGCAATAAGAACTAGTGCTAGCATCTAGTTGAGTTTTTGATTGTACCTCAAGGGAGTCATTCCCTTGGACCATGAAGCAATCTTTGTTGGACTTGTCACTCTAGATCTCCTCATCTTATCGATAATCTTTGGTAGCTTAGGAGAAGTCAAAATGCTCCATACTGTAAAAGCGGACTCATAGTGAGAAAACACATGTAAATAATCTTTATGAAGAGATGCTCTAAGTGCCTTTAGGGCTATTGCATTGGCCTCTATATGGTTGCTATCATTAGGGTAGGATTCCTTAGTAATGGCAAGGTAAGCATGCAAGCCTAGGGCTTTTAAATGACAACTCATAAGAACCTTCCATATGTCAAGTCTAGAGATATCAAACTTGGGAGGAACATCCATGAGTGCAAACTATATGTGTGCAAATGTAAATAAAGATTAGCAAAACCAAGATCACACTCCTACGTGGTTAAACCTAATATCAGAAGCGTAGGCTCTAATACCAATTGAAAGTACACCTAGAGGGGGGGTGAATAGGTGTACGGCTAATCTAATGAACTAAATGCAGAAATTAAAAACTTTTGTAATAACACTTAATACAACCAACGAGTGTAGCCGAATTCCCGATGAAGGGCTCTGGACTAACTCCTCTTGATCCCTCTGAATAAGAGTTGAGGCGCTATATGAAGCTCTCGTGGTTAAGCACAAGTGAGGCACACAAACACACAAGCATGTATATGATATGGCAAAGTAAAACAATGCACAAAGTAAAGAGAGAGAAAGTTAGAGTTAATGGATCAAATGCAAATAACGAGATTTGTTTCGAAGTTCGAACACCCAGCTCTACGTCCCCACCTTCACCCAGAAGGATTTCCAATCCACTAACTTGTCCACACAGGACTCCCACACAGGGAACCTCCACCGAGGATTTGGGGCAACTACAACAACCGGGAGTACACAACTCCTCTCTTTACAAGCACAACCTCTACCCTTAGAGGTTAGGCACAAAGCCACCACAATATCCACCTCAAAGATGAGGGATAAGCACAAAGCCAAACAAGGATCACCTCACACTTGAGGGATACAACCCAATTGCACAACCTCCTCTACGCTAAGAGGGAAAGGCACAAAGCCAAGCAATGATAAGGATTTACAACTTGGTGATCAAAAGACGACAAACCAATTTCTTTTTCACAAAAACAAGGATCCTATAAAGAGGATAGAATGATAAGCTCAAGTGTGGAAAACAAAGTATTTTTAACAAAGAAAATCACTTGGGAAACTCTCCAAAAAGATATAGAATTTTCAGATCAAAAACAATTCCCAAAAAACTATTTTCTTTGAAATAACAAAACACTTTTAAAATAATGAAGATTGATCTTTTTGGCACTAAAAACTCTTTTCAAAAACTTGTATAAACACTTGAAACAATGAAAATTTTCTCTCTTGAAATTCTTAAGAAAACAGCCCTTCAAATGGGGTATTTATAAGCCCCATAAAAAAGTTGCCATTGGCAGCCGTTTATGGTCAGAATTGACCTTCCGGTCGACCGGCCGGTCGACCAGCCAACGGTCAAAATTTGACTGTTGCTGCTTCCGGTCGACCGCCCGGTCGACCGGAGCAACCCGAGAGTAGGTTGCTTTCAGTCGGTCGACCGCTCGGTCGACCGGCCAACTGACACGGGGTCCGGTCGACCGTCAGAGCCTGACAGAAACTATTTAGGGACAGAAAAACTTGATTTTTTTAATTTCTAAAAAATCCCATAAATTCTCTAAAAATCCACAAAAATAGTTTTAGCATAATACATTAATAAACAAACTCGTGTGAAATATTTTAACACAAATTTCAAACTTTTTGAACAATTTTTGTGACTTACAAATTTTGCCGAAAACCAAAATCCGTATTTTCTAAAACTTGGATTTTTCAAATGGAAATCCGATTTTTCCAAAACTCATCCAAATACAAAAACATGATACAGAAACAACTTTTAGGCATGATGTATATGGATATAATCCAATATACATGAAACATATATATATATATATATATATATATATATATATATATATATATATATATATCCATGTTTTTGATATTAAATCCGAATATATGTTTTGTTAAAATACCAAAACACCAAATACATGAATAGGCATATCAAAATAAGTTTGTCTAAGATATGAAGCATGCATGTATATAGAATATATATAATATACATTAAACCATGTAAACTTGTTTTGAATCTATCTATTCATGAAAACCAAGATCGGTTAAACCAAAAACCGAAAACCAATAAACATGAAAACTAGAAACACGTATGTGTGTTATGAACTTGAGCATACCACACTATCTAGTCTTTACAAATGGATCTAAAAACAAAAACTAAACTAGGTACCGAGGTCTTCTTGACGAACTCCGTCTTCAAGTCGACTCGATCCAAACCGTGATCCACCGAGCTTGACTCCAACGAGTGCTATATATAATCTTTGACGCTCGGGCTCTTGAATCACCATGTGAAAGCTTCCAAAACATCTTGTTGAAGCTAATCACCTACTAATATCTTGATTAGAGATCTGAAACTAAATATCACAAGATTATTAGTAAACATAACTACATGAGTTAATCATCATCAAAACTAGAGTGGAAGGCCTCTGGGCCATCAAATATAATTTGTCTCAGGCAACCGGTAAAAACTAGGTCCTTCTCGAGTAAACCTGGTTCTGATACCAAGAAAATCCTGTCACGCCTCGTTTCCCAAAATACATGGAACAAATTCGCAACGAGAGTTGATGATGTATGTATACGAGGAAAATATCTCACGCATATACGCTAAGCCTAAAGTAACCTGAACAAGTTATAAAATCTGCTATGATAAATAAATATCACTGCAATGTCACATATAAACATTCACACATGATGATATATGAAAAAGAAATAGAATATGTATGAGTCCACTGCATAAAATCATGAAAGCAATGGAATAAAGAAGAGATAGAAAATACTGAGAAAAGATGATCAAGTAAGAGAGAACTCTGGCTCCTCAAGATGCCTATGATCCTCTCCAAAAACCTGATCAGCAATAAATAGCCACAAATCTAGATATGTAAACCCAAGAAGTCAGAACTCCTAGTGAATGTGTAAGAATAAACTGGAAAGTACATGTGCATATAACATGTGAGCAAATAAAGAAAATATATATATGAGAATAAGAAATGACATGAATAAAGTAAATAAATAATAATATGGATAGCACATAGTAAATTATGTGTTCAGTCAGGTATACAATCAGATGTTTATCACAATCTATGTATATATATTAGGCGGGTAGAGTCAGTCAGTACTAAAATCAGATGTCCAATCAGGTCAGGTGTATCATTGGGTGTTCAACATATATACATGTATCAGGCAAAGATAATCAAATTACAGCATATTATGAATAGTTTATTAATATTATGTTAGCGAACACTAATTGCCACCTGTAATAGATGCATCCCATAGTACACCTATCACACATGATAATTGAGGTCCTAAGTTATTGAAACTGATCAGTTGGAGACATTGTCCATACTTTAGGTGGGTCCCGTACATACCCGGGACCACAGCTTAGACTCCTGGCGCTAAATCAGGCCCTACCGTAGGTAGTCAAGGATGTATAATATGTATAACATGAACAAGAACAGGACGGGGTACTAGTCACCCTTAGGAACCCTACAATGGAACCCTCTTTCGGCTGCAAAACCTATATCATTAGATTATCAAGATTATTTAATGTACATGTTATTTAGATTACTGGGACAACTCGGTGGTAGCCACGATAATAACGTCAACATGTATAATCAGGATACCGGTATAACAAGATGTAGAATGTCAGTGAACAGGATACCAATATAATAGGACATGTAACAAGTATAACATGAGAGTGTTGTTACCGTATATAATATTTTCCTAGCAATAATAGTAACATAGACATTATAGTTATCAGGTAAATATCATGTATAATATCAGTTAAGTTCTTCAGGTAAATCATGGTATACAGAATAAGTAATGACCTGCTGGCATGAATAGAATAACCCAGGCAAAATATTTAATCAACTCAGATCCTCAAAGTCATTAATATATCCAAGTCTCAATATATAAAATACATACTCATCTATATCAACCAATCATCACTATCCAATCTTAATTAAGACCATCACACACTCTCGCTTCCATTAAGTTCAAACACAAGATCCAGAAATCTAAGTAACTAGTAAATTATGTATATACATGCCCCTAGATCAAGTCAACCTAATCTACATCTACTCCTCAAGAATTATGGAATCTAAGATGCCTCTACGACTGATAATCAACATCAATACCCAAACAGTATAATCAAGAGTAAAATAGGGAATACCCACAACTACGGGTCCAACTACCTCAGTCTCATCAGAATATCGATCAAAATCCTCTAAAATGAACACCAATCCTCATGTCAATCAATTCTAACTCTAACTACGTCCATATCAGTCTAAGTATCAAAAGATCAGTCTTTTAATAAGGTAATTTCATATATAATACACTCTCAAAATATAATGAATTCTAACTAACTTATCATCAAGTATATGAACATCAACTCTATAAGTACTCTACATAAAATATGAATCTTTAATCTAAATCATGAGCTAATCAACCTCAAGATCAATCAATTTATATTCTAAGATTTATCACAAACAAAATCTAAATCCGAAATGGTGACACATGAAATGACATAAGTCCCATGTCACAATACTAAGATCCAACCATATATATAAGAACTAACAAGTACTCCAAATACCACTAAACATATAAGAAACTAATACCTGAAGATCTAGCCCTCATCGACTCACCAATCAATCAACATGTAATTATTTTGTAAGTTTCAATTCACCAAATAATTGTCTGATAAATACAATACAAGAGTGATGCTATCTGTCCTTAAATATGAACTAGATCAGTCAATCTATAGATCAAAATAAGTTACAGTTCAAGATTATACCAGAACTAGCCTCGAGCCAATAACGTCAAACAACTAACACATGAAAAGATACTAAATGGCACTGAAGTAAGCTATATAATCAAAGTGAAACTCACTGGTACCTCATGAAATGATATAGGTAATCATACTGGTATAATAAGGCAGATGGTCACATGAAATAAGACAAGCAGCACATGTATATATATTTCTGGCGATGGTGAATGAGAAAATAATACTCACAAATATTATCTCAGAAAATTTTAGTAGCATAATTATATAACAAAATAAAATCATTTATCACAAAACCCTTATTTAACTGAAGGAGAAAAAGAACACTCACCTAAACTCGATCCCAAGTCCAAAGCACTGAAATCATAAGGCGCAGATAAATCTACATAGTTTATTTCAATAGAAATTGTTAGATTTTTAAAAGTATAATTTACTTGAGAGTTATAAGAGTTTTTAATCTTGATTAATTTGTTTGGGGTTGGGAATATGGTCCTCTGGGTCTAATGAATTTAGTAGGTTTAGTTTAAAACAATTTTATTTTTTGCTGGATTTTCAATAAGCTTTAAGCTATTAAAATACTTAACGGGTCTGAATTTACCATTAAGAAAAATAGCTTTAATGTGGTTGGTTTGAGTTAATTTATGATGGTATTAATCTAAAATTTTTATCATAGAAAGTAGAAGTATGAAGACTATTATTCATATTTTTCTCCACTTTTTTTGATATTTTTAGCTAATTATTTTTGTGTAATTCTCCTTTCTTTCTTTCTTCTTTCTTTCTTTTTTTTTCCTTTTTTCCCCTTGGACCTACCTGTGCAGCCCAGTCCGGCCGGGCTCGGGCCAGGCCTGGGCTGGTCTGGCTATTAAATTCCTTTATTTTTTTTCTTTTCTTTTTTTCTCTATAGCACCCGGCCTGGCCCAGGCCCGACCAAGGACTGCCCACGCCAGGTGGGCCTGCCCAGGCTTGGCTCGGGCTTAGCAAGGCACTGATCAAGGTAGGCCGGCCCATGCCAGGCCAGCCAGCCAGCCAGGCCAAGCTGCTCTCAGCCTGGCTAAGTGCAGCGGTCAATTTATTATTTTTTTACTTTTTTTTTGAAATCTTTTTCTGTAAAAATTTATAAAAACTATATAATTTAAAATATAGGTTGGTATATCCTCACATGTATTTCCGTTGGATTTTAGATTGGGTTTTGATGTATAAAAAAATATTCATGGAGATCCTTGTATAAATATGATTTTTAATAAACTATTTATACCAAGTAAATTGAGAAGATAGATTACTTACTTGGATTTGATCTCCCTGTCACATTCCCTAATTTCTGCACCTTGAGATTCTTTTTCCTTCATGCTTCGCTAGAGGAGAAAAGAAAGAAGGAGGTGGGGAGATTTGGGTCATGATTTTTCTTTGGAGTTAGAAAAAGAAGTAGTTTAGGCTTTTTATAGGTTATTAGGGATATTTAAAAATCAGAATTTCAGTTGAGTTCAAACTGCTTGATTGAGTAGTTTAGGATTGAATTAATTAAGGTTTTGATTTTGAAAATAGGATTTGAATTTGTATAAGTTAGGGTAGATATGATTTTTTTATTAGGATTTAAATTACGATTAGTTAAGATTTATGAAAAGATTTGATATTATAGAATTTTGAACAGGATTAGGATTGGGTTTTGGGTTAATGGATAAGGATCTCAATGGTAATGGGTTATGGGTTAGGAAAAGGAAAAGATATGAATAATACTTACAATAATAACAATAAATACTAATAATCAAAAACATACAGTAATAATAATAATAAAATTATCAACATAAAAAATATTATTTAATAATACTTGGTAAAAATACTACCATTGCTAATATGTGACAAAATAATACAATAAGAATAAGAATAATAAGAATATCAATATTCACAATAATAGCAACTACAATAATAATAATAGTAAAAATAGTAATAAGAAAAATAATAGCTAGTAATTAAAATAATAATACTTAATAATGCTAAATATACATATAAGGGCAAAATACCATTTACTATCTTAAAATAATTTGTATTATAAATTGGGTTATTAAATAATAATAAAATAACTAGTAAAATAAAATAAATACTTTAGAAAAATAAAAAATACAGTATTTTAAACCGGGATATTACAACTATCTCCCGATTCAACAGTGCACCAACAACCAGCTCAGAGCACCGAGGAGGTCTGAATTGCGTTTCAAACACTCACAAAGACCAAGATTCATACAAGATTGAGCGCAAGGTATCTCATAAGATTTCCAGTCCAGTTTTAAGAGCTTGCTGCCAAAAGAAAAGTCAAAAGTGTTTCAAAATCAGTCCGAGCCAACCTCTAAGTTTTGAAAACTTTAGAGGGGGTTCTGTAGACTGTCTAAAAATCACTGAAGGCAAGTCGTCAAATGCAGAGCCCATACTTCAGACGCAAGGCTGATAAAAATCATTAACGCAGTGTCAAGACTATGGCTCGAAACTCGTGTCTCAGCATCACTGCAAAGCCAAGAAGCAGGGCTCGAATCCCACATCTCAGCATCACTACAAAGCAAAGACGTGGGGCTCGAAGCCCGCATCTCAGCAGAGCTCAACGCCCGCGTCTCAATACCACAGCAATGCCTAAATGCAGGGCTCGTGGCCCGCATCCAGCATCATCTCAATGGCTAAATGCTGAGCTCAAGTCCGCGTTTCAACTACAAATAAGCCTTGCGTCTTAGTTATAACTACACCTATTACTGGGTCAAGTACTGCCCACATAATAAGGAGACTTAACCCCCATTATGGGGGATTTTTAAGAGACAGTTTTACCCCCTGAAACCTCTATAAATTGCTCAAGATGCTATTGAAAAAAGGTCAGAATTTTCAGCTGAGGAATACTTATAAAGAGAACCTCTTCTACCAACTTGTTGAGTTCAAGTTTTTGCCTAAGTCTCTTTGAAATTTCATTGGATAGGAGCTGTGCTACTCCATCAGTGATCCTAGGAGAAGATTTTCAGAAGAGCTTGATGTTCACCCAGTTAACAAAAAACAAGAATTACTTTCCACCGCTACGCAAGGAACCCAACCCTAAACAAGGAGGGGATCTGAGCTTGAGCATCTCTTCTCTCTTGTAGTTGGAAATTTGAATTGTAATTTTTCATTGATTAAAGGAAATTTTGCATTATACTTTTAACTTCCCCCCGTACAATATTACCAAGTGAAGTATAAAAGCACGAATTTAAAATTTTGAAAACTAGTTTAAAATTCTTCAAATTTAAATCAAATCATATATCTCATGAAACATGTATATTACATAAGAATTGTCACTCAAAATTTATATAGCATAAACATATGCTCATGAATGTGAAATTGTGAGTAAACAAAAGGTGAGCACAGAAGGGTCATGTAAGAAACATATTCATGAAGACAAAGTAATAAAACTCAAAATTACTCATCAAAACTAACATGAAATTCTTTTTCATAAGCATGATATATCATGTAACATGCAAGAATCATCAAAACTAGAACATGCAAGTACAATCCAATATAAATTGAGTACGCAAATGAAATGGTACATATATAGCATGAAAAATAAGTATATCTCAAGAATTGTACATATATCATACAAATTTTAACGAGATTTACATATTAATATATATTTAAAATATGCAAACTGTGATATGCTAAGAAATTATTCAATTAAAGTATGCGCAAACATAATATGGAGGATAGAGAAGTTATCAAACAGATAGACCTAATCTCACCATTTCCCTAAAACGAGGTAGTCCTCCCACCTAAACACTTTGAAAATGATGATGATGAGATGTCATATAATGAGCTTGCATTGCTTTGTGAAAACTTCTTGAAAATTATCTTATTAAACACGTTTTGGTATAATAAACTTTTATCTTATTCAATTTGTTTCATATTTATATGCAATGCCTTGATCTATTATTCACATTCAGTATATGATGTTTTTGGTCGAAGGTGGCATGGAAGGAGGATGGCGTGTTGTTCGGGAAAAACCGCGCATTTAAAAAGTTTATGTTTTGAAATCAAGAGTTAAAGTGTGTGTGTTTTAGCTTCCTCGATACTTCTGTTATAGCATAGAGACTAAAACGAGTCGAATCCATAAGGACGGGAGGCGATAGAAGCTTACACGGTATGTTCACGTGTATGTTAAAAGTTATTCAATGTTTTAAAGAATGAAAAGAAAAGAAAACAAAGAATGAAAAGAGAAGAGTACGGTGAAACACGAAGAAGTGGGAAACATAGAAGAAATGGTTTTTGTGGTTTTTGATATATTTCTAAAACAAAGTAAAAATGTAAGAAAACCCATGACTACTAACTACTAATAGCTCCACTAACTATTGGAAGGGGATATTCATAAAGAATAATCATCTGTCCCAGTTTCTTTCATGAATTCAATGGATCAAAATTATATATTCCAAGTTTTCCTTCGTTACTCTTTGAATTCAAAATTGATTGCTTTATATCTCTTGTTACTCGTAGAGGTCAGCTTTTAAAATGATAGTGCAAACGTCTTGTTCCATTTTTGGATCTCCTCCTAACACTTCTTACAATAATTACAAATTGCATTAATTACCCCACCAACCTTTCTTCTGAAAATGCTACCAAATAACAGAGGTATGCTTTCACTTTTTTCCAAGTTTTTCATTTAAATCATTCTACTCTGAGGTATTACCAGCCTCTTGAGTTGTATTTGTAGTATCGATGGGATCGCTTGCAACATCTACCCCACCGTCATTGTTAACACCTTGTTCTTGAGTATTGTTAGTTCTCAATGAAATTTCTTCTTGTGTAGTAGCCATTGAGAATCTAAAATAAGAAATAAAAATATTTATTGTTAGCTGTTAAGCAAAAAAATATATCACAGATTATATATATATAATTTGTGATATAATTACATCCAAACTCAACACAACAAGTGCAAGCTACACTTAAACCATCAAAACTAACAAAAGGAAGCATGGAGTGATGTAATGTTAGCTTGTTAGAGAGTTTGGATGTTAGAGTATCAGAATCCATCATCATAAGTCATCAATGGCTCTTGCAAGAGCAAGGCTAAGTAGAGGCTATTATATTCATGTGGATCATCAAGTAAGAAGTCAGCAAGTTATTGGTTAGTAGTAAGTTTCTATGAGAGAAAATGAGCTAAATATATAAAAGGAGTTAGAGAAGAAAACAAAAAAAGGTAAAGAGACAACCTTTCATAGCTTGTCACCTTCTATTACAAGTATTCTTGCTTTACAACCATGTATCACTCTCTCTCCTATTACAAGATCTACAAGAAATGAAAAATACAAAGGAGGAGGAAGAAGAAGAACTAAATTAAACTACCCTAAACTACAACAAGGGAAAAACCCTAAAAACTAACCTAAAAACACTTTAAAAACTCCTCTCTTGAGCTCTAGAAAGCCCCATGTATTTTTAGACAAAGAAGGTATCTGGGTATAGGTGCGGAATTGCGCGTCAAATCCTGGTGCGCGGCTCCACACCATCGCGGCCTAAGCCGCGTTTTTGCGGCTGACGCGTGCAGCGCCGTCTGTTGCGTGCTGCCCGCTTGTCCCCCTGTCAGCTACATATCCTGGTTTCTAGTTTTGGGCCCCTGGTTTTGACGAAACCACTCTCCAAGGTCAATGACTATCTTTATAGGCTTTTAATCACCAATTAAATGGTGATTTTAGGTCTTCTTCTTCATTTCATGCCATGAACCTAGAAACATACAAGAGAGGTATTATTAGCAGAATTTAATATAAAATAAGTGTGAGAATTTGGTATGAAATATGCAGTTTTAGAGACTAATCACACCCCTACACTTATCTTTTGCTCGTCCCGAGCAAAAAAAAAACTAAGAAAATTATTACACTACTTTCACAGGTGGCGCGATTGCACTGAACACGTGCAACAAGCCGTTAAACCTCTAGGTTTTCCCTAGAGGAGGGGTTTGTCTCCTGAGGGTTTTCAGCAGATTACACCCAAAAAATCCATAAAGAAAGAAATCAAATATTAGTATTTGAAAACGTATTTTGAAATAGAAAAAAGTGTTAAAATATTTTTGCGAAAATTTAAGTGATCCAAGGTCATAAATTAACCAAAAATTATTTTTCCTTAAACTAAGTCAAAATGCAAATCTTATTATAAATTAAATGTAACAATTTAAAATTGAATCGATTCTTTGATCTTTCACAAAACTCTTAGAAAAATATGCACTTTGTGAACAGTGAAGATTTTTGAGATATTGGCTCTAACTTTCATGCCATTTATTTATATAATTATTATTTTTCTTCTCTTAGTTTTCTTAGGCTTTCTAGCTTACCCGGGTAGTGAGTTTTAGCTGGTGATTCCCAAATAAGATACGTTTAGGGCACCAGATGAGAAAATACCCCTCGGACTTAAGGACTCGAGTAAATAAGGCCACAAAACTAAAGGGGATTATTTTATTTTTTTCCACCATTTTAAGCGTGAATAATCATGCTTCCTAAGGTATAATTTCCAACTTGAATAAGTGATTTTATTATTATATTTTTTATATATATTTTTTATGACATTTTCTTATGGCATTTTTATTCTTTGTTTCAATCCCATAAAATTGTGTAAGTGTGAAATGCATAAGTCTAAGAAAAAAATTCAAGATCAAATTATCTTTTCAATCTTACTTCCTTATCCTAAAATTTAAATAAGATCTATTATTTTGACGTGGTTTAAAAATTCAAAATTTTAGGTCTTTCTAATTCTTAATATAATCTTAATTTTCTTAAAAATAAATCAAAACTATTTCTCTTAATTTAAAAAGTTTTGTAAAAAGAAAAAAAGAGTTTCTATATAAAAGAAAATTTTAAAAAAGTTCCTAAAATGAAATGTAAAAGAAAGAAAATGTAAAACTAACTATTAGTAAATCCTCCCGTACACTTATCTCATGAATTATTCTCAATGCATCGTGAATATGTATATACATGAAACAAATGGGAAGAGAAGAAAAATTATCACATGGTGGTGGCTTCGGTGGTGATCTGATGGGCCAAGCGTTGCTACCCAATCAAGATAATGTGGTAGCTCACGCAATCCACCTTTATTGACCTCTTTTTTATCTACATATTTGTAATCCCCAATTTTAATAGGATCATGCAAGATCCTATCATGAAAATTATTCCCTGTACATGACCGATCTTGGAAGATCATCACTGAGTCATTCTGGTCAATACCTTGATCCAACAATAGAATGTGATTTTGTGGAATGGATGATTTGGGCTTTGAAATGAAAAGTTCGCGAACTAATACTAACTCGGGAAAATCTACTTTAGGTTCAAGAGTCAGCTTAGATTCAAGAGTTTAGTCCAAATCAAAGAATTTAATTTCACATTCTATTCCTATCAATGAAGTGTGACAATCCAAAAGAAGTGGTTTAATTTTAAAATCCATGGATACAGGAATCGATGTTGGCTCGGGCAATGGGTCCAACTTGGACAAGGATGCCAAAGTCAGCATAGAAAAAATTGAATCACAAAGTTGTGGGTCGGGTTCACATTCATATTCAAGTTCAATTCATTGAAATAAAAACTTACCAATTTGTCAATGAGTTGATATTGGTCAAGTTTAAAGTTTTGTGGTAAAATTGAATCTTGGTCAAAGTTTTCAAGATTTCATAATTTTTGGCTTTCATCAATATGATTAGAAGTATGAGGAAATAGTCAAAGATTGGGTAGGGAGAGTTTCCTTATTCCAACACATGTTTTCCAATCGACTATGTCTAGCTTCTATCATATTAAAAGGATCGCTTTAGAATTGAATCATGGATTCCGTACTTTTTTCTAAGTCGGTATGTTCTTCTTGATGTGGGATTTGAAAAATTAAGTAAGGATCTTGGATTTGAAAACTTTGATGAGATTTTGAGTTTTCTAATTTTAAATTTGTCGCTCGAGTTCCTCTAAGGCTTCTATCCTCATTTCTCAGTCAATTGGTTCTTCTAATGGTTGTTCGGGAGAAGGAGTATATGAAGCTGGATGTTGGTAAGGTGGTTGACCATATGACTCAGGAGAGTTATATCCCTACTGACTCTGTGAAGAGTGGTAATGAATTATTCAGTCTTGTTCATATTATTGGGACTGGGGCACAAATTGAGCAGACAATCCCAATTCGGCATATATTATTAGTTCATGTTGTACCGGGTCAGAGTTATCCGAGTCAAATGAGCTCGGGGTGAAATATGGATTCATATTAGGATTGAAAAAATTGTTGCTGTTAAAAACCATTTCAAAATTTACAAACAAACAAACAAACAAATAAAGAAAAAGTAAAAGAAAACAAGCCTATGCGAGGGTTGACTTAGACCTATACGACTCCTAACTGGTTAGACTGCCCATGGGGGTACATTGTCAGAATCTGACCACAAGTTAATCGGCCAGGTAGGGGCAAGATCAGTGGGAGGTATCCGTGCTAGAGCAACAGGCCTAATTATACCAAATCACTATTCTTCGAGGTTTCGCCTCTCAATCCCAAACCTTAAACATCGATTTTACAAGAGTCAAAGTATAACAACTTCCCCCTTAGGTCAATCTCCTAAATTAGTCCGAGATGTCCCTAGGGGTCAACGTCTAGCAAATTTTATTAAGGCTTAGGTTGTGTGAGTGGGGAGGTGATTTTTGGGCTAAGAGAGGGTAATGACTTTCCCACCTTATGTTGTGTTGGGTTTTGCCTTTAAATTCAATTCGTTCAAGTGTGCAATATAGATAAGAATGAGCATACAAAGAGAGTAAATTACCCATGTGGTTGTCTTATGCTATATGCAATGTCATATGTACACCTCGGTCTAGATCACAACAACACAAGAACAAAATACAGTATATTGGAATGAAAATTGACACGTGCCTAGATGCAAATGTCTAAACCATTTTAAAGCATCCAATTTTTGTATTTTAGTTCTTAAATTATTACAGTGCATTGGTAATATGGATAAAAACTAGTAGCAGAATATAAGAATATACAAGAAATTTACCGAACGATATAAAAGCAAGTGTGGACTTTTACAATTCTAAAACTTTAACCTGCACACCAAAAAAAGAAGAAAAGTTAACAAAAATGTAAAATCAAACCGTTCCCATCCCCGGCAACGGCGCCAAAATTTGTTCGGAGGAAAACCGCACACAAAAAGTATATGTTTTGAAATCAAAAATTAAAGTGTGTACGCTTTGACTTCCTAGTTACTTCCATTATAGCATTGAGGCTAAAATGAGTCGAATCCATAAGGACAGGAGGCGATAGAAGCTTACACGATATGTTCACGTGTATGTTAAAAGTTCTTCAATGTTTTAAAGAATGAAAAGAAAAGAAAACAAAGAATGGAAAGAGAAGAGTACGTTGAAACACGAAGAATCGAGAAACATAGAAGAAACTATTTTTGTGGTTTTTGATATATTTCTAAGACAAAGTAAATATTTAAGAAAACACATGGCTACTGACTACTAATAACTTTACTAACTATGCTAACCTCTTAGTGATAGTTGCCTCACAAGTATCCTTGGTCATCACTAGTCCTTGATTCAAGAGCGTTTCAAAGCATGACCCATGCGATAACTTTCATATCCAAACTCAACAAAACAAGTGCAAGCTACACTTAAACCATCAAAACTAAACAAGAGTAAGCATGGAGTAAAGTAATGTTACCTTGTTAGAGAGTTAGGATGTTAGAGTGTTAGACTCCATCATCATGAGCCATCAATAGCTCTTGCAAGGGCAAGGTCATGTAGGTTATCAAGTAAGAAGTTAGCAAGTTAGTGGTTAGTTGTTAGTTGCTATGAGAGAAAATTAGCTAAACATGTAAAAGGAATTAGAGAAGAAAACAAAGAGAGGTAAAAAGAGAACCTTTCATAGCTTGTCACCTTCTATTACAAGCACTCTTACTTTCCAACCATGTATCACTCTCTCTCCTTTTACATGATCTACAAGAAATGAAAAATAAAAAGGAGGAGGAAGAAGAAGAACTAAACTAAACTACCTAAACTACAACAAGAAAAAACCCTAAAAACTAACCTAAAAGCCACTTCAAAACTCCTCTCTTGAGCTCTAGAAAGCCCCAGGTATTTAAAGACGAAGAAGGGTATCTAGGTATAGGTACGGAGCCACGCGTCAAATCCTGGAGCGCGGCTCCACACCAAAGCCGCGAAAACGCAGTGCCGCCTGTTGCGTGCTGTCCGCTTATCCCCCTATCGGCTGCATATCCTGGTTTCTGATTTTGTTCCCCTGGTTTTTGACGAAATCACTCTCCAAAGTTAATGGCTATCTTTATAGGATTTTAATTACCAACTAAATGGTGATTTTGGGTCTTCTTCTTCATTTCATGCCATGGATCTAGAAACATACAAGAGAGGTATTATTAGCAGAATTTAATATAAAATAAATGTGAAGATGTGGTATGAAATATGTAGTTTTAGAGACTAATCACATGTTTATGCGTATTGATTCATCATTGACCATCTTATTAGATATGCACATGACTTAATGTTTTAATTGATATATCATTTAGTCATGATTCATTGATCCTGATAGATAAGCATAACTTGAGAGGAGCTTTACTAAGTTCTCTCTTATTATTTATTTTAAATAACTCATATGTTTTGTAATTATCAAAAAGGGGGATATTGTTTGCCCAAGGTTGCAACTTGCTTCTTATTTTGATGATAATAAAACTTATGTATTTATTTAGTACTAATCAAGTTTTAAGTGTTTAAGTATTTTTCAGGGTTCAAGAGGATTCAAAGTATTTCTTCCTCAAAAGGAAGATTTTGATGTCTCAAGTTTACTCAAGAATGGGATTCAAGTTAGGACAATCAAGATTCACGTTTTGAAGAAGCGCACTTGAAGATTTCTAGTTGACATATTGAACCTATGTAAGAAAATAGGTTGTTAAAGTATGAATGTAGAATTGATGCTCAAGAAGTCTCATATACAAAATATAAATTTTCTTATATAGTTTTTATTTTCTTTGGTATTTCACTAAATGGACTCTTGATACATGTCTATATTATTCAAAATTCCATATCCTATTTTCAACATGTATTTCTTAGCTTATGTATTGCCGAACCAAATTTCGAAATTATTTGAAATGTTTAAAAATTGATTCTACTATAGATTCTTTCCTAAAAATTATTTTGTGTGGGGTCGCTCGACCGACCGGTCGACCGTTCCAATGCAGTAGTTTTACACTACCGTCAATTGACCGACCAATTGGCCGTTTGTGCACATTTCTAGTGTATACGTTGTCGGGCAACTGACCGGTCGATCGACAAAGGCTTGAAGTGTTTTGGTCAGATTTCGGTCGACCGGTCGGTCAATAGACTGAAAGCTTTTTCTTGATTTTTAGGGTTAGGAAGATAATTTGTCAAAGTAATTTAGTCTTGATCTTTACCTTGATGAAATATGCACACTTCATACACTTACACACTTAAGGTTCAAAAACAAAGATTCTTATGCCTTATAAAAAAAAAAGAAAAAAAAGATAAATAAATCTAATTATTGATTAGCTAGGTGCTTTGGCCTAAGTAAGCCTTGGTATTTATGCGAAAGATGATTAGATAAGTTTGAGAAAAAAAATCCTCTGATTAAGCTGGGTATTTGTGCCTAATAAAGCATAAGTATTCACGCCTAAAAGTGATTCATATAATAAAATCCTTAGTTTTGTGGCCTTGTTTGCTCGAGTCCTTAAGTCCTTGGGGTGTTTTCTCACCCGGTGCCCTAAGACCGTTTGGTTTGGGAGTCATCGATTAAAGGCTCGTTACATGGGCAGATTAGAAAGCCTAATAGAAATAAGGAATAATACCACCAAAATATATATATATATATATATATATATATATATATATATATATATATATATATATATATATATATATATATAAGGCATAAGAGTTAGAGTTAATGAACCCTTAGTCAAAATTTTCACAATCACAAGGTGCATATGACTTAGGGTAAAGTAATAGACTAGATGAGAAGTACAATTTGACTCCTTACTTTGATTGATAACAAATTTTTGAATAGAGACTAAATTTAGGAATGAAAAATTCAATTTTCATATAACTTATAGAATGCTTAAATCTTACAATTATATTTCAAATATTTTTCTCTTTCAAAATGCCTTTCGAAAATACTAACTCTTTGTTTCTCTTTCTTTATAAATTTTGTTGGTACAATCCGCTGAAAACCCTCACGAGACAAAACTCGTCCTCTAGGGGAAACCTAGAGGTTTAACGGCTTGTTGCACATGCTCAGTGCAATCGCGTGACCTGCGAAAGTGGTCTAATAATCCTTAGTATAGTTTAGTTGTTTTGCTCGAGGACGAGCAAAAGATAAGTATGAGGGTGTGATTGGTCGCTAATGTTGCATATTTAATATCATATTTCCATACTTATTATAGAATAAAAGCTGCATTGTCCTAATTAAATGTTTAATTTATTTGCAGGCCCATTCCTTAAGGAGATGAAGAGAAATGAGCCCAAAAGCCCACCAAAATTCTGAATTAAATCAGAATTAATTTGAGCTCACTGAATCAGGGCAAAATCAAGAGGTTGAAAACCGATTGAGAAGAATCCTCTCAGAATCGATCGGTTAAAGCCAAGAATCGAAGGCCATTTCGTCACAATCCTGGACTCAAACGAGAAAACCAACTGAAGATAAAAGCAGAACGTGAAACATGGGAGACCCACCAACAGGGTGTGGCCACCTGGCCACACCCTGGCCACGAAAACGCGGCCAAAGCCGCGTTTCCGCGGCTTGGTTGTGGAGTTAGGGGGAGCGTCAGCTCCCCCGATCTCCCCGGGATCCTGTAGGTTGGGTTTTTGCCTATAAAATGCCAGTATTTTCACTGAAAATCGGACGACCATGCAGAGATAGGATTTAGCCTAGTTTTCATTTCTCGTAGTTTAGGTTTTCTTTTCTTTTTATGTAATTTGTATGTAAGCTTAGGTTAGATGAAGATTCATGTAAGTAAGAGAGAGAGGCTGATGTTAAGAGTGACACCGATGTACCCTCCTCCTTTCTTCCATTGTTTCTGCAAGTAATAAAGGTAAATGTTTTTGTTTAATGTTCATAATTCCTTTTGTTTCCTTATTCCTCTTTCTACTTTACCTCTTTTGTTTTTGATGAGCTTGCAAGTGAATCCAGAAGTATAAGTATACAAAAGCCTTTGTGAGTGCCAACGATACTTCATGAACACGTTCTCCTCCTCAAGATCCGTATCACTTCATTCTTGCAAGGCTTGATGACATAATGCAAACAGGGATTGAGCTCGGTCTTATGACCTATGCGTTGAACGCCTCCAAAGCAAGGAAGAACATGCAAAGGTTTCCAAGTAAGTCATCAATCAAATTAGATAAGTATTTCTTCAACCTTCTTTCTTTTCTTTTATTTCTTTAGTATAGATCACCACATCTCCCAAATCTTTCATCATTTCTTTTCCAACTCATTTGTACATAGTCGCTTTCTGATTCTCCACCTTCTTCATCTATCGCTTTCTTTTTAACTTTAACATTTAACTCTTCTTTAATTTTTCTTTCTTAAAAACAAAGAAGAACTTTCGTTTTGTTTTCATAAAGATTTCAATACAGAACCTTGAACGCTTCCATCGCAAACCCTCCTTGTGGATCACGACCCGCATAGCCACTTGCTATAGCGGTAAGAATTGAGCACTTGCACATCTTTATTCTTAGATCTAAAATTCTATATTTTGTGTGCAGGTTTTGCTTCAATCAAATTTTGAAACTAGTTCCTCTAGTGAGCCTTCCTCTTCCTCAGAATTGAAAGCCCTACCTGCGCATCTCAAGTACGCTTATCTAGGCGAACAAGAGACCTTTTCCGTCATTATTGCCTCCCATTTAAATGACGGGGAAGAAAAAGATTTGAAAGCAATTCTAAGAAAACATAAGGAAGCCATCGGGTGGACTATGACTGATATCAAGGGATTAAGTCCAACCATCGTTCAACACCGCATCCATCTCAATGAAGACGCCACACCCAAGAGAGACCCGCAGCGTAGGTTAAACCCTATAATGCAAGAGGCTGTTCATGCTGAAATCATAAAACTCTTAGACAATGGGATAATTTATCCCATTTCTGATAGCCAATGGGTCAGTCCTGTCCACGCGGACCCAAAGAAATCTGGTTTCACCGTAGTGGAAAATGAGAACAAAGAGTTGGTTCAAACTCGACTTCCCACGAAGATTCGAGTTTGCATTGACTATAGGAAGCTGAATGCTGCAACTCGTAAGGACCATTTTCCACTTCCCTTCATTGATCAAATGCTTGAACGTTTGGCGGGTCACGAGTATTACTGTTTCTTGGACGGTTACTCGGGCTATAACCAGATCCCTATCGCTCCTAAGGACCAAGAAAAGACTACGTTCACATGTCCATTTGGGACATTTGCTTATCTTCGAATGTCCTTCGGCTTATGCAATGCCCCAGAAACGTTTCAACGTTACATGTTGAGTCTTTTCTCAGATATGGTAGAACGCTTCTTAGAAATCTTCATGGATGATTTCTCTATCTACGGAGATTCATTCACTCAATGTCTCCACCATCTTGAACTCATCCTCCAACGTTGTGCTGAGAAGAATTTGACACTGAACTAGGAGAAATGCCACTTCATGGTAAAACATGGAATTGTCTTGGGTCATGAAATCTCCAGAAAGGAATTGAAGTGGATAGAGCCAAAATTGAGGTTATTGCTAAGCTTCCCATGCCCAAATGCGTTAAGGACATTAGATCCTTCTTAGGACACGCTGGTTTTTACCGACGATTTATCAAGGATTTTAGCAAAATTGCTAGGCCCTTGACTAATCTGTTAGCTAAGGATGTGTCCTCTACTTTCGATACTGAATGCATAAATTCTTGGGAGAAGCTTAAGAGAGAGTTTATTTCTGCACCAATCATATCTGCACTGGATTGGTCTAAGCCGTTTGAGACATGTGCGATGCTTCTGATTTTGCCATAGGCGCTGTCCTAGGACAACGCATTGATAACAAGCAGCATGTGATCTACTACTCTAGTAGGACTCTAAATGATGCTCAAATGAACTACACTACGACCGAGAAGGAATTCTTGGCAGTAGTGTTTGCCTTAGAGAAGTTTCGTCCCTACCTACTAGGGTCCAAAACCACCGTTTTCACTGATCATTCTGCGCTTAGGTACCTCATGATGAAGAAGGATGCCAAGGCCCGACTCATTCGTTGGATCCTCCTTCTTCAAGAATTCGATCTTGAGATTCGAGACAAGAAAGGCGTAGAAAATGTCGTTGCTGACCACCTCTCACGAATCCCTAATTCTCTATGCAACGAATTACCATCAATGAGAATTTTTCTGATGAACATCTCTTAGCTATCTCTAGGGAACCTTAGTTTGCTGATATAGTGAATTACTTAGTCACAAACCAAACTCCGTCTCATTGGTCCAAAAACGATGTGCACCGGTTCTTGTCCCAAGTCCGGTATTTCTTTTGGGAGGAACCGTATCTTTTCAAGTACTGTTCTGACCAAATTATTAGGAGATGCATTCTTGATGAGGAGGTTAAGAGTGTTTTATCCTTCTGTCACGAACTTGCATGCGGTGGACACTTTGGTCCCCGCAAGACTGCTGAAAAGGTGCTACAAAGTGGGTTTTATTGGCCCACTCTGTTCAAGGATGCTTATGAATTCTGCAAGACGTGCCCTAGATGCCAAATGGTAGGAAGGATCTCACACCGAAATATGATGCCCCTCAACCCAATTCTAGAAATAGAACTCTTTGATGTTTGGGGCATCGACTTTATGGGTCCATTTCCTAATTCATTTGGGAACTAATACATATTGGTTGCTGTGGATTACGTGTCCAAATCGGTAGAAGCCATTCCTTGTAGAACTAATGATAACAAAGTTGTCATAAAGTTTTTGAAAGAGAACATTTTTTCCCGCTTCGGAACCCCTCATGCTATCATCAGTGATAATGGCACTCACTTTTGCAATAGATCTTTTGAAGCCCTTATGCGAAAGTATGCCATAACTCACAAGTTGTCCACACCATATCATCCTCAAACCAGTGGGCAAGTTGAGGTTTCAAATAGACAAGTCAAGCTTATATTGGAGAAAACTGTGAACCAAAACCGGAAAGATTGGTCCTTCAAACTTGTAGATGCTCTATGGGCCTATAGGACCGCTTTCAAGACGATTTTAGGAATGTCTCCCTATAGGTTAGTCTATGGCAAACCTTGTCACTTGCCTGTTGAGTTAGAGCACCGAGCCTTATGGGCAATCAAGCAGTTGAATTTTGACTTGACTAAGGCCGGTGACCTTCGAAAATTATAAATTTCCGAATTGGAGGAATTGAGAAATGAGGCCTATGAAAATGCTATGATCACTAAAGATAGAGTCAAGATTTTCCATGACAAGCACATTATCAGAAAGACCTTTGTCCCTTGACAAAAAGTCTTACTCTATAATTCTAGGCTTCATCTATTTCCAGGAAAATTGAAATCGAGATGGACTGGGCCATTCGTTGTAAAAACCGTGTTTCTACATGGTGCAGTTGAGATCAGTGACCCTAAGAATGGAAATGACTTTAAGGTAAATGGTCAACGCCTTAAACCTTTCTTGGAATCGGTGCCGGTAAATGAAACAGCAATGGGTCTTTTTGACCCAGTGTATCGGTAACTTTCCTCCTTTCCATTTTATTTCATGCACTTATACATTACTTTCATACATTGGGGACAATGCATGAGATAAGTGTGGGGAAGGGCTCTAACATGACTAAAAAAAAAAAATTGAAAGGGTAGACAATATTTTGATATATTTTTTGTAAGCATTTAAGTCAATTTTAAGGAATAGAAGAATCATAATTAGGATTCTTACAGTTGGTCAAAATAAGATAACTTGTTTGACTTTTAGGGTCAGGAAGAAAATTTGGGAAAGTAATTTAGTCTTGATATTTACCTTGATGACATATGCACACAAAATACACTTACACACTTAGGGTTTAAAAACAGAGACTCTTATGCCTTATAAAAAAATATTAAAAAAAACCTAATTATTGATTAGCTAGGTGCTTTGGCCTAAGCAAGCCTTAGTATTTATGCAAAAGATAATTAGATAAGTTTGAAAAAAATGTGTGTATCTTCTGATTAAGCTGGGTATTTATGCCTCATGAAGCATAAGTATTCACGCCTAAAAGGGGTACATCGTATAAATAAAAACCTTAGTTTCGTGGTCTTATCTGCTCGAGTGTTCAAGTCCTTAGGGGTGTTTTCTCACCTGGTGCCCTAAAACTGTCCGGTTTGGGTGTCACCGACTGAATGCTCGTTACATGGGCAGATTAGAAAGCCTAATGAAATTGAGGAATAAATTTCACCAAAAATAAATAAATATAAGGCATAGGAGTTAATGTTGAAGAACCCTTAGTAAACTTCATAGTCACGATGGTGCATACGACTCAGGGTAAATTAATAGACTAGATGAGAAGTACAATTTGACTCCTTACTTTAATTGATGACATGTTTTTGAATAGAGACTAAGTTTAGGAATGAAAGATTTGATATTCCTATAACTTACAGAATACTTAAACTCTCACAAATATACTTCAAATATTTTCTCCTTAAAAAAAAATTACTTTTCGAAAATACTAACTTTTTTCTCTTTCTTTTTGGATTTTGCGGGTGTAATCCGCTGAAAACTCTCACGAGACAAAACTCGTCCACTAGGGGTAACCTAGAGGTTTAACGGCTTATTGCACATGCTCAGTGCAATCGAGTAACCTGCGAAAGTGGTCTAATAATTGATTAGAATTAGTTTGATGTTTTGCTCGAGGGTGTGATTTGTCACATATGTTGCATATATTTTGTTACCTTTACCATGCTTTTTAGCTAATAAATTATATTAATAAGCTTTCTTTTTCTTCGCTAAATGTAGGCCCAAGTGCTTAAAGAAAGAAAAGAGAAACAAGCCCAAAAGCCCACCAAATTCTGAATTAATTCAGAATAAATTCGAAATGAAGAAATCTGGGCTAAATCTTGGCAAATCAAGAGGTTGGGAAGAATCCTCCCTAAATCGAGCGATTGAAGCCACAAAATCAAAGGCTGTTTCGTCAACGGTTGGAGCAGAAACAAGAAAACCAGCAGGAGATACGGACCAAACAACAAACCAGTGATCTCCCCCCTTTTGGTGTGGCTACCTGGCCACACCAGGGCCACTGAAACGCGGCCCAAGCCGCGTTTTCACGGCCAAACAACTTCTATTGGGGGAGCGTTTGCTCCCCCAATCTTCCCGGGATCCTATCCTTTAGGTTTTTGCCTATAAAAACTGGTTTCAGCAGGGAAAAATGCATCGAAGACTAGGATTAAGTTTTACATTTATTTTCTTAGGATTTAGGTTCTTTGTTAGCTAGAACAAGAGTTGTAATCTTGCTTTTTAATTTGTAGTCCAGTTTCAAAACTTGTGAGAGAGAGGACTGAGAGCTTGTACTTGAAGATTGAAGTGACAACAATACAAAAGTCGAGCCAATTTCTCTTCCACTTGCAGTACGGTATGGTTTGCATTATGACTTTGTTTTCTTCTTCCTTCTCCATGGATAACTCAACGTTTTTCTGGGCTTGCTATCAAATTCTCTCTGGCTTTTCTTCTCTCTTGTTTTTAAAAAAAAAGGCCCGATGACTCATATGAATGCCTTACTTAAAAGCTTTTCTTTTTGAAAGTGTTCTTGAAGGCACATGAGGATGAGTATGGATAGTTGAATTCACAATTCTTTCACGAACATGTCTTGAATCGTTTTTAATTCATTCTTGCTTCTTCGCGCTTGATGTTTTAATATTCAATCCTACGATTTCTTGAAGAAAATGACTCAACTCTTCTAACATCTTATGTGCTTTACTTAAAGCTTTCTAAAAAGTTAACTCTAAGTTTTGCAAATGATCATTTGAGGGACTTAACATTTTAAAAGAAGAATGAACAATTGAGTAGTGAGATAGTGAGCCCAGACTTTCTTTATTATTACAAACAACAAAATAATTTCCAAGTTTTCTCAATCACCTTCTCCAAAACCTTTTCTAAAAAGTTGCAATTTTTCTTTCATTCATCTCTTTCTTCCCATTCTCTTTTTCATAAAAAAAACGAACACAATTCCTTGTTTTAAAACGATTCACCGAAAAGCTTCCATCGCATCCCTCCTTGTGGACACGACCCATTAGCCACAAGCTACACGGTAAACTCTTAAACTTTTTGATTGTTCTTTATTTTAGCAACAGTCACAATCTTATAACTATAATTTCCATAACGATCAAAATTTGATTGAAGCAAAACCTGCACACAAAATACAGAATTTTAGATCTAAGAATAAAGATGTGCAAGTGCTCAATTCTTACCACTATAGCAAGTGGCTATGCAGGTCGTGATCCACAAGGAGGGTTTGCGATGGAAGCGTTCAAGGTTCTGTATTGAAATCTTTATGAAAACAAAACAAATGTTCTTCTTTGTTTTTAAGAAAGAAAAATTAAAGAAGAGTTAAAGGTTAAAGTTAAAAAGAAAGCGATAGATGAAGAACGTGGAGAATCAGAAAGCGACTATGTACAAATGAGTTGGAAAAGAAATGATGAAAGATTTGGGAGATGTGGTGATCTATACTAAAGAAATAAAAGAAAAGAAAGAAGGTTGAAGAAATACTTACCTAATTTGATTGATGACTTACTTGGAAACCTTTGTATGTTCTATCTTGCTTTGGAGGCGTTCAACGCATAGGTCATAGATCGAGCTCAGTCCCTGTTCACATTATATCATCAAGCCTTGCAAGAATGAAGTGATACGGATCTTGAGGAGGAGAACGTCTTCATGAAGTATCGTTGGCACTCACAAAGGCTTTTGTATACTTATATTTTTGGATTCACTTGCAAGCTCATCAAAAACAAAAGAGGTAAAGTAAAAAGAGGAATAAGGAAACAAAAGGAAATATGAACATAAAACAAAAACATTTACCTTTATTACTTGCAGAAACAATGGAAGAAAGAAGGAGGGTACATCGATGTCACTCTCAACATCAGTCTCTTTCTCTTACTTACATGAATCTTCATCTAACCTAAGCTTACATACAAATTACATAAAAAGAAAAGAAAAACCTAAACTACAAGAAATGAAAACTAGGCTAAATCCTATCTCTGCATGGTCCTCCACTTTTCAGCGCAAAGACTGCCTTTTTATAGGCAAAAACCCAACGTGCAGGATCCCGGGGAGATCGGGGGAGCAAACGCTCCCCCTAAATCCCCAACCAAGCCGCGGAAACGCGGCTTTGGCCGCGTTTTCGCGGCCAGCATGTGGCCAGGTGGCCACACCCTGTTGGTGGGTCTCCCCGGGTTCGAGTTCTGATTTTATCTTGGGTTGGATTTGCAGTTTAGCTCCGAGATTTTGAAGAAATAGCCGTTGATCTTTGTTTCAATCGATTGATTCTGAGAGAATTCTTCTCAACCAGTTTTCAACCTCTTGATTTTTCCCTGATTCAGTAAGCTCGAATTAATTTTGATTTAACTCAGAATTTTGGTGGGCTTTTGGGCTCATTTTTCTTGATCTCATTAAGGAATGGGCTTGCAAATAAATTAAACATTTAATTAGGACAATGCAGATTTTATTCTATAATAAGTATGGAAATATGATACTAAATATGCAACATTAGCGACCATCACACCCCCATACCTATCTTTTGCTCATCCTTGAGCAAAACAACTAAACTATACTAAGGATTATTAGACCACTTTCGCAGGTCGCGCGATTGCACTGAGCATGTGCAACAAGCCGTTAAACCTCTAGGTTTCCACTAGAGGACGAGTTTTGTCTCGTGAGGGTTTTCAGCGGATTACACCCACAAAATCCATAAAGAAAGAGAAAAAAAGTTAGGATTTTCGAAAAGCATTTTGAAAGAGAAAAATATTTGAAATATAATTGTAAGATTTAAGCAATCTATAAGTTATAGGAAAACTGAATTTTTCATTCCTAAACTTAGTCTCTATACAAAAATTTGTTATCAATCAAAGTAAGGAGTCAAATTGTACTTCTCATCTAGTCTATTACTTTACCCTAAGTCATATGCACCTTGTGACTGTGAAACTTTTGACTAAGGGTTCATTAACTCTAACTCTTATGCCTTATTTATATATATATATATATATATGTTTTTTTCTTTTTTGGTGGTATTATTCCTTAGTTCTATTAGGCTTTCTAATCTGCCCATGTAACGAGCCTTAATCGATGACTCCCAAACCAAATGGTCTTAGGGCACCGGGTGAGAAACACCCCAAGGACTTAAGGACTCGAGCAAACAAGGCCACAAAACTAAGGATTTTATTATATGGACCCCTTTTAGGCGTGAATACTTATGCTTTATTAGGCACAAATACCAGCTTAATCAGAGGATTTTTATATATATATTTTTTCAAACTTATCCAATCATCTTTCGCATAAATACTAAAGTTTGCTTGGGCCAAGGCACCTAGCTAATCAACAATTAGATTTGTTTATCTTTTTTTATTTTTTTTATTTTTTATAAGGCATAAGAATCTTTGTTTTTGAACCCTAAGTGTGTAAGTGTATGAAGTGTGCATATTTCATTAAGGTAAAGATCAAGGCTAAATTACTTTGACAAATTTTCTTCCTAACCCTAAAAATCAAACAAATAATCTTATTTTGACCAAGTATAAGAAATCCTATTTTGGATTTTTTTTATTCCTTAAAATTAACTTAATTTCTTTAAAAAAATATGTCAAAGTATTGTTTCTATTTTCAAAAAGTTTTTTTTTAAAGTAAAGAAAATGTTAATAATTTTTTAATAAAAAGAAAAAACTAAGTTATGTTAGACCCTCCCCCACACCTATCTCATGCATTGTCCTCAATGTATGAATTAATGCATAGATGCATGAAAAAGAAGAAAGGGAAGGAAAATGTTACCTTAAGTTGGTGGTTCCGGTGGTGGTCTGATTGGTCCACGAAATGCGGCCCAATCAACTTTTCGTTAGGTTCGGAGGAACCCACAGGAAATTTCACTAATATAACCCATTAAAATGATGAATCCATAAAGGATTTTTATTAAATATTGGACCCCATCTAATTTCCAATTTCCATAATTGATTTCGGAGTAAAATTTGTCAACCACCTTGTCCCAAAATGGGGTATGAAATGATAGAATGATTGACTTGGACTCAGGAAGTATAGGAACTAATACCGACTCAGGAAGATGACTTAAGTCAAGTAAAGGCTCAGGAGTCGAGAGTAGTTCAGGAAGTGGGTCCAAGTCAAGAAAGTGAAACTCAAGTCCACATTTCTTTTCCAACAATGGAATGTGACTTAATATTGGTGATTCAAGTTCAGGAATGATAAGTGGGGGAATCAAAACTGACTCTAAAATATTACTCAAGTTTGGTAACAAAACAGGAGTCAATATTGATTCAGAAAGTTGAACTGGATCACAGATTTGAGATTCTAGGTCACATATCTAATTGAATTCAATATCAAAAAAATGAGAACTTGCCAATTTGTCAATAGGATTTTCAAAAGTGTAAAATTGATCAAGTTCAATATGATCATTAAGAATGAGTGATTCAATTTCATTATGAATTGGCACAGGATTCAATGTTGACTTAGAAAAAAGATTGAAATCAGGTAAAGATACCGGAGTCATTATTGAATCAGGAAGTAAAATTGAATCACTAAGTTGAAGTTCATGATCATATTCATTTTCAAGTTCGATTTCAGGCAAGGGATGACTTGCCAAACTATCAATATTATTTGAAGTTTGGGCAAGTTCAAATGACTGTTGTGAAATGGAATCTTGATTTCCAAAACTACATGACTCTTCGGCTCTAACAGAATGGTTAGTGACATCAGAACTGGTCAAACGGTGAGAACGTAGAGATTGGACCATCATATCTATGTCACGATTACGAGCGTTTTGAGCATGAGTCATGGCTTCAAGCATCTTTTCATAGTTGAAAGGTTCATTGTTTTGATGAAAAGATGAAGTGTTGTCTTGGAATGGTGGTGAAATTGTGAGTCCATCAGATTTTGGGATTTTTGTTTGGACTCACGCATACTCATTTCCAAAATTGATGGTTTTCTATTTTGGACTGGTGGAACTGAGTATGAATCTTGAAAATATTGTGAATTAGGTGGAGAAGGAGGACAAGTTGGTTGAAAATTGGACTCGGGGTAGGTGAATCCCCACTGACTCTGTGAAGAGTTGAAATCATTCTGGAAATTATAGTTATTAGATGGGGGCATGGGTTATATTGATTCGGATAAGACCAATCCGGCACACTAGGTTGGTTAAAGTTATGATATGCCGGGTTGGTAATATCCGAAAAAGAATTTGATGTGTAATATGGATTATTATTGAAGTTAGAAAAATTGTTATTATAAGCCATATCACACAATGGAATACAAACAAAAAGAAAGAAAAACGAACAAATAAACAAACAAAAAAAGAAAAAATTCTAACCTAAGTTAGGGTAGACCTATGACCTAGACGACTCCTAACTGATTAGACTGTCCACGGGAGGTTTAATGCAGACTTTGACCACAAGCTAATCAGCCAGGTCAGGGCAAGGTTGGTGGGAGGTTTTCTGTCAAAGACGTTCCTTAATTAAATAACCACCAATCTTCGGGCTTTCGGCCCTTAATCCCTTTCCTAGACACTGATTTTGCAGGAGTCAAATTTCAACATTTTTCCCCTTAAGATAATCTCCTAATTGAGTCCGAGATGTCCCTAGGGCCAACGTCTACTCATTTTTAGTTAGGCTTGGGTTAGTGAGTGCTTGGAATCTAATTTTTGGGCCAAGGAAGGGTGATTAAAATCCCCACCTTATCTTGTTATGGGTTAGTGCCCTTAAGATAAGTTTGTGCAAGTGTACAAGATATGTAAATAAGATTCACTCAAAGTAATGAAAATCAACCAAGAGGTGAGTCCTATTCTACATGCAATGCGAACGTATCTTGCTCCAGCACTCTTCAACAGTAAAATAAAAGAATTGAAAAGACAAGTGCCTAAAATGCAAACGTCTAATCAATTTTTCTCTTTTTCAACAAGTATTTTACTGTTGGTTTATTAGCAGGCTTATGGTGATGGCATATAAGAAAAAAACAAATTGCAGAAAACTAGAATTTTGCAAGTTAAGTAGCCCTGCAAAAAACAACGTTAGTAGTCAACTCCTTTTTGCCGCGTATCCGCGGCTTTGGCCTCGCAAACACGGCAAAGCAGAGGGCACTTGATCTCTGCTTTCTAGAGCAGAGGCCCAAGACCACTTATACGTTACTGCAATTTTAATTTCCTGCTTTGCTTGCTCTATAACCTGCAACAGAGAAGAAAATTCGTTTTAGTTCTAAAAAATTTTCAATAAAATCAGATTTCAATAAAAACGTTACCCTCCCCGGCAACGGCGCCAAAAATTTGATTGCCAAAATAAAAAAAACAATCGAAAAGTTTCTGATTCCCCACGGTGGGCGCCATCAAAATTTGATTGAAGCAAAACCTGCACACAAAATACAGAATTTTAGATCTAAGAATAAAGATGTGCAAGTGCTCAATTCTTACCGCTATAGCAAGTGCCTATGCGGGTCGTGATCCACAAGGAGGGTTAGCGATGGAAGCGTTCAAGGTTCTGTATTGAAATCTTTATGAAAACAAAACGAAAGTTCTTCTTTGTTTTAAGAAATAAAAATTAAAGAAGAGTTAAAGGTTAAAGTTAAAAAGATAGCGATAGATGAAGAAGATGGAGAATCAGAAAGCGACTATGTACAAATGAGTTAGAAAAGAAATGATGAAAGATTTGGGAGATGTGGTGATCTATACTAAAGAAATAAAAGAAAAGAAAGAAGGTTGAAGAAATACTTACCTAATTGATTGATGACTTACTTGGAAACCTTTGCTTGTTCTACCTTGCTTTGAAGACGTTCAACGCATAGGTCATAAGATCGAGCTCAGTCCCTGTTCGCATTATATCATCAAGCCTTACAAGAATGAAGTGACACAGATCTTTAGGAGGAGAACGTCTTCATGAAGTATCGTTGGCACTCACAAAGGCTTTTGTATACTTATACTTCTGGATTCACTTGCAAGCTCATCAAAAACAAAAGAGGTAAATTAGAAAGAGGAATAAGGAAACAGAAGGAAATATGAACATAAAACTAAAACATTTACCTTTATTACTTGCAGAAACAATGGAAGAAAGGAGGAGGGTACATCGGTGTCACTCTCAATATCAGCCTCTCTCTCTTACTTACATGAATCTTCATCTAACCTAAGCTTACATATAATTACATAAAAAGAACAGAAAAACCTAAACTACAAGAAATGAAAACTAGGATAAATCCTATCTCTACATGGTCGTCTGATTTTCAGTGAAAATACTGGCATTTTATAGGCAAAAACCCAACCTACAGGATCCCGGGGAGATCGGGGGAGCAAACGCTCCCCCTAACTCCCCAACCAAGCCGCGAAAACGCGGCCACTGCGTGGACAAGTCAGCCAGCCAGGTGCACCAGCCAATAGTACCATTTCCTAATAGGTTGAAAAACAAGGGTCTAACATAACTTAGTTTTTCTTTTTAATAAAAAAAATTATTAACATTTTCTTTACTTTTAAAAAAAAAACTTTTTGAAAATAGAAACAATACTTTGACATATTTTTTTAAGAAATTAAGTTAATTTTAAGGAATAGGAAAATCCAAAATAGGATTTCTTATACTTGGTCAAAATAAGATTATTTGTTTGATTTTAGGGTTAGCAAGAACATTTGTCAAAGTAATTTAGTCTTGATCTTTACCTTAATGACATATGCACACTTCATACACTTACACACTTAGGGTTCAAAAACAAAGATTCTTATACCTTATAAAAAATAAAAAAAATAAAAAAGATAAACAAATCTAATTGTTGATTAGCTAGGTGCATTGGCCTAAGCAAGCCTTAGTATTTATGCGAAAGATGATTAGATAAGTTTGAAAAAATATATATATATAAATCCTCTGATTAAGCTGGGTATTTGTGCGTAATAAAGCATAAGTATTCACGCCTAAAAGGGGTCCAAATAATAAAATCCTTAGTTTTGTGGCCTTGTTTGCTCGAGTCCTTAAGTCCTTGGGGTGTTTTCTCACCCGGTGCCCTAAGACCGTTTGGTTTGGGAGTCATCGATTAAAGGCTCGTTACATGGGCAGATTAGAAAGCCTAATAGAACTAAGGAATAATACCACGAAAAAAGAAAAAAAACATATATATATATATATATATATATATAAATAAATAAATAAGGCATAAGAGTTAGAGTTAATGAACCCTTAGTCAAAAGTTTCACCGTCACAAGGTGCATATGACTTAGGGTAAAGTAATAAACTAGATGAGAAGTACAATTTGACTCCTTACTTTGATTGATAACAAATTTTTGAATAGAGACTAAGTTTAGGAATGAAAAATTCAGTTTTCCTATAACTTATAGATTGCTTAAATTTTACAATTATATTTCAAATATTTTTCTCTTTCAAAATGCTTTTCGAAAATCCTAACTTTTTGTTTCTCTTTCTTTATGAATTTTGTGGGTGTAATCCGCTGAAAAACCTCACGAGACAAAACTCGTCCTCTAGGGGAAACCTAGAGGTTTAACGGCTTGTTGCACATGCTCAGTGCAATCGCGCGACCTGCGAAAGTGGTCTAATAATCCTTAGTATAGTTTAGTTATTTTGCTCGAGGACGAGCAAAAGATAGGTATGGGGGTGTGATTGGTCGCTAATGTTGCATATTTAGTATCATATTTCCATACTTATTATAGAATAAAATCTGCATTGTCCTAATTAAATGTTTAATTTATTTGCAGGCCCATTCCTTAAGGAGATGAAGAAAAATGAGCCCAAAAGCCCACCAAAATTCTGAGTTAAATCAGAATTAATTCGAGTTCACTGAATCAGGGCAAAATCAAGAGGCTGAAAACTGGTTGAGAAGAATCCTCTCAGAATCGATCGATTGAAGCAAAGATCAACGGCTATTTCATCATAATCCTGGACTCAAACGAGAAACCAACTGAAGATAAAAGCAGAACGTGAAACCGGGGAGACCCACCAACAGGGTGTGGCCACCTGGCCACACCCTAGCCATGGAAACGCGGCCAAAGTCGCGTTTCCGCGGCTTGGTTGCGGAGTTAGGGGAGCGTCAGCTCCCCCGATCTCCCCGGGATCCTGTAGGTTGGGTTTTTGCCTATAAAATGCCCGTATTTTCCCTAAAAATCGGATCAAAATTTGATTGAAGCAAAACCTGCACACAAAATACAAAATTTTAGATCTAAGAATAAAGATGTGCAAGTGCTCAATTCTTACCGCTATAGCAAGTGGCTATGCGGGTCATGATCCACAAGGAGGGTTTGCGATGGAAGCGTTCGAGGTTCTGTATTGAAATCTTTATGAAACAAAACGAAAGTTCTTCTTGTTTCTTAAGAAAGAAAAATTGAAGAAGAGTTAAAGTAAAAAGAAAGCGATAGATGAAGAAGGTGGAGAATCAGAAAGCGACTATGTACAAATGAGCTGGAAAAGAAATGATAAAAGATTTTGGAGATGTGGTGATCTATAGTAAAGAAATAAAAGAAAAGAAAGAAGGTTGAAGAAATACTTATCTAATTTGATTGATGACTTACTTGGAAACCTTTGCATGTTCTACCTTGCTTTGGAGACGTTCAACGCATAGGTCATAAGATCGAGCTCAGTCCCTGTTCGCATTATATCATCAAGCCTTGCAAGAATGAAGTGATACGGATCTTGAGGAGGAGAACGTCTTCATGAAGTATCGTTGGCACTCACAAAGGCTTTTGTATACTTATACTTCTGGATTCACTTGCAAGCTCATCAAAAACAAAAGAGGTAAAGTAGAAAGAGGAATAAGGAAACAAAAGGAAATATGAACATAAAACAAAGACATTTACCTTTATTACTTGCAGAAACAATGGAAGAAAGGAGGAGGGTACATCGGTGTCACTCTCAACATCAGCCTCTCTCTCTTACTTACATGAATCTTCATCTAACCTAAGCTTACATACAAATTACATAAAAAGAAAAGAAAAACCTAAACTACAAGAAATGAAAACTATGCTAAATCCTATCTCTGCATGGTCGTCCCTTTTTAGCGCAAAGACTGCCTTTTTATAGGCAAAAACCTAACGTGCAGGATCACAGGGAGATCGGGGGAGCAAACGCTCCCCTAACTCTCCAACCAAGCCACGGAAACGCGGCTTTGGCCGCGTTTCCGCCGCCAGGTGGCCACACGCTGTTGGTGGGTCTCCCCGGGTTTGATTTCTGGTTTTATCTTGGGTTGGATTTGCAGAAACGAACTAGCATCCTTCCTGGCGAAGTCTTCAAACCTAGGCACTATCCGTGGCTTCCGTCATCAACGTATCCATCATCAGAGATCGCCAAAAGCTACTCCTGCGACATGCGTGAGTCTCCCTCTCCTTCTCCTTCCTGTGTATATATATAGTGGGTGTTTTAATTTTTTTTTTGTGTGTTGTGAATTGGTTAGGGTGTAAATAATTTGTGTTGAGAATTGGATGCATGTGTGTGTGAGTGTGTATGGTGTTGTGTGTGTGTAAGTTTGTGTTAATGTATGCATGTGTGTGAGTGTGTGGGTATGCATTTATATGTATGTAAATTGCATGAGTAGGATATGCATATGTGTGATGTGTGGGTTGGGTTACTATTATAGCATTGCGGTCACGCTCGTGTGATCCGAACCGGTAATAGGAGACCCAGACCTGATTTGGATTTGTACCTGTTATGGATCCGATAGACCGATAAATCTAAAACTGACCCTTGGAATGATCCGGAGATCTGTACCAGTTCGTGCAATGAAGATCAGACGACGATTCGACTCCAAACTGCGTCATTTCATGTGAGTGTTTCTCAATTTACCTTTGTCCATAGTGTTTATATGTTACTTGTATTATTACATGTGACTATCTGCTTTATTTTTCCAGTTTGATTACCTGTATCACTTCATGAGACATCAGTGAGTGCTTGCTTTTGTATTTTTGCTCCCCAACCGTTACCAGTGATTGTTTATTTTATTTTCAATAAACTATATTATGTATCATTCTGATCATGTTCCGATATTGATTATACCTGTTATTATTGTTCATGACCATGTCCACTATGATGATACCATATTTAAGTAGTAGTGTTTGAGACTGGACTGTACCCAATAGAATATCGACTGGATATTGAGTTAATTATTTCGTAGATGATATTTAAACCTATTAATGGACTTAATTGGAATAAAGTTGACTCGTGGTTGGGACAGATCAAACTAATGGAATAGTAAACCTTGAAGATGTATAATGGATTACTAGACTCATATTGTCACTGAGGGAGATTTAGAAAGACTACAGATGATAGATCAGAGGTATCTTGATATTCATATGTTTATGGATTTATTATCACTGAGATATTCTTGTCTTATCAATTCATGTATAGATTGTTTACCGTTTCAGATTCAGAATTATTTGCAGTAAATCTTAGACTGACTTTTGGACTATTACGGGATATCATTCTGGATTCTCCTATTTGTGAGTGAGACTGAGATATTAATATCTTATCATTTCATGTGAACCCATTTTACCATTTCGGATATGGCACTATCTATGATGTAACTTAGACGATAATTAGATTTGGATACCGAATTTTGATTGGTCCATGATTTTAGTTATAGGTGTGAATACTTGGGTGAATTGATTAGCAGAATCGGACTGATAGAATAGAGTAAACCTTGAATACTGGTCTATTTTAATTACCTAAGTTTGGGCGATAGGTATACATGGGATTTGCCTGAGTTCATGGATTTCATATTCATTAAGTTATGATTACCTTGGTATGTGGATATATGATTGAACTTGACTGACGGGAGTGTATTGATCGAATTGTTTAATGAGGAACTGATTTGAGGTAATTGAGTAGTTAGCTTATTCTTTTGAGATCGAGATAAATTGATTAGTGGTGGCTGATTATTTTTATGTTGGGACTCTCATATATTGGTGACTAAGATAGTTATGTACATAATATAAAGGATTGGAGTAGACTGACATGATCAAGGTTACAAATTATTGATTTATTGAGGTGGTTATTATAACAGATATTGACTTTGGATTCACAATGGATGAAATTATTTATCGATTGATATTGTGACCAGGATTGTTGGAGGATAATTGAATAATGATAATTCGATGTAATGATTATCTTGATCGTTTAGGATTTTCATAAATTATTGAGGATTTAATATTGAGAAAATCAAAATTAATGGGATTGTATTGTATGGGATCAGTGTCTTAGACCTGTTACTGTAATTATTCATATTACTAAAAGTTATTGGGAAGGTATCGTTAGACCATAACACTCGGTACAACTCTATTTATCGTATACACGGTTACAAATATGTCCACTATTCTAATTATTATTCATCGTGTATATGATTACGGTTACTGTTACTATTACTATCATCGAATCATCCCAGTACTCCAAATGACATGGATATTAACTGATTTAACTGAATTAAATAATAATGTAAAAAGATAACTTACATTGAGATTGGGAAAATTAATGGAGGAGACAGTGTCTGCATTTTGGTTGGACCTTGGATACAGGTTGCGCAGCCAAAATGAGAGTTTCACTACAAGGTTCGTGGTCCCGGGTATGTACGGGTCCCACCTAAAGCATGGACAATGTCTCCATGCTGACATAATTAATAACAAAACTGAAATCTTACATTGACAGTGTAAACTGAACTTGATATATATATATATATATATATATATATATATATATATATATATATAATATATATATATATATATATATATATATATATATATATATATGGCTTATTGTAGGCATCTGATTATACCAATGACCTAATTGTACACCTGACACCAGATTGGACATCTGATTTTGTATTGACTGGCTTTATTACTTTCTATTCATGTTTTATATGTTATTTCTATTTTATTCCAATATATATGTTTCCTAATCTTCTCACATTTATATTCACATGCCTTTCCCTTTTATTCTTACACATTCATAAGGAGTTTTGACTCTCTGGATTTGTATATCCAGATCTGAGGCTATTTATTGTTGATCATATATTTGGAGAGGATCACATGCTTCCTGAGGAGCATTGAGTTCTCTTTGTTCGATACTAGTATTATCACTTTCTTATATTCCTGTTCTTTATTATGATTCTCAATATATAGGACTCATTGCTTATACTTTTCTGTTATTTGTCTATTATCATGTGTGGTTATTTATATGTTCTATTGCAGTGTTATTAGTCATTATAGTAATTATATAGCTGGTTCAGGTTACTTTAGGCATAAGCGTATATGCGTGGAGTATTTTTCTCGCGAATATACGTCGCTGACTCTCATTGTGACTCCACTTCTGCGTATTTGGGAAACGGGGCGTGACAAATTTACCTTATATAAGTTATTCCATGCGTCTCCAAGTCATCAGAGTGGCTTACCTTGGCGTCTCCTTTTGATTTGTAGTTGGTCCCACCATGTGGCTGCTTCTCGCTTGAGCTTGTATGCCACAAACTTGACATGCTTCTCTTCAGAGACATAAGCCATATCGAAGAACTTCTTTACTTCATTGATCCAATCCAAGAAGACTTAATACCAGTTCCCACTGAAGGAAAGAATTTTGACCTTCATCTTATTCGCTAGGACTGAGGTAATCTCTTCTACTATCATGATTAGAAAAAGAAAATCCTCCTCCCCTGATAGGATTAGGATTGACCATCCGCCTAGGGCCTCACCGGTAAGTCATCTCTTCATCGTAAGCTTCATCCTCGAAGCCATCTCTTGATAGAGGGGGTGTTGTTCAATTCTTTCTCCTCGAAAAGATCTTCATTTTGGAAATTTTGTATAGGACGCCTTGGTGATAGTTGAGGTGGTGGATGTTGATTTGGCGGTGATTGTGTGGTGGAAGTTGATGTTGTAAAAGCTGATATGATAGTGGTTGATGTAGTAGAGGTTGTTTTTGTAGAGGTGGGTGTAGGGAGATTGTGGATGAAGATTACCTGACGAACGATCTCGTCTGCTTCGGTGCGTACCGTCGGCTAGACCTCGATCGCCGATCTTGAGGGATAACTTCTTTATTTCTTGGACCATCCTTTCTATCATTGATTCAAGGGCGTTGAGCCTCCCTTCAATGTGCCCACCCTTGCAGAAAGGCTTTGTGATACATCACCATCTCTTGCCATCATCAGCAAGTTTGCGAATCTCTGATACTACCGACGCAGGATGCGGAAGCGAACAACACCGGCTAGATCTTATTCTAGCGCCAACGAACCATGAAAGGATCTTTCAGGTAGGGAACGTGCTCGAATCCACGAGCACAATACTCGAATCTACAAGCAAAGGGTGGCAACTTGTATCCACGAGCAATACGGGTATAAACTCAAGTATATTGATCAAAGTTAAATAATTATTGAATACGAAATAAAGAATACAATGGCTTTTTTATAAGCTCACAAAATAGTCCTAATCTATCTAAAAATCTAAATTTAAAATAAAAAAGATAAAACCAATCGGAGTCCAATTTGGAACCAAAAATAAAATCCTAAACTAACTCTGAATTCAGCAAACGCTCGTCTGGGTCGACTGCCTAAGAAACTTAGCCCTTTGATCTTGGTCTGCCTTTTGGACGGTCGACCAGGCGATCGACCAGCTGACTTGGATCCTTCTCTATTTCCTTCCTTGTTATCTAGCAGTCGACCAACGTCTTCAGCTGATTTTATCGGTCGACTGGGCAGTCAACCGAATCCTGTTTTTTGTCTTCTGTTGTGCCTGGTTTTCTGGCTCTGCCATCCTACATCAGTCCTTCTCTCTTCAAAAGAACTGGCTCTCAAGTTCCGATCAAATGGATAACATAAGGATACGAGTGAAGATGCTTTTGTTGTGTAAATGTTGGAGTAGGAGGAATTGGTCTCATGGCAACTCTTTTGCCCTTCCAAGTGAATATATATATTCTCTTTACCTTCATGAGTAGTGTCAACATCATGTGACCACAGCCTTCCCAAAAGAATATGATATTTATCCATATCGACAACATCATAAGTAATGGACTCTTGATAGAATTTGCCAATAGATATAGGAAAATGACATTGATCCATTATCTTGATGCATGAGCCTTTCTTGATTGATCCAATGGCATAGGGATGATGATATGGCTTCTTCTCTAGCTTCAAATGATCTACAAGTGCTCTAGACATGATGTTCTCACAGCTTCCATTGTCGATGATGAGATTGCATACCTTTTCCTTGACCAAACACTTTAAACAAAAGAATTGATGTTGTTGTATGGTGTCGGAGATCTTCTGGTTGTAGAGCAAATTTGAACAACACAAGCTATGGGATCTCCATGTTCTTCGACAAAGCCAGAATCACGTGCATCCTCGATTACGACTCCTCCATCTTCATCTCCATAATCCACAACATTAACTTGCTTCCTCCTAGGATGTTCGTTGGACCTATTACCAGGTTCTCCACATCTATAACACTTGCCGAACCCAAAGTTGATGTAGGGATTTTCTTTGCTCCTTGCGGCTACGATGGTTGTTGTTCCTAGTGCTGACATAGGGGTTTTGACCGTCTGTTAAGTTGGCGGTTGGTCAGTCATCATGGAACTCAGCTAAACTCCTTCGCCACCTAAGGGCTCTTCAATTGATATTGAACGCCTGAAAGGTTGAGCACTGCTATGAAGTCTTTCAATCTTCATGACTTTATTGTGGTCTTTATCGATGGAGAACACATCGTGAAGGATCACACGTTCTTGAACGGGGTATTTTACCTGTCGATATATTTGGTCGTTTGTTATTCATCCGCCATGGATAGTTTGCATTGTGATAAGAGGTGATAGAACTCCCTCGTGCGCGCCGCAATAGTCCTTGTCCTTGTACCTATTTGGTGGGAGAAATTCGCGTAAAATTTTCTTGAATCAATGAAGAATTATAACAGATCAATACTCCGATTACAAGATAGGGAAGACGTTCACACTTGAATCTCCCCTTTATTTAGTGCTGGGTTCTTGATGTGGCGGTGGAAAGTGAATCTTGTTTTCCGTTGACCGGATGAACGTCATCACCTCTTGGGAATCCTCTCTTTGGAAAGCGGATGGAGTAACATAGCTCCTGTCCACCAAGAATCTCAAAGAGATTGTGGGCAAAGACAAACTAACTTGTACGCAGCAAGTTGTTGGAAGAGTTGAACCTTCTCTTTTTTCTATCTCCCTTGTATATATCTATCCCCCCTTTTCTTCACAGCAAACTGGGCTATTTATAGAGGTTTCAGGGGGTGAACGTGTCCCCTAAAAACGCTCCATAATGGGGGTTAACTCCCTCACTACATGGGCAGTAAGTGACCCAGTAATGAGGGCAGTTATAACCGAGACGCCAGTTTTTAACTTTGCGCCTTGTTTGCTGAAGTAACACTGAGACGCAGGTTTCTACCCTCGCGTCTTGGTGCTGCAGTGATGTTGAGACGCGGGTTTTGACCCTCGCGTCTTGGTGCTGCAGTGGTGCGGAGACGCGGGTTTTGACCCTTGCGTCTTGGTGTTGCAGTGATAGCTATGATTAGCCCTACGTCTGGAGTTTGGACTCTGCTTTTTGATGACTTTTCCTCATTGATTTTTAGACAGCCTACAGAACCCCCTCTAAAGTTTTTGATATTCCACAGTTGATTGGGGCGGATTTCGAAATACTTTGGACTCTGGTTGAATTCATACTTCTCATGATTGTACTGACAATCATTTGAGATGCCTGAGCTTGATCCTGTCTGAAATATGATCTTCGTGAGTGTATTGTAAAACCCTTTGAAGCCGCCAGAAATGATCGTGGCCAGTGTCTAGATACACAGTCTAGACCTTCCCAGTGCTCTGAGCTTGTTATTGGTATACTTTGAACTAGGGGTGAACAGTCATCTACTTGTGCCAGTGTACTATTGAACTGATTTGCAGAAGCAAAGACTGAATGCAAGTCTTATAGACGCAGGGGTCATGTTGCTTTAAAGATGAAGTCTCATATGGAGTGGGGACGCATCTATTAGTTTTGCTGAAGAAACGCAGCTCTTGTAGGGACGTGATCTTTGAGATGAAGACGCAGCTCTCACTCTGTGAACTAGGCGCGGCTTTGGCCTTGCTGAAGAGACGCGACTTTTGGAGGGACGTGGTTTTTGTTAAACATGAATTCGTGTTTTGGACGCGTTGTCACATGTCTGGCAGAGCTGAAGGGACATCTTTCCTTTGGTATGTGAATTTTGCGTTGCATTTAATATGCACGCCACGCGTCAGACAGGGATTAGGCCTCGAGCCAAGCGCCGCGTATTCTGGGGATCACTGTACTTATGAAAGACAACAGCCTTTCAAGTTCTTTGCTAGCTGTAGATGAACTCAATTTTCATAACCGTAATCCTTGACTCTTTGTGAAACGTAGTCTTTAGGTGGCCATGAATAATAAACTCAGGCTGAACTGAGTTCTTGAGCAAGATGCGGCTCTAATTTATAGTGGAGACGCGACTCTGACACGCTAATGGAGATGCCGTTCAAGCTCACCAAGGAAGACGCGCGAAATTTTTTTTTGATAAAGACGCGACTCTGACTTAAAGACAAAAAGCATTATTCTGAGACGCGAATTTGTGTTCTTCAGTAAAGGGAACGCGGCCTTCATACTTATGGAAGGACTCGGATCCATGGACGCGGCCCTTGATTCTGTCACGATGCAGAAACAGGATGCAGTGGAGATGCGGTCTTAGGCTCCTCAAGACTGACGCATGAATCTCAGCTAGTTGATGGGGACGCGGCACTGGCTCAGTAGAGACGCGGCTCTGGTCCCTTGATATGGTGCAAACTCAGGCTGTATTGAGTTTATGATGAAGATATGACTTTCATCTCACAATGGAGGCGTAGTTCTGGGATCCTCAAGAATGATGCGGGTCTTCTCTGGTTATTGAGGACGCAAGCTTCAGAACGCAGCTTTTAAGTCTTTGCAAGTTGATGTGAACTCAAGACGCAACCTCTGAATGGACCCAATTCGCTGAGGAGACGTGGTTTTGAATCACTCCAAGAGACGCGGTCGCAGCCCTTTCAAAAGGAACGCAGCTTTCGTGTTCATGAAAGGATGCAGGTTTTAGGACGCGACCTTTGAGTCGACGCATGACGCAACCTCCTAAGCGTCACATGCAGCCCGCCTTAAAGATCTTATTAGATCTTTAAATGCTAAGTCAGCATTGATGATTGGGGGGGAATGTGTCCTCCGATGTTTCCTGAAGCGGTAATCCACGCATCAGCTCTTTATTGGGTTTTGACATTCGTATAGGAATTAAGACTGATGGCTTTGATTTTTACGCCATTAATTACAGGCCTTATGGCTTCCTATAAATAGGCTTCGCCCCTTAACAGTCCATTGCTTAGAATGTTTTCCTTAAGAGCAGGCGTTCTAAGGGTCTTCATCTTGACTTAATCTTTCTCCTTCAAGGGGATGTGCCCCCATGGACAGCGAAAACTCAAAGCTTCATGCTTTCCTTAATCTTTCCTAAATATTATCACTGTCAAGTCATTTAAGATCAAAAAGCATCCCTCTGAGGACCTTTTATATTCGCGCCTTGATGTATAAAGTTCAACCTCTAGAGAGTTCTTCTGCGGGTAGGAACTACTTGTCGCCATGAAATACTCAGTCCTACTGAGTTCTGTTTTCCTGTCCTTGAAGAGATTCACTCTCTTGACCTTCTCTTGAAGTCTGACTGGTGCGCCCATTATTTGAAAGTCGCGTCTTTTAGACTTCTTGATGAAGCGCGAGTTGATTGATTCTGAACTCTAACTCAAAATCCTTTGAACGCAAGTGTGATGAACTCTGTACTTGGACTTTGAGATACGAGCTTTGCATATAAAGCTCGCGTTTGAGGTTTTTGACTTCAAAGAATTTAATTCTCTTCGAGACCTCTGTAATTGGATGCGGTAATCCTGTTTCTCAAACATGGTGTGACAACTTCTGCATCTGGTCCACTTTGTGTCTTGTACTTTGAACGCGGGTTTTAAAAACCAGGCCGCTTTCAGACCTGTGCGCTCTGAAGTCTGCTTGCTGCTTTTACAGTCTTGATTTAGCAGAACTTTAGCCTTCAGGTTTGCTTTGTAGGCAGCCTTAGTCAGCTTTTGCATCTTCACTGGGCCCTTGGAAGAATATTTTGACCAGCGAGCTTATTCGATGGTCGGGCACTAGAGAAATCAAGGCTCCTGTTCATGGGCGACGAGGATTTGCGCGACTGATGACATCCGTCAAGAACTCATTGGACATGATGCACCGGCAATGCCCCCGGGTTTGTCATGGTCACAGTGGGTATGGTGGTGGGTATGGTCCTTTTGCAGGTCACGGGAAAGAGGACGTCACCTGTAAGATCTCTGATTCTTCCTTCACCAATCTTACCCCAGAAGTGACATCGACGAAAAACTCATACTCATTAGATGACTTTCTGTTAGTGGAGATGTTCATTAACGAAGAATCATGGCCTACACCAGTGGTCGGGTGGAATCAGAAGGTTCTGCTGCATTTGACCTCAGGAAACACTATTGTTCTTGGTCAGCAATAGGCTTCTTTAATGTTTACATCATGCATCATGATGTAATCAGCATCCGATCGTCACAACAATGCTCAGCCCTTCTTTGGCGCTCTTCCAATTATCTTGTATTGGAGTAATGTAAATGCCTTAAGGATGATTGCAACCTTTACTGAGAGAGAGAGGGACTTCTTTGTACTCCTTATTATAACACTCAATCTTATTGTACAAGTGAGGTCTTGTATCACTTTCATATGTCTGAATATAAATAAAAGTGACACTTTTTTTGTCTTCTTCTATTGTCTTGAATTCCTTTTTTGCATTGAAAATCAGACAAGTAGAAGTAAAGGATCTTTGGCTTGCTAAAAAAATATGTGATAATCTTAACGAGTCAAGTTAGGAAAAATCCTATTTTAGGGATTTAAGAAGGCCATCAGAGGTGTAATATTAACTTGACAGGAGTAGAATAATTCTCGTGGACCTGTCGATCTATAAATGAGAGTGACAAGTGAAATTTTCATCCCCACGGAGAGATTACAAATGAGTTTTCATCAGAGGTTTGGTATTAAGTTGACTAAGACTCAGTTAGGGATTTAATGAAATCGCTGTTAGAGGTCTAATATTAAACTTAGCAGTAATTTGAAGCGGACTTGTTATTCTGTAAGAAGAATAACTAGTGAGACTAGACTCGCGGGGAATCTAGGAGAACCTTTACCGTTAGAGGTGTGATATTAACTTAACGGGTTGAATTAAATCTTTTCAGTAGTGTGATGTTCACTGACAAGGTTATGAATCAGAGGTGTGATATTAACTTAACCCAAGAGTGTTTCAGCTTCATTGGGAAAACTGAAAGTGTCACTGTCATAGGTGTAATGTTTAACTTGACAGTGAGGGTAATGCTAGAGGTGTAATTTTGAACTTGGCATAGGTCATCTCGACTTCGACAAGGAAGTCCGAGGGAAAGTCATCATGGCCATAGGTGTATTATTGAACTTAGCAATGAACTGGACGCTGGAGGTGTGATGTTAAACTTAGCATCGCTCATCTCAACTCGATATGGAAGTCTGAGGGATAGTAACTGTCAGAGGTATAATATTGAACTTGGCAGCAACTTAATCACTGTTAGAGATGTAATGTTAAACATAACAGCAATTGTCAGAGGGTGTGGTATTAACATGACAGAAATTGGCTCGTGAGAGGAGAAATTGAGGACTTGTCATTATTGATGAGAATTGACAAGTAGAATTTGGAATGTCAGTGGTATAATTTTAAACGTGACAAATTTTGTAGACTTGTTGTTCCATGTAGGAGAAAGACAAGTGAAGTTCATATTCGATGGGGAGTATTGAGAGTTTTTCATTGTTAGAGGCATAGTGTTAACATAACAATGATTGTATTTATAGACCTACCACTCTATGGAAAAGAATGGTAGAGGAAAGTAAACATAACAATGATTGTATTTATAGACCTACCACTCTATGGAAAAGAATTGGTAGAGGAAAGTAAACTGAACCGTCAGAGGTTTAATAATTAACGTGACAACTGTTGACTTTCTGGGGAATTGGAAAATTTGCCATTAGAGGTTATTATTAACATAGCAGCGAGGATTTTTAAAGAGTTTTGTTGTCAAGGGTTTAATATTACCTTGACAGAGCCACTGGGGATTGAAAATCTAGTTTGTCAGAGGTTTAATGTTAACTTGACAGAATCAGTTCATTTCATTAGGGAGATGAACACGGTGTTTTTATGGTCCTACCATTCTATGGGTGGGAATTGGTAAGGGACTTTGGAGGAGAGAGTGGGACCAAGTCCACTTAGAATTTTTAGCAAACCCTCAGCTATCAACGGATTTGGTGTGCCTTTACAAACTACCGTTTGAGTTGGGCTAGCCATGCTATTCTCCTCAGCATGATGAGTTGTCGAAGACTTATGCTGGGCTTAAAAGCCAACATTTTCTTCTATCTTTAGCCGTCGGAGGCATCGGATGTAAACTAGGAGAGCAATACTAAAACCCAAGTTTCACTTTTGTTTCTTTCTCAATATTTACATCATACATCTGAAAAACACCTAGAGGGGGGTGAATAGGTGTGAATGCTAATCTAATGATCTTTTTAAACTTTAATTAAATGAGTGATGCAACGATCTCTCAAAACACGACTAAGAGCCGAATACCCCTTGCGAGGTTCTGAACTCCTTCCTCCCAATTCCCCTAGATATGGGTTAGAGGTGCGCAATGCAATCGTGTGTATTGAGGTGTGATCGATCAATGCCAAGTATGATGATGAGAAATGAGATGCTCACAATGTAACACAACAAGTATAGCAAGTAAAGTAAACAAGACAAGATTGCACAAGTAGAGGGTTAGTTCTCAAGCAAATAATTCAAGACAATATAAAGCAAGAGAAATGTAAAGCAAGAATAACGCAAAGGCAATCGCAAACAAGATGATTTGTTTCGAGGTTCGAGCACACTTGCTCTAGTCCCCGCCTTCACCTCCGTGAAGGGTTTCCACTATCCACCGAGGATGCCTTTACAATTGGTCTACCGAGGACCGAGCACCGAGCTCCACCGAATACAAAGGACCTCTACCGAAGAGGTTGCTCCACAAGAAGGAATTACAAGAACAAAGTGATCACAACTTGATCACTACACTTTTTCTCAATCTTTTACAAACACTCTCACTTCAATTTACAACTTCACTATAGAATGAGTATAGGATTTTGGCTCTATGAAGTGTGGTGAGAAAACTTCAGTTAGAGTGATATAGAGAATCAAACACAACTGAAAAACAATCTTGAAAGAGTGGGAATTGAAAGCTTCAAACTATTTTTCTTTTCTCTTTGAAAACAACTAAACTTGAGGAATTTTTCTTAGTAGTATGAAGGAGAGACTTCTCCTCTATTTATAGGGTTGAAAATAAGTTAAAAACATTTTCTTTTCACCTAATTCAACCTGCAAAAGCACCCCAACAACTCTCCAAAAGTCTGTTAAAAAGAAAAAGAAAAAAGATTTTCAGAAAATCCCAAAGAGGAAAGAGCCGTTGCTATTTTGCAGGCTTGGCGGTCGACCGGTCCGGTCGACCGCCAGGCCAGCTGGAAGTAGCCGTTGGCTCCCGGTCGACCGGTCCGGTCGACCGACCCAAAAGGAGGAAACACAGTTTCCTTCTTCCGGTCGACCGGTCCGGTCGACCGAAAATTCCCGAGAGCAGGATGCTCTCTGTCGGTCGACTGGTCCGGTCGACGACGGACATGCACAAACAGTGCATGTCCAGGCACAGCGCCGGTCGACCGGGCCGGTCGACCGATGTTGCCTGACACTGAAAAAACAGGGCTGTTTTGAGTTAGAAAAATTTTGATAAATATTTTAAAAATACATATAGCTAAGTATTATGCAGAAAATAGTTTATACACATGTTTTAAACAAGTTTTTCAGGATATAAGGGTTTGGTACATGTATATATAAACTAAGGCATAAAACTTAGAAATAACCATTTTCAAAAACTATTTTCAAAACATAGGAAATACATGAAACAAGTGTGTGTGCAAATCCTAGAGCCAAATTCCTATATTCAAACTTTAACATTCTAAACTTACAAACTTCTAAAGGACTTCAAAGCTATTCTTCAAGGTGGGCTATCTTCACTTGATCTTCAATGTTGCAACTTGAGCCCAAATTGAATAGTCTTGAGTCCAAAAGCCTTGTATTTGAGTGAGAGTACTTCTAGTATGATAATAAACCTGAAACACACTTAAACAACAATTGTTATTAGTACAAATAACTAATATGTTTTGTAATCATCAAAATACACTAAACAAGGGTGATTGTAACCTTGGGCCAACAATCTCCCCCTTTTTGATGATGACAAAACATATAGGTTATTGAAACAAATAAAGGAGGAAAAGCTTGGAAAGCTCCCCTCAAACAATGCTATGTATTTATCATGAATATGAAAAGCTATGTAAGCATACATAAAGTATTTAACAAACACAATAGTTTTTGTCCAAAAACTCAAATAAACACAAACTTAATTGAAACTCAAATAGTATCAAACTTTATCAAACTTAGAAAGTTTAAATTTAAACACTTATTTAACAAACTTATTCTCCCCCTTTTTGTCATACATCAAAAAGGGTAAAAACAAAATTTTAATTTTAAGAATCTATAATACAACATTCAACTCACCACAAATAAATGAAAATCTAGCATAATCTAGAGGTTTAGTAAAAATATCGGCAAGTTGAAAATCGGTAGAAACATATTCAATAACAATATCACCTTTCTCATAATGATCTCTAAGAAAGTGATACCTAATGTCAATGTGTTTGGTTTTACTATGTTGATTTGCATTCTTTGTCATGTGAATAGTACTAGTATTATCACAAAATATTTTAACATGATCAAAGTGTAAATCATAGTCAAGGAGAGTATGTTTCATCCAAAGAACTTGTACACAACAAGCTCCGGCCGCAACATACTCCGCCTCGGCGGTTGATAGGGCTACCGAATTTTGCTTTTTGGAAGACCAAGATACAAGACAATTACCTAAGAATTGACATGTTCCACTTGTGCTCTTCCTATCTACCCTACAACCCGCATAGTCGGCATCCGAAAAAACTCTTCATTTCAAATAATCGGTTTTAGGATACCATAAACCCATTTCAATAGTGCCCTTAAGGTATCTAATTATGCGTTTAACCGCTATTATGTGAGATTCTTTAGGACAAGATTGAAAACGTGCACAAAGACAAACGAAAAACATAATATCTGGCCTACTAGCCGTCAAATAAAGCAAGCTACCAATCATGCTTCTATAAAGTTTAATGTCTACACTTTTACCTTGTTCATCCTTGTCAAGCTTTGTAGTTGTTGCCATGGGAGTTTTGCTTACTCTTGATCCTTCAAGCCCAAACCTTTTGATTAGTTCCTTTGTGTACTTGGCTTGATTGATGAAGATCCCATCCTTCCTTTGCTTGATTTGGAGTCCAAGGAAATAGTTGAGCTCCCCCATCATAGACATTTCAAATTCATCCTTCATGCATGACTCAAAGCTTTGCAAAGAGATTCATTAGTAGAACCAAAAATAATATCATCTACATAAATTTGCACAATAAGAATGTCATTTTCTACATGTTTGTAAACAAAGTTGTATCAATTTTACCTTTCTTAAAACCATTTGAAATCAAAAATGAAGAAAGTCTTTCATACCAAGCCCTAGGGGCTTGTTTTAAACCATAAAGAGCTTTATCTAATTTAAAAACAAAATCTGGATGTGTAGGATCAACAAACCCGGGGGGTTGTTCAACATACACCTCCTCTTCAATAAATCCATTTAGAAAAGCACTTTAACATCCATTTGAAATAATTTGAAATCTTTATATGAGGCAAATGCTAATGTCATCCGTATGGCTTCAAGCCGTGCTACGGGTGCAAAGGTTTCTTCAAAATCGATCCCTTCGATTTGAGTGTAACCTTGGGCAACTAACCTAGCCTTGTTTCTAACTACATTACCCGATTCATCCAACTTATTCTTAAAGATCCACTTAGTACCAATTGTTGGTCTATCGTGAGGCCTAGGAACAAGGTGCCAAACTGGTTGCGCTCAAATTGATTGAGCTTCTCTTGCATGGCTAGCAACCAATATGAATCGGCCTCGGCTTCGAGCACATTTTTGGGTTCTATGTGTGAAATAAATGCAAAGTGGCCACAATAATCTTGAAATTTAGAGCGAGTAGTACCCCTTTTGATACTTCACCTATGACGAGGTCCTTGGGATGATGTGGATTGTATCTCCAATCCTTTGGTAGTGGTTGAGTAGGCTCCACCTCATGTGTTTGATTTTCATTCTCTTGTGCCTCTTCCACTTTAGCATTGCTTCCTTCATCATCCTTTGGTTTGTCTCCCATAGTAGAAGCATCCTCCAAGGTCACTTTCTCCATGCCTTCATCCAATGCATCTATCTCTACAACATTCTTAACAAACTTGTTAGATTCCTCAAACTTAACATGAATAGACTCTTCAATAGTCAAAGATAATCTAATGAAAACTCTATAAGCTTTACTAGTGTTTGAGTAACCTACAAAAATAGCCTCATAAGATTTAGGATCAAAATTTTCCAAAATTATCTTTTGTATTTAAAACAAAACATTTGCATCCAAAAACTTTAAAATAGTAAACATTAGGTTTTCTAGAAAAATACATTTCAAAAGAAGTTTTAGTAGTATTTTTACACAAGAAAACACGATTAGATATGTAGCATGATGTATTTACGGCCTCGGCCCACAAATAATGTGGTAGACCATATTCACTTAGCATTGTCCTAGCCATCTCTTGTAATGTTCTATTTTTCCGTTCAACTACTCCATTTTGTTGTGGAGTTCTAGGACAAGAAAGTTCATGCTTTATTCCATGTTCATCACAAAAAGTGGTAAAGGGTTGGTTAATGAATTCACCTCCTCTATCACTTCTTATTCTCAAAATCAAAGAATCCTTTTCTTTTTCAACTCTTTCTTAAAAGTTTGGAAATACGAAAATGCTTGGTTTTTGTGTTCAAGAAAGAAAACCCATGTAAATCTTGAAAAATCATCAACCAAACATAAGCAAATCTATTCCCACTTAGACTTTTGGTTTGTGTTGGGCCAAATAGATCCATAGGATTAATTCCAAAGGACGTGATGTCATGATATCCTTAATTGACTTGAAAGAAGACTTAGTTTGTTTCCCAAATTGACATGCGTCACAAACTCGGTCCTTTTCAAAATTCAAGCAAGGAATACCTTTCACCATTTCCTTTGAATTTAATCTAGAAATATGATCAAAAGAAATATGCCCTAATCTCCTATGCCACAACCAAGAGTCATCATCGAGGGCTTTCAAACAAGTAATATTACAAGACATGTTCAACATATCAATCATATAAACATTACTTTCACGAAAACCGGAAAATACACAAACATTAGAAATTCTATCAATAACTTTACAAGTAACATTATCAAAAACTACATCAAAACCTTATCACAAAGTTGACTCACACTCAAGAGATTATGCTTGAGGCCATCAACTAAAACTACATTTTCAATTAAAGGAGAGGTGCCAAGTTTTACATTACCAATACCGATGATTTTACCCTTGGCGTCATCTCCGAAGGTGACGGTGCCACCTTCATGATATCTTGATAGGGTTGCAAAGTTGTTGATGTCCCAAGTCATGTGCCGTGAGCAACCGCTATCAAGATACCACAAACCTCTACGTCGTTGGGCTTTGGAAAGTACCTACATCATTTAAAACAATAGTTGACTTTGGTACCCAAACTTTCTTGGGTCCTTGAAAGTTAGTGTTACGAACCCAAACATTATGATGTGATGCAATTAGTCTATCATAACAAAAATTAGCTAAGTGTCCTTTCCGCCCACAATGTGAACATGAGTACACTTTTCTATACATGAAAGCATGATGTGTAGTGTGAGCATGTTTTGGGGTTTTGCCATGTTGTTTAGGTTGTGTAGCATGAACATGAACATAAGCATTTTTCTTTGGGGCTTGCTTCTTAGGAAACATAGCCTCAATTTTCTTCTTGTTAAATTCACAATTTTTCAAAACAACACTTAATGAATCTAATCTTTCTTTAAGCATAGAAACTTCATTAGAATCAATTAGTGGGGCCTTACCTTTGCAAGAAATCTTATATTTTCAAAAATTTTTAGTAGTGGTCAAGTTGGAAACCAAATCATCCTTTTTCTTTGTAAGAGTAAAACTTGATGACTTAAAGATTCATTTTCCTTTTCATTTTTAAATACTTTTTCTTCAAGAAATCATAATTTTGTGATAACTCAACAAAAGCTTCTCCTAATTCATCCATGGAGAGTTCATCATCAAAAGGGGTGGAAGGGGTTACCTTGCTTGTGCTTTCATTGGCCATGAAGCACATGTTGGCGGTGTCAATCTCTTCTTCGGATTCGGTCTCCGAATCCCAAGTTGCCTTCATAGCCTTCTTCTTGTAAGGCTTCTTTGAAGTGGAAGGCTTTGCTTTTTCCGGACACTCCGCCACAATGTGTCCCGGTTTTTGGCAATTGAAGCATATGATCTTTCTTTCTTCTTTGCCTCCTTGTCATCTCCTTCTACCTTGGTACTTCGCCTTGTTGTACATCCTCCGGACATTCTTAACAAGGAGTGAGAGCTCCTCATCATCTTCTTCTTCATCATCTTCATCGGAGTGTGTAGCTTGACTCTTGAAGGCGATGGTCTTCTTCTTGGTAGGAGCCATGTCCTCCCTTGCTTCCTTTCCATCTCATGGGTTTTGAGGTTCCCAATGAGACCTATAAGCTCCATCTCTTCATTGTCGTTGAGTTCCTTCAAGGTTGTAGCTTTAACTTCCCATGAAGGAGGAAGAGCCCGGATGATCTTCCTTACTCTTTGATCATTGTTGATATCTTCACCTAAGGAAGAGAGTCCATTAGTAATCTTGGTAAATCTTGTAACCATATCATCTATGGTTTCATTTTCTTGCATGCAAAATGTTTCATATTGAGACCGAAGAAGGTCAATCTTAGCCTCTTTACTTGTGAGGTCCTCTCATGTGTGACTATCAAGTGTGACCAAATCTCATATGCGGATTTGCAATGTATAACCCTAGATATGTCATCATCATTAAGGGCTTGTAGAAGTGCATAGTGAGCTTTGGCATTGGCATCGAATTCCTTAGTCTCTATTTCGGACCAAGTGGATTCGTCACCGGGGGGTACACTAAAGGACTTAGTCACGGCCTTTGCAACTCGGCTACCTAGAGATTGCAAAAAACACGGTCATCTTAACTTTCCATATGGGAAAGTTAAGTCCATCAAACTTAGGAGGGGTTTTAATTCCATCGGCCATTTTTACTATATGAGTATGAATGAAATGATTAGCAAATTAGGATCTTCTCTAAGGTGGTTAAACCAAATCCTAGAGTCCAAGCTCTGATACCAATTGAAAAAACACCTAGAGGGGGGTGAATAGGTGTGAATGCTAATCTAATGATCTTTTTAAACTTTAATTAAATGAGTGATGCAACGATCTCTCAAAACACGACTAAGAGCCGAATACCCCTTGCGAGGTTCTGAACTCCTTCCTCCCAATTCCCCTAGATATGGGTTAGAGGTGCGCAATGCAATCATGTTGTATTGAGGTGTGATCGATCAATGCCAAGTATGATGATGAGAAATGAGATGCTCACAATGTAACACAACAAGTATAGCAAGTAAAGTAAACAAGACAAGATTGCACAAGTAGAGGGTTAGTTCTCAAGCAAATAATTCAAGACAATATAAAGCAAGAGAAATGTAAAGCAAGAATAACGCAAAGGCAATCGCAAACAAGATGATTTGTTTCGAGGTTCGAGCACACTTGCTCTAGTCCCGCCTTCACCTCCGTGAAGGGTTTCCACTATCCACGAGGGATGCCTTTACAATTGGTCTACCGAGGACCCAGCACCGAGCTCCACCGAATACAAAGGACCTCTACCGAAGAGGTTGCTCCACAAGAAGGAATTACAAGAACAAAGTGATCACAACTTGATCACTACACTTTTTCTCAATCTTTTACAAACACTCTCACTTCAATTTACAACTTCACTATAGAATGAGTATAGGATTTTTGGCTCTATGAAGTGTGGTGAGAAAACTTCAGTTGTAGAGTGATATAGAGAATCAAACACAACTGAAAAACAATCTTGAAAGAGTGGGAATTGAAAGCTTCAAACTATTTTTCTTTCTCTTTTGAAAACAACTAAACTTGAGGAATTTTCTTAGTAGTATGAAGGAGAGACTTCTCCTCTATTTATAGGGTTAAAAATAAGTTAAAAACATTTTCTTTTCACCTAATTCAACCTGCAAAAGCACCCCAACAACTCTCCAAAAGTCTGTTAAAACAGAAAAAGAAAACAGATTTTCAGAAAATCCCAAAGAGGAAAGAGCCGTTGCTATTTTGCAGGCTTGGCGGTCGACCGGTCCGGTCGACCGCCAGGCCAGCTGGAAGTAGCCGTTGGCTCCCGGTCGACCGGTCCGGTCGACCGACCCAAAAGGAGGAAACACAGTTTCCTTCTTCCGATCGACCGGTCCGGTCGACCGAAAATTCCCGAGAGCAGGATGCTCTCTGTCGGTCGACTGGTCCGTCGACCGACGGACATGCACAAACAGTGCATGTCCAGGCACAGCGCCGGTCGACCGGGCCGGTCGACCGATGTTGCCTGACACTGAAAAAACAGGGCTGTTTTGAGTTAGAAAAATTTTGATAAATATTTTAAAAATACATATAGCTAAGTATTATGCAGAAAATAGTTATACACATGTTTAAACAAGTTTTTCAGGATATAAGGGTTTGGTACATGTATATATAAACTAAGGCATAAACTTAGAAATAACCATTTTCAAAAACTATTTTCAAAACATAGGAAATACATGAAACAAGTGTGTGTGCAAATCCTAGAGCCAAATTTCCTATATTCAAACTTTAACATTCTAAACTTACAAACTTCTAAAGGACTTCAAAGCTATTCTTCAAGGTGGGCTATCTTCACTTGATCTTCAATGTTGCAACTTGAGCCCAAATTGAATAGTCTTGAGTCCAAAAGCCTTGTATTTGAGTGAGAGTACTTCTAGTATGATAATAAACCTGAAACACACTTAAACAACAATTGTTATTAGTACAAATAACTAATATGTTTTGTAATCATCAAAATACACTAAACAAGGGTGATTGTAACCTTGGGCCAACAAGTTTTCATGAAAATTAGAATTTATACTTGTACATAGAATGGGCCACAAGTAAATCTTTTTATGTTTGTACTTGAATGCCTATTTGTACCCATTAGATGTGCTAGTATAGTCTAGTTTGATGATTCATGTATTCTAACTTGTATTTCTTATTTTGGATATGTTTCTATGATCATGTGTTTTAACTTCATGTATATGTCTATCTTATCCAAACTATTGATTATACATATACATCCTTTGAGCCACGTGCCTTCATGCATATACTTTTGTGGACTCATTATGTTTAGGATATGTATGTATACTTTAGTTTGTACATGACATACATATGCCTTGAAGTTTAAATCGTTTTGATGATTTTCATGTTTTTAGGTAATTTCAATTGGTAATGAAAATTTAGTTTTTCATGTGTTAATGTTTTTAAAGGAATTTCATTTGAGCTTGAATGCAAATTTTCATGATTATGTATTTCACATTACACTCGTTCACTTACTTTATTATGTTTCTCATGAGTATGTTTTCATGAGTATGATATGGGATTTATGGACTTTGAGTGTTAGTGATCATGTGATTTTCATGTTTCATGAAAAATAATTTTGTGTTATTCCTTGCTTGAAGGATTTCGTACTAGTTTATATTTTTTTAACTAGTTCGTGTTCTCCACTTTGGTAGAGTTTTTCAAATACTTTTATATTTCAAACCTATTTTTGAAAACCCTACCTTCTAAGGGCAGTGGATGGGAGACCATGCTCATGTATGCTTTATGGTAAAATCATTTTAAACTTGAACATGATTGGGAGGATAGGTATATGAGATATACACTTGATATTATTGTTGTTTCAATTGGTATCATTGGATTCTTTCAATTGGTATCAATTTGACATTTTTGTATACTCATATATTTTTGTGTATGTATGCCTGCACTTCAAAGAGTATCAATTTCAATTGGTATCTAATTTTTCATACATATATATATTTTTATTTGTGCTTATTATACTCATATATCTTAGAGCACAAATTTTGATCATGATAAAGCTTGTTTTATAATGACTATCTTGTTTCAATTGACTAGTTTTCAATTGATATCCATATACAAGCTTATTCATTGTTTCATTTGGTATTTCATAAAGAGGGAGAAAAACTTGTATTTCATCTTTCAATTGGTATTTGGTTTACTATGTATTTTGCATTCTACTCCCTTGCTTTATGATAGAAAATAATGATTTCATTGGTATCTTATGCTTTAAAGAATAATAATTTCAATTGGTAAAAAATTCAAAATTTGCATTGTTTAATTTCAATTGGTATCAATATTGTTTATTTACAATTGGTATGTTATTTGTTTACTTATCAATTGGTATCAAGATTTTTGTTTTTTTAATTGGTATAGTTTCACTTTTAACTTGGTATCAATATGCACCTCATTGACACATTTTAATTGGACCCCTTATTTACATCATTTTTGTTTTAGACAAAAAGGGGAAGAACATTGTTTTATTGTTTTTAACCCTTTTGTTGATTCCTTGTTTCAAACAAAAAGGGGGGAAAATTTATTGTTTTGTTTTTTACTTTAACCCCTTTATTGATGATTGACAAAAAGGGGGAGAATTATTTGTGAGTTTAATATGCATCTCAAATATATATATATATATATATATATATATATATATATATATATATATATATATGCATGATTGGTACAAGTTTTTATATGCATATTTAATGTTTTGAATATATAAGTTTAATTGATATCTAGAGCATGTTTTGTTTTTTGAAAATTTCATTGGTATCAAGAGCATTTTATTGTTTATGCATATCTATGCATGTTTCATGTTTCATATTCATTGCATATTATATTTATTGTTTATGCATGAGTTAAGGGGGAGCTTCTTTGAAGCTAACTTTAATCCATGCATATATAACTCCATGAGTTTTGTCATCATCAAAAAGGGGGAGATTGTTGGCCCAAAGGCCTTCCACTCTAGTTTTGATGATGATTAACTCATGTAGTTATGTGTACTAATAATCTTGTGATTTTAGTTTCAGATCATTAATCAAGTTATTAGTTGGTGATTAGCTTCAACAAGATGTTTTGGAAGCTTGTCACATGGTGATTCAAGAGCCCGAGCGACAAGATCGTATATAGCACTCATTGGAGTCAAGCTCGGTGAATCACGGTTTGGATCGAGTCGGCTTGAGACGGCGCTCTACAAGAAGACATCGGTACTATAGTTTAGTTTTGTATTTAGATCCAAATTGTAAAGATTAGAATAGTATGATATGCTCAAGTTCACAACAAACACGTTTCATGTTTTGGATATTGGTTTTCAGTTTTTCCGTTTTGGTTTAACCGATCTTGGTTTTCATGAATAGATATTATATCAAAATAAGTTTACATGGTTTAGTGTATATTAGATTTGTTCTATATACATGCATGCTTCAACTACTTAGACAAACTTACCTTGATATACCTATTCATGTGTTTTAGGTTTTGTGTTTTAACAAAACTTATTTTTGGAATTAAAGTCAAAAACATGGATATATATATATGTTTCATATATATTGGACTTATGTCCATATGCATCATGCTTCAAAGTGTTTAGATATCATGTTTTTGTATTTGGATGAGTTTTGGACAAAACGTATTTTCTATTCAAAAATCTAAGTTTTAGAAAATACGGTTTTTGGTTTTTGGCAAAATTTCTATAACACAAAAATGGTCCATATTGTTTGAAATTTGAGTTGAAATTTTTAACACAAGTTCATATTTCATTGTAAAATGATAAAATTATTATTGTGTAATTTTAGAGATTTTTATGGGAATTTTTAGGATTAAAAATTACATGTTTTTCTGACCAGAACTGCTGCTGCCAGGCTAAGTCGGTCGACCGGACGGTCGACCGTACCAAGTAGCCGATCGACCGTCTCTGTCGACCGACGTGCACGGATACGTGCACGCTGGCTGCCCCATAAGCCGGTCGACCGCTCGGTCGACCGACTGAGAGCAGGTTGCTCTCTGTTTGTTCCCGGTCGACCGAGCTGTCGACCGGCCAGAGAGCCGTTGCTCTCTGGTTCTGGGGACGGTCGACCGCCCGGTCGACCGGTAGCTGCCAGCGGTCAAATGTGACCGTTGGACGGTCGACCGACTGGTCGACCGGTGGTTCATTTTTGGCAGGATCTGCTGCCAACGGCTAGTTTTGTAAATGGGCTATAAATACCTCATTGGAAAGATGTTTCTCTAAGAATTTTTGGACGAATTTTTTGAGCTTTCTCTAGTGTTTTCACAGCAATCAAAAGAAGTTTTTGGGCTTTAATTGAACAATCTATTTGGTGTTTTTGCTAGGGTTTGGAAAATCAAAGAAAAGGGTTTTTTGGGAAAAGTGTTTGATTCAACTTCTTTATCTTGGTTTCTAGTTTTTCCTAAGGATTTTCTTTGAGTTTCTGATTTCCATTCCTTTGGTTTTCTCCACACTTGAGCTACATCTACTATCTTATTCTATAGGATCTTTGTGTGGGAAAAGAGATTGTTTGTGGTCTTTTGATCACCAAGTTGTAAACCCAATCTTTGCTTGGCTTTGTGCCTTACCCTCATTGTGTTGAGGAGGTTGTGCAAGTGGGTAGTATCCCTCAAAGTGTGAGGTGATCCTTGTGTAAGCTTTGTGTTAATCTCTCAAGTTGTGACGTGATTGTTTGTTGGCTTGGTGCTTTGCCTCAAGGAGGAGGTTGTGTTTGTAAGGAGAGGAGTGGGTACTCCTTGTGATTGTATTGCCCCAAATCCTCGGTGGAGGTTCCCTGTGTGGGAGTCCTTTGTGGACAAGCTAGTGGATTCGAAATCCTTCTGGGTGAAGGCGGGGACGTAGAGCTAGGTGCTCGAACCTCGAAACAAATCTTGTTGTTTGCGCGTGTTCCATTGACTCTTACTCTTTCTCTCTCTCTCTTTGTATTGTGCCTTGCATTATTTCACAATTGTCATTCATATCTATTTGCTTGGCTAGCTTGTGTGTGCTTCAATTGTTGTAATTGTAATTAGTTTTTAAATTCTGCATTAAGTTCATTAGATTAGCATATCACCTTTTTACCCCCCTCTAGGTGATTTTCAGCAAACATCTCGATTAGACCGTATTGAGGCCGGTCTTAGGCGTTCACAGTCAGCTGGATCTAGCACCACCGCTGGTCCAAAACGACGACGAGGGTGACACTGTTTCTTTACCTATTTCATGCATACTTTATCTTGCATACATTGGGACAATGCATGAGATAGGTATTTGGGGGTAGATACTAACTTAGGATTTTTATTTTCTTTTTAGGATTTTTTCATTTTCTTTTTAGGTTTCATTTTCTTTTTAGAATTTTTATTTTCTTTTTAGATTTTTCATTTTCTTTGTAGAAAATCATAAAAAAGAAGAAAATAAAAAAAAGAGAAAATTTTGATCCATTTTTAAAGAATCAAACTTGATCTTAGGAATTAAGGATACTCTAAACTAAGATTTCTAATATAAGTCCAAAAGAGGAGTTTTGTTGTATTTTTAGATTAAGTAAGAAAAAGGATAAGAAAGATAGCTAGATTTTAATTCTCTCTTAGCATTATATACATTAAACATATTGAGGGATTAATCAAAGACTTAGTGATTCTATTTACACATATATATAATATAATAAAAAAAATAGAAACATATATATAAATAAATAAATAAAATAATTACTTAGCCACTAATTAAGCTGGTTAGTTGTGCCTTAAGAAGCATGGCTAGTCACGGCTAAAGGTGGCTAAGTCCTTAGTATTCGTGGCCTAGTTTACTCGAGTCCTTGAACCTTAGGGATGTATCTTCATCTGGTGCCCTAAGACCGACTGGTTTGGGAGTCATCGGTAAGAGGCTCGCTATATAGGTAAATTAGAAAGCCTAAGGAAGCTAAGGAGGTGTAAATAAATAAATAAAAAGAAAAATAAAAATAAAAGAAAAAATAAAAATATTGTATATATTAGTAAATAAATGAACTTTAGTCTAAGAAAAATCCTTCATATTTTATATGTATATATACTAGGCTTGATGCAAAATCCGGTTTTCGCTCTATTCCTTAAAAACTTAACCTAAGTTGAAAACAAAACTCTAAATAGACACTTATAAAAAGAATGACAAGTTTAGGGTAACCCGAAACCTATAGATCAAGGAAATTCTTGAAAATATGGATCATAAATTTTTTCACTAACATTTTTTCTTTTTTGGATTTTGTGGGTGCAATCCGCTGAAAACCCTCAGGAGACAACACTCCTCCTCTAGGGTAACCTAGAGGTTTAACGACTTGTTGCACGAGCTCAGTGCAATCGTGACACCTATGAAAGTGGTTCAATAATTTAGCTAGGATTTTTTCTCTTTTTGCTCGGGAACGAGCAAAAGCTAGGTATGGGGGTGTGATTAGAGTTCATTTTTGCATCATTTTCCACTTCCATATCATGCTTTATGTAAAAAAAAAAGATTTTTTATTGCTTTTCTCTCTCCTTTTTCAGGTCCACCATTAATGGAGATGAAGGCCCATAATCAAGGAATTTTCAAGAAATTAATGGGATTAATTAAGGAGCCAAAAGAAAAAGCCCAAAAGAGAAGCCCAGATCTAGAGTCGTCCACGAATATCCCCAACTTTTTAGAAGATCCAGCGAGGCATACGAACCGTAACAGAATGGCAACAGAAATCGTTGGCGCAACGGCCAAGATTCTGCCACGGAAACGCGGCTCTGGCCGCGGATCCGCGTCAAGAATCTGGCGTTGAGCCAGCGTTTAATCCCACGGCCGAGATTTGAGGACCTCATCTCCTGGAGCCTATAAATAGACCCCTAGGGCCTCTGCGAAAGAGAGAGGAGAGAATAGGAGAGAAGAGCTTGTATTTTTGAGAGAATTGTAGGGATTTTCTCTAACTTTCTTTAGTGCTCTTGTAATCTTCTTTCTCCTAGAATTCTGCAAAGAGAGAGAGAGTGTGAGATCTTGTAATTGAAGTGATGACAACTTGAATGCAACGATTGATCCATCTTTCTTCTCATCTTTACTTGTTCTAGTGCTTTACTTTCTTCAAGTTTTTATTACCATTGCATCTTCTTTTACAATGAATTGTTGTGTGCTTTTCATTTCATTATCTAGCTAACTCTCTAACATGACTAGCTAACCACTAACTTTACTAACTTCTAACTCGTGGGTGATTGCTAATTCATGTGATTCATTGGATGCTTTATTGTGATCTTGTAATTTCAAGTCTCTATTATTCTCAATGAAGATGAGTTACTTTAATTCTTGGCAAATGCTTGTTTTCATTCCATATGATTCATGTGAGCCTCATTTAGAGCCTTGTCTTTAGAACAAGTGCCTTAATGGAACATGGAGATGGAGCACCTAACTATGCTATTTGTTGTACAATTTTTCTTACTTCAATGCTAGCTCGAGTATGGCTTTGAATGACTAATGAATCTTGTATCTTCCTTAGCATTACCTTGAGTGACACTCCTTGATTCCACCATTGAAAATCTATCTCGGGAGCCGATGAATCAATGAGGCTACAAGACAAGCCGAGAAGATCACTCATCCTCCATATGGGAAAGTATTTTGACCAAACAAGTAAGACAAACCTTTGCCGATAAATCAACATGAGGCATGCTTCACCTATGAGATTAGTAAGTTAGTAAATTAGAAGAGTTAGCTAGTCATGATTTTTTCTCTCTAAAAGTCTTTTCAAAGTTTCCCTTCTCAAAGTTTTCTTTTCAAGCTAGTAAAGTTTTCCAAGTTCATTTCCATTTTCCTTCCATCCTTTTCCTTTTTATGCAAAAAAAAATCCACAAAGAATTTTTCCTCTATTTTTCATGTCATTTGTGTTTTCTTGAACATAGAAGAATTTTCGTTTTCTTTCTTCAAACAAACTCAATTTCGAAACTGTAAAGCTTCCATCGCAAGCTCTCCCTGAGGATCGACCGTAATAGCTTATGCTATGACGGTAATTTGGAAGGAGTAAAGAAAAATTGTGAATACACTTTGGAGTTTTTGAGCATCACATACAAGCATAGAAGGTTGACTCTAAACCCTCTCTCTCTGAATATTAGTACACTCCTACCTTCCGAACAGTACTATAACTACATGAGTTGATCATCATCAAAACTAGAGTAATGGGCCTTTGGGCCAAGAGGAAAGACTAGCCAGGCATGCATACTATTGTTTTCTAGATGAATATTTCGGGTACAATCAAATCCCAATTGCCCCAGAAGATTAAAAAAACCCACATTTACCTGTTCATTTGGGACGTTCGCATAGCGTAAGAATGCCATTTAGATTGTGCAACGCCCCAACAACGCTTCAACGGTGCATGCTTAGCTTGTTCTCAGACATGGTTGAATGTTTTCTGGAAATATCCATGGACGATTTCTCAATTTATGGAGATTCTTTTTACCAATGCTTGCATCATCTAGAATTAGTTCTTAAAAGATGCACGGTGAAAAACTCGACATTAAATGGGAAAAGTGTCATTTTATAGTCAAAAAGGGAATCGTTCTAGGGCACGAAGTTTCAAGCCAAGGAATTGAGATTGATAAGGCAAAAATAGAAGTGATTGCCAAACTCCTAGAACCGAAATGCATAAAAGACATCAGATTTTTTTTTAGGGCACGTCAGATTCTATAGACGACTCATCAAAGAGTTTAGCAAAATTGCTAGACCGTTGACGAATATATAAGTAAAGGATGTGCCCTTCTATTTTTACAATGAATGTCTAAAAGTATGGGAGAGATTAAAACAAGAACTTGTCTCTTCTCTAATCATTTCGGTACCTGATTGGACAAAACCTTTCGAAATCATGTGTGATGCCTCTGATTTTGCTATCAGCACTGTTTTAAGATAACACATCGATAATAGGAAGCATGTGATTTATGATACGAGTAGAACTTTGAATGATGCACAACTTAACTACACCACGACTGAAAAGAGATTTTACCCATAGTCTTCGCGTTGAAAAAATTTAGACAATACCTACTCGGATACAGAACAACTGTGTTCATAGATCATTCCGCGCTGAGATACCTGATGGCAAAGAAGGACACTAAAGCAAGACTCATTCATTGGATCCTTCTTCTGTAAGAATTTGACTTCAAAATAAAAGATAAGAAAGACGTGAAAAATGTTGTGGTGGATCATTTATCTCGTATCCCCAGTGCACCTGTTGAAACAAAACCAATAAATGAAGATTTTCCTGACGTGCACATCCTAGCTATGTATAACGATCCTTGGTATGCTGATATTGTGAACTATCTTGCTACCGGCAAATACTTTCTGATTGGTTAAGTCAAGATAGACATCGTTTCTTTGCTCAGGTGCGGTTCTTCTTTTGGGAAGAACCGTATCTCTTCAAATACTATCCTGAACAAATCATAAGAAGGGGTCTTCCTGAAGATGAACATAGGAGCGTGCTGACATTTTGTCACGAGCTTACGTGTGGTGGACACTTTAGACACACAAGACTGCTGAAAAAGTCTTGCAGAGTGGATTTTACTGGCTTATTCTTTTCAAAGACTCTTTCGAATTCTGTAAGCTACGCAAAAACTGCCAATTGACGGGTAGGATTTCGAGAAGAGACATAATGCCCTTAAACCCCATTCTTGAAGTAGAGATTTTTGATGTTTGGGGCATCGATTCATGGGGCCATTTCTCATTTCCTTTGATAACACATGTGCAAGAATGTGATGATATCACGTCACGGACCTTCCATCATGAACAAGTGACTAAAAGCCTCAAAACACGAATGCCTCATCATCCCAAGCCTCGCCTTCAGAAAAGAATCTCCTAATGCAAGAACCACCTGATCTGGCTTAGAGAGAAAACTGCAAGGCATGAAAGATAATGATAGAATCAGGATCGAACACTGCTGCCACCCGAGAAAGACCGCACTACATCCATACCCGCCACCAGGGGAAGACATATTTGAACAAATCAAGTCAGAGCTTGAGTCCAATTTATCTCGCTCTGGTGGCGAGGGCTTGTCACGAAAACTGAAGTTATGTGACAAGATTGTCATGAAAATCAAAGTAACGAGACTCAGATCGATGCGACACATCAGCTATCTTCGCCATTTCCATCGTCTCCTTCTCTTTTCTCCATTGGACGAAGAAGAAGAGCGACATTGTAATCTACCAGAACAAGAAGAATGCTGAGAAGAGAACTTTTGAGAAAATGGGCCTTCCACTTCCAGGATCCCCCTATTTATAAACACAGAAGCCAAACCACCTTGAATTCAAACTTTCACCACATCTAAAAAGTCAGTTTGAGTCTCGAATTTTTTCAGCATGTTAGATCAACCAGATTCGACCCGTTCCTGCCGCACAATTTCATCCATTATGAAGTCAGGATTTGGGTCATTAATTCACTAGTTTTTTACCAATTTTCAAAGAGAGCTCAGAATGCAAAGAGACATTTTGACTAGTCCCTTTAGAATACATGTGGCGCCTCAACTTCCCAAGCGAGGGCCTAATCAAGTTCGCTCCACCTTTTCCCCTTAAAGCCTGGAGAAAGAGGAAGCAGAAGGACATCAGGATCAAGGCACGCATCTCTCACCATCAGAACCTCCCGAAGACACCAACAAGAACAGCCATTGAGCAACTCCTCGTAGAGCATCGTCTGGTTATTTTCAAGATTGCTCCTCCTCTCGAGAAATCGATTATCCTAAGGATTCTCTTCCTCCTGAGAACAACGCTGCTCGAGACCAGTTCTTCCGTCCCGAGTAAACCAACTATTGCAACCAACGCTATCGATATCTACCTACATGTATGGAGTCCGTACCGTTGCCAGATCATTCCATATTTCACACGTTACAAACGACTCCTACTCTAGCGTGGAGTGTTATAAAAAGTGACAGAAATCATTTCCACAATCAAGGACAGAATCTCGTGTAGATCATGCGGTTACTAAAACCGCGTGACGGACTGTTAATAGAAAGTCCCCGAATATATGTACACAGTCAGATGGAAAAGTAAGGGAGGACAAACAAGTGACAACCAAGAGAAAATAGAAGAAAGAGAAAGAGATCCACAATTAGATTTCCCCTTTCAATACAGAGAACAGTCTCCCTCGCCAAACTCCACTATATTCTGTGATTACACTAAAGTTTTAGCTCTGTGCATTCACTATAACTCTTTGCAAATAGTAAATTCTCTCCTTCTCGAGGTTTTTTTCAAATTGAATTTCACGTAAAAATCTGTGCCTTCGCTATTGCCTTTTTACTCTCATTTAGATTCAGGTTACAAACTGAAGTGCAGATAAAAAATTCCTCTTGAGAATTTATCCCGATAATTTTCAATGTATTTTTATCATTTTCAATACTACTTTTACGATCCAAATTTTAACTCCCCACAAACTCTTAATTTTCATCTCTGATCAGAGAAAACGACAATTAAAACTGGAAAAAAAAATAAGGCAGCCTAGTAGAGTCCATGCTGCATGCATATATACATGACAAAAGCTGCGCCCGAACTTCATTCACCAAGTTGTGTTATCAAAGTTAAAATTAAAATTTTTGAGAGTTGAATGGTAAAAGAGTTAGAAATTAGATTTGAGAGTTGGTTGTTTGGAGAACTAATAGAATTGATTAGCAAAAGTTAAGATATGAAATAAAGAGAAGAAAAAAGAGAGCCTATATTTCATCTCTTCTATGGAACTAACTCCACTTGTTGCTGGAAAAGACGTGGGATCCAAATAAGCTTCGGGGCTAAAAGAGAAGCACTTAATTTATTATTTTGGACTCAGATCTCTCACCTTGGGCTCTTATCAGCTGCCATGGTGAAATATTCTTATCCTTGTCGACACAGAATATTTAATATTAATTAAAATGCAAATAGATATGATGTAGGAACCACCTTATTAAATTTAGAATTTAAAACATTAAATGAGTGGCTGGCACAATTGCTTCCGATCTCTCCCCAAATTCTCTATATTCATATATGAATTCCCACGCCCATACCAATTGCGATAAAAAACTCGCGCAAGAGGCAATAATAACACAATTAGTACAATGGCGTCCAATTAAGGAAATTTGGGCTCAAAAGAGCTGCTTGAAGCTCAGTCTCACGTATGCCATGACATGTTCGGCTACATGAGATCCTTCTCCTCAAGTGTGCAATTGAGCTTGGCATACCCGATGCCGTTCACAACCACGGCAAGCCCATCGCTCTCACCGACCTCGCCGCCGCTCTCTCCATCCCACCCTGCAAAGTCCCGTCCTTTCGACATCTCATGGGCCTTTTGGTTCACAACGGCTACTTCAAACGACCTGACGAAGATATCTACTCCCTCACCCCCAACTCAAGAGTTCTTGTTAGGGACAAGGGGATGTCACTAACACCCAGCATCGAGCTGGTTCTGTTTCAGCCAATGCTTGACCCATGGCAGTCACTTCCTGTGTGGCTCAAGAACAAGCAACCGCCCACATCCTTCGCAATGTGCCATGGCCTACCTATCTGGAAGGCCATGGCGATAATGCCTGAACTGAGGAAGATGATGATGAAGGGCTGGATAGCGATTCTGCCATTGTCTCCAAAGTGATTATCGAGGATTGCGCTGACCAATTTCAAGGAGTCAAGTCTCTAGTGGAGGTGGCGGGGAACACGGGCAAGATCGCACTAACCATAGCAAAGACGTTCCCGAACATAAAGTGCGCTCTGCTTGAGCTCCCACATGTGATCAACGTTTTAGAGAAGAGTGATATATTGAGTATGTAGCAGGAGATATGTTTGAGCACATTCCGCCTACAGATGTCTTGATTCTCACGGTAAAATGACATATGCATGTAGGCATATCCTAAGCTAAATTTTTCAAAACTACCTAGTATCACTGATTTTATAGAAAATTACTAGAAATCTCAAATAACTACCATCTTTAACAATTCCTCGTAAACAACATTAATGGTGAATGCGAATAGATCAAATTGTCTCGTTTTCAAGAAAACCTGTGTTTTATGTAAAAGATGTATTGTGGTCATGAAGTGATCACATGAGGAGCACATGATGATCCAGCAAAACTAATGGAAAAACAAAGTTGTTATTTCTAAATTCTGAGAAATAATAGTTATTTGAGAATTTAAAATTTTGAACTAGATCTCTGAGAAATCTGTGATAGTTCATCAGAGTCTGAGAAATTTAGTTTTCTTCCACTAATCCCAGTGAGATGATTTGTTATTTTGTAGTGGGTATTAATAAATGGAATGACGAGGACTGTGTAAAGATATTGAAACGATGTAAGGAAGCGATTCCAACTAAACAAAATGGAGGGAAAGCCATCATAATCGACAAAGTGATTGATGCCAGCAGCGATGGTGTGCACCCAAAGCTCACAGAAACACAACTTTACTTTGATATGCAGGTGATGGTTCACATGAATGGGAAGACCAGAACTGAAAATGAATTAAAGAAACTCTTCATCGAGTCTGGTTTCAAAGAGTATAAAATAATTTCAGCACTGGGCATGCGCTGCATTATTGAGATCTACCACTAATTAGTTGCTTGATATATGTATCTATGTACATGCTTGCCCATGTGCGATGTGTGTTATGTGGTTTGCATTATGGAAGAATAGCTTGTGTGCTTGTGTAGCAAGAGCAATATTACTAGAATAAGAGCTGTAATTCTATCTTCCCGCAAGACTGCCTACTATTGTTGGGGAGAAGAATGAATTCTCATCATACACTTGTTTTAATATTATTTCGCTTGGTTCCATAATTTATTATTGGGTTTTTGTATATATACCTTCTGAAACTTAGATTTTTTACTTCTTTATCCCTCAAAAGACTTTATTTGCATGTATACCCTTTTAAATTCAATGAATTTATATCTACACATACGCCAATACAAGTACAAATTTTCTCAATGTAACAGAAGTTCCCTTAATATAAACTTGCAAATTCAAATATAATATAATATTATATATAATATATATATATATATATATATATATATATATATATATATATATATATATATATATATATATATATATATATTCTTCGAAATATCATTTTTTTTCATAAACCTTATGAACTCAAGTTACAGATAAGATTTATGCATCTTGTAAAGAAATAATAGAAAATATAAAAAATAATATATGAAGGTCACCACATTATTATTTTGTTAAGAATTTGCCAACTCATATCAACTACCATATTTATCTTTAATATATTATGTAATAAAGTATTATTATTTTTATATAGCAGTGAATCTATGTTTCTAAATAGTAGTCTTTCCAATAAAATTTTTCTTCTTCTTTTCTTCTTTTTGCTCAGATCCTCCTCGAAAAATTAGTAAATGATTTATCATTATTTTGTATTTACAAAGCTATGGAGTATTGCAAACTTGAATTTGCATGGACATATATGCGACGGGTATTTTCTCATATCCAACAAAATTTGTGTCCACTGGTGTAAACCCATAAATGCCCTAAAATTAGAAGACTACACATGCAAATAGAGATTTTTGATGGGTAAATAAGCAAAAAGCTAAAAATTAGAGGGTATATATGCTAAAAACACTTATTATTTAACTCAACAATTACAAAAACTATTTTATTACTCAAGTTGTTTAATTAATTTTCTTCTCTATGCTACAATTGAAAAAAAAAAGAGTTGGAAAATTGCCAACGTATGCATGTGACTAACATATCCTTTGCTTCAGTATTTCAACTCTCCAGTTTATGAGCCAAACTATGCGCATTAACAATACGTCACAATGAAAAAGTAAGTTAATAAAGCTGTTAAAAAATAGTACTAAAATTAAAAGTAGGCTAAATTCATAGAAATTACTGTGAACTATTAAGGTTTTACTTAAAACAATGCCTTAACCTTTTTGTTTTCCAAAACTACCACAAAGCTTCTCGCATATTTGCTCAAAACTTTCCTTCGTAACTCTCCATCTAAACATGTCACGTGCCTAGCACATGATATTTTCATAACAAAAACACCCATGCATATAATTAACCATAGCGTATAATATTTATGATTAAGAAAACATCTTGAAAAATAGAAAAAATTTAAAATACAAAATTTTATTTTGGAGAAGAAGGCAAATTTTCTGTACACAACTCTTGCAGTATTTATTTGACATAAAATGTTTAGGTCTTTTTACTTACGCCAACAATAACGTTCAGGGTTTTCCAGCAAAAGGCATAGTTTGTGGTAGTTTCGAGAATAAAAAAAAATGTTAAAGGTAACTTTTAGAAAAACCATATTAGTTCATAGTAGTTTTGGAGAATTTAGCTTAAAATTATGTAATCATAATTGTATGCTAATAATTTCTAAATATTTTTCTTATCAATAAAATATACAATTCAGTTTCTTCAACTAAATTAACAAAATGAACAAAGAAAGAAGCTATCAGATGATTTTTGGGACTAGTTGGACTACTAAATTTCTAGGAAATTTTCTCAGTGTTGCACATTCTCAAACAGGTAGATAGAAAGAGGTTGTAAACTATACTTTAAAAATCTCATTCAGAGTATATGTGGAAGAAACTAAGCAATGGGATCATGTTTTACCTCAAGCAGCAATGACTTAGAATAGTGTTCTTCACAGAGTATATCTTTTTTTTTTTTTTTTTGTTGTCTGTAGAAAGTGTTATGTCAGGCTGTAGACTTGATTCATTGATTTTTTATTTTTCTAATTCTTATTCATAGAAAAACTTAAATGTACACGTGTATGTGAGGACCAACAATACTATTATTGGAAAACTATAAGTGCCAGGTCGTACATATGAGTTTACCATGAATGATGTGATATTGTACATCAGAATACTTCAACTGCAATTGTTGTAAAATCATGGAGGTAGCTTGTGTCCAAAGAAAAGCTGACGATGTAATAAGTGAATAACTTATGATAATGTCAACATTACGCTAGTACCACATATACCAAAGTACATGGATGGGGAACAACTGTCGGGAATTAGTCAGATTGTGATTTACCTTTCCTAACCATCCTTCCCGTGTTGTCAAGGACGTCTAGGGCAGCCTTTCAGAGTAAAACTGAAGCCAATGCCCATAACTCTTATGCAGTGAGACATCCCATAATACATGTGCAAATTTTCTTGTTGTCCATAATTATGATAGGCTAAGTCCACATTGATGCCGCGTTGTAGGCAAGACATGATGTAAAATCTTCCAAGCGCACATTTGAATTTTTGGTAGGGCTAGTGCCTTACAAAGTCTAAGAAAAGGGGTATCAAGAGGAACAGCAGGGCATGAAGAAACTAAAAGCTTCTTATTGGATACTGCCACTTCGTATTTTCCAGAAGAATATCCTGTTCAGATTATAAGATCAGGGCTTTCCGAATTGGATAATTGTAGTTCATTAGCAAGAAGATGCAACTTTGTGGCAAGATGTTCGATACTTTTGAAAGTCACCTGGAGGGGGGGTGAATAGTTGATAGCTAATCAATAATACGGAAATGTAACAATTAAAAATGGTCACCTCAAAAATAAGAAGTGAAGCCGAACTCTCAATTAAGGTCTTTAAAATTTCTCCTATTATTTTCTTTTATAAGAGTTGAGGTGCACAATTACCCTTTTGCTTGAATGAGAAACCGACAAATATGATGATAATTAACCCAATAGGTTGATGACAAAAACCGACAAGCAATATAGAGCAAAAAGAATTAATGAACAATAATTGTTGGCACATAGGTCCATCACTCTAGTTTTGATGATAATTAACTCATATAGTTATAGTACTAATGATCGTGCATTATTTAAATTTCAGGTATTCAATCAGGATCTTAATTGGTGTTTAGATTTTTTAAGCTAATACATATTGATTCAAGTGTTCATGTTTAAAGATTGCATCAAGTACTCAAGGAAGAGTCTACCTCTACATAGATCAAGTTTGGATCAAGTTTACTTGGAGAAGAAGATCTACAAGAAACTTATATCTAGAGTTTATATATCTAGATTTTTTGTAATGTTTAGATTAGACTTGATGGCTCAATCTCACACATACAAATTTAATATTGATTTTCAAGATCAATAGTTTTGATTTTTAGTTTAATCTGTTTCGATTTTTCAAGAAGATTGACTTTAAACAATATCGATTTATAAAAGATTTTATACTTTGTTTTTTAAACTCATATCTTCTGTTTATATGATTTATATCTCAAAAGAATAAATTTTATAGTTTGAAATGTGTGTTGTATTCTATCAACAAATATTAAAGCTTTATTTATTAAAAGAAACTTATTTTAATCAGTTTTAGATTTCAGTTTAACAAGTTAATGTTTTGGTATTCTTAAGTTAAATTTCATCAAAAACAAGTTCATATTATTTTATATGTATATTGGATTCTATCCATAGACATTGTACTTCACATGAGTTTAACAAACTTGTTTTTTTATTTATGCTAGTTTTAAAATAACTAGATTTCTACTTAAGTTTAGTTTTTGAAAAAATACAGATTTTGTTTCAAGATTAAATTTTTATATCTCAAAAATAGTTCACATGTTTATAATTTGTGTTGATTTTTTATCACACATATTTGTGTTTCATTATATTTATATGAACTTATTTTTGTATAATTTATTGAGATTTATTGGAATTTAATTGAATTTAAAAAGAATATTTAAAAATACATAAATATTTTTTTTGTGCTATTGCTGGTCAACCACACGGTCGACCGGCCATAGACCAAATTCGTTCTGTCGGTCGACTGACGTGCACAGACGTGCATGAGCCCAAGAGAGTTATAGTTCAGTCGACCGACCGGTTGACCACAGCAGAGATCGACCGACCGATCGGTCGACTGACTATGTCTGTAGTGCTCTCAGGTTTTCTCGATCGACCGCTTGGTTAGTCATCAATAATGCATATTTTTAGTAATATTTTTACTTATTTTTTACATAAAACATTACTATTTAATTCATTTATTATTTAGTAATGTACAGGCCTCCATCATTTAAGAGAAAGCCCAAACGAGACCCAAAAGCCCACAAATATTATGAAAATAAAAATTAATTGGAAAGATAAAGGAAGTTTCTATTCTACCCCATTTAAATTTGAGTTTTAAATTAATTTAATTTAAAATCTAGATGAGGAAAAGGATAAAACAAAATAAATTCTCATCTCAATTGAAGATAGAGGTGGACTTCTATTCAAATTCCGGTTGCTTGCGCCACAAGTCGAAGATAAAGGGGAGAAAATTTGAATTTAACTCAGATTTAAAGATAACTTGATCTTCAAGTTATCTAGGAGAATAAAGTATTTCAAAATTCAAGGATCAAATGAAGATTCTAAGGATAGATCTCCACATGAACGAACGAGATGAAGTCAGAGCTCAAAACGCGTGTCCTGACTCCCCAAAGATGCTGCGTTTTCGCCTAAAATGCCGCGAAAATGTGGCTATCCTTAGCCGTGTGCATAGAGTTTTTGGGGGGTGTTCTACATGAACTCTACTTTTAGATCACCTATAAATACCCCTGAAGAGAAACAGAGAAAAAAACATCTCAGAATCTCAAGCTTAGGGTTTTTTTAGATCTATTTTCTTTCCGAACTTTTATTGTAATTTTCAAGTTTTTTTTTTTACTTTGAAGAAGTTTATAAGAAGGAGAAGCCATTGTCATTCGAGGTGACAAATCAATACAAGGTGTTTTATTCTTTTCATATCTTCTTTATTATTTACTTGCTTTTGCTCTTTATTTGCTTCTTTATTTTAAGCAATCTTCTTATTCAAAAAACATGCTTTGTTTCCCTTCCACTATGAGTAACTAATTTATCTTATAGTTTGCTAATCTCTCGATCAACTTAAGTCTAGTCTAAAAATTATATTCTATGACTGTTTGAAACCTTAGGATGAAGTTAAGATTCTTCAAGATAAATAATTAGTTAAGATAAACTATTTTAGGGTTACACTTTTTAATGATTACTCTTAGTTCATATTTAGATATTTTGATAACTTCATGCTAGACTTTTCTTATGCTATGCTTAGAAATTAGGATGAACTAAAGTATAATTTTATTTAGTACACTGTAATTAGGGTTTACATCTTCTTTGCTCATCTTACTTGACTCTGAAGCAAAACCTTAGGGTAAATCTTTATAGATTCAACATAATGTTAATCATTCTTAGACTATTACTTGGTTGGATAGATGATTGATGGACTATAACTCTTTTGCTTAAATCCCTTTCTTATTACTAACATCTCTTTTTTCAAGCAATCTGTGTAGAGAAATCGTTTTGAAAAGCTTCTATCGCATCCTTCCTGTGGATCGACCCGTCTAGCCTTTGCTATGCGGTTAAATTGAGAAGAGACTAAGAATTTTTTGACTTTAGCTCTTGACTTAACTTTCAATCCATTTCTGTTCTCAATCACCGTCAGAGAGCATGGCTTTCTGGAGTTAAGCTCGATCGACCATCCGATCGACCGGAAACCCCAGCGGTCATATCTTTGACCGTTGGCGACTGATCGACTAATCGACTGCAAGGCCTATCTGGCTTGGGTTTGAGCTAACTACTACATTTTGTTTTGCCCATAAATTGAGATATTTGGTTTACATTTTAATTAAAAATTTCAAGTGTTTTTCAACTAGTTTTCAAATGCATACTTTCTATTCTTCTATAGAGTTTTTTTACAAGTTTTTTAGCTTCAAATCCATATCTTTCTAGTGTTTGTTTCAAAGATAGAAAAGTTTTGAAAAAAATCAAAGAAAATAATATTGGTGAATTACAAGTTTTGTTCTTCAAGTTTATATATTTTCATTGAAGTTTTCTCAATTGTTTCTTAAAAAACTTCATTTTCAAAATATTTGTTATCTCACAAGCTTGAGCTTTCATCTCAAAAGTCTATCCTTTCAGATCTTGTATTGTAAGAATAGTGTTTGTGATCTTGTGGTTACCAAGGATTGTAATCTTTCTTTTACTTTGTGCTTTGCCTTTGTGCCCTCCTCTTGTGTAGATGAGCTTTGTTTTGTGCATAGGCTTAGTGCCTTCTTTTGTGCATAGGATTGAAAGTTGTATCCTTCATGGAGCTCCTTTATGGAGATAGTGAAAATCCTTAATGCGACAAAGGTGGTGACGTAGAGCAAGTGGCTCGAATCTCGATACATGTCGTCGTATTTGCGTTTGGCTATATCTCAACTGTACTCTCCTTTCATATCTTGCATTGCTAATATTCTTCATACTTATATACTTGATATTGTTTATATGCTTACACTTTTATTAATCCAAATAAGCTATTAATGCACCTCAACTCTTATATAAAAGGAGAATTTTGAGGAGAAGTTCTAGAGTTCTTACTGAAAATTCAGCTTCACTTCTTGGTTGTCAATTGTGTTAAGTTATTTATTACTGCAAAGTATTAAATTCTGCATTTGATTAGCACTTCACCTATTCACCCCCTCTAGGTGAACTTTAAATTGGTATCAGAGATAGTGCTTTGATATTCAGTTTAACCACTTAGGGGTGATACTTTTATTGCTAATCACATTCTTGTTTTACATAAACTCATAGATTATTTTGCTCCACCTCTGTTTCTAACATCGATTTTTGAAAAATTAAAATGAGCTCATATCTTAAAGACCTTGAAATGTATGTTTATTTTGCCATAATAAAAGATCATATATTGAAAATGACAAAATTTTGAGGCTAATGCACAAGCCATGATTGCACTAAAGCAAACTCTTAAGAATGATTATATTTCTAGAGTTTCTCATTGTGGTTTGCTTTTGCAGTGTGGAACAAATTGATCTCTCTTGAAGAATAAGGTCCAAATGATATGGAGAGATTTTAAAAAGAAGATAATTCCGACCAAACTTGCTTCATGGTCCAAGGGAATAAGTCCCTTGAGGTAAACTTGAAATTCGATTTGATGAGGATGCAAATATGCTTAATGAAGAGTTTACCATATTTTGTGATAATTTATTGAAAAATTATAAATTGTTGACAAATAAGAATTTGAAATTGAAGAAAGAAAATGAGCTTTTATCTTCAAAAATTGATTTTGTTAAAAAAAAAAAGGATATTTCAAAGAAAAATAATTCTTTGTCTTAAAAATTATATTTTATTTTAGAAGGAAAAGATGTGATTTAGAAAAAAAAAAAAGAAAAATCAGTTGAAAAGAATGAACTAGAGAGTTTAGAAATTTTAGAAAATGATTAGAAATGAAAGCTCGTGGAACTTGAAACTTTGAAAATTTTCAAACAATTTTTCAAATCTTTCTCTTGATTTTTCTTGATAATGCTTGATTTTTCTTGAAATATAACTCTCTCTCCAATGACTCCTGATTATAGGCAATAGGTAAAAATCATTAGAGAATTAATCGGCCATAAAACAGTTGTTAAAACCCTAATAAAGTAAAAAAAAAATTCTCATTTGGGAAAAAGAAAAAGTAGTGTAAATCAGAAACTAGATGTTTTGCCCTTCTTGGCACTCTGGCGGTCGACCGGGCAGTCGACTGACCACGGGCTATTCAAAATAGCCATTATCAGCTGTCGATTGAATGGTCGACCCAGAGCTAGGAAAGAGAAACCTGTAAGATGGCTCGAGCAAAAACAGTTAACTGACCCCAACAGCTAAGTGAGTTCCAAAGTGTCGATCAACTGGGTGGACGATCGAGTCCCTATGCATATATACATTAGTATCTATGTGCACATTCGGTCGATCGCTCGGTTGACCGAGATCTGTACAGGACTCACTACACACTCGGCGGTCGACCTGTTAAGGCCAAAAATCCCAAAGTTGAGTTTTTAAATATCTTTTTAATTTTTGAATTAATATATTTATATTAAAAATAGTTTGGCAATGATTTGAAATATGATATATATTTAAACATGAAGAGATAAAAATCAGGATAAATATATCAACAAACATGTAAACTAGTTGAAAAAACTATTTACTTTAATAAATATTTTTGTGTATGTGAAACTTTTGAGCATCAATATGACACTCTAAATTTAAACATTCTAATTTCTTATAAGGGTTGCCCCCATGCTTGAATTAACTTGGACACACCAATAGCTTTCTATTGAGGAAGAATTAACTGAGATTTTAATTCTTGAACCCTGTAATCTCAACAAGCCTTGAACTTGATTAGTACCTCATAACTGCATAAATTTTAGAATCATCAAAACATAAGTGGTGACTATAACGTTGGGCCAACAATCTCCCCTTTTTTGATGATGACAAAACTCATGAGTTATTTAAAAAAAATTGAAGAGCTTGAAAAAGCTCCCCCTGAAATTATGCTCATAAAATCAAGTTCAATATGACATATAGATATGTCAATAGTAAGCAAGTCATATGCAATATTAATAGAATTGGCAATTTAAAATAATATGTATAACAACGACCATCTATCTATTCATTCCTCCGTCCGCTAAATAAATATGCAATAAAGAGTAATATTACCAACTAAATATTGCATAAAAACATGAGAATAGAATTAAGACAAAATAACTTTTTCTCTCATTTTTTGTCATGCATAAAAAGGAGATAGAATACTCCAATTTTAAAAAACATGGCACCAATTGAAAAATACCAATTTATATCCATTAAAAGTCTAGCAATTGAAAGTGTAAACATGAGAGCAAATACCAATTGAAATCAACTGAAAAAAACAAATAATGCTAAAGTGATACCGAATTGACAATCAAAAACTCTAAACATTGGAATCAAGGATCCATTGTACAAAAATTCAATTCACCACAAATGAAAGAAAATCTATTGTAATGAAGTGATTTTGTAAAATATCTGCTAATTAAAATCGGTAGAAATATAATCAATTTTAATATCATCTTTCTCATAATGATCTCCAAGAAAGTAATATCAAATTTCTATATGTTTGGCTTACTATGTTGATTTGCATTCTTAGTCATATGAATAGTATTAGTGTTATCACAAAAAATTATAATATAATCATAATCCAAATCATAATCAATGAGAGTGTTTCATCCAAAGGACTTGTAAACAATAAGCCTCGACGGTAACATACTTTGCTTTGGCGGTTGAGAGGGCGACAGAATTTTGTTTCTTAGAAGATCACGAAATAAGACAATATCTTAGCTATTGATAAGTTTTACTAGTCCTCTTCCTATCCACTTTACAATCGGCATAGTCGGCATCTGAATAACTCATCATTGAAAATTATCTGGTCTTTAGATACCACAAGTCTATACCAATAGTTCCCTTAAGATATTTAATAATGTGTTTTTACTATAATCAAATAAGACTCATTAGGTCAAGATTGGAATCTAAAACAAATATAAATACTAAACATGATATCCGACCTACTTATTGTCAAGTAAAGTAAATTACCATTCATGCTACGATAGAGTTTAATGTCAACACTTTTACTTTGCTCATCCTTATTAAGTTTGGTTTAGTAGCCCTCGGAGTCTTGCTAATCTTTGTATCCACTGGCCCAAACTTCTTGATTAGTTCTCTTATGTACCTGGCTTGGTTGACGAAGATCTCTTCACTCTTTTACTTGATTTGGATCCAAGAAAGTAGTTAACTTTTCCCATCATGCTCATTTCAAACTCTTCCTTCATGCATAATTCAAAATCTTTGCAAAATTTTTCATTATTAAATTCAAAGATAATATCATTGACATATAGGTGTATAATCAAAATATCATTGTCAACATGCTTAGTAAATAAAATGGTATCTACTTTATTCTTAACAAAATTCTTTTAACAAGAAAGCTACTAAGTCTTTCATACCAAGTTCTTAGAGCTTGTTTCAAATCATACAAATTTTTTCTAATTAAAAACAAAATCTGAATGTGCAGGATCAACAAACTCGGGGTTTGTTCAACATATACCTCCTGAATAAAATCATTTAGAAAAGCGCTTTTAACATCAATTTGAAATAATTTGAAACTTTATATAAGACAAAAGTAGGGGTCATTCATATGCTTCAAGTCATGCTACAGGTGCAAAAGTCATGCTACAGGTGCAAAAGCTCCCTCAAAAATTGATATCCTTAATTTGATTGTAACCATTGGCCACTAGCCTAGCCTTGTTTCTTACTACATTACTTGACTTCTGAAGATCCATTTAGTGCCAATTGTTGGTCTATCATAAGGCCTAAGAACCAGATGTCAAATTTGATTACGCTCAAATTGATTCAGCACTTCTTGCTTTGTAAGTAACCAATATAAATCGCCCTCGGCCTCGAGGATGTTTTTGGGTTTTATTTGTGAGGTAAAAGTAAAATGATCATAAATATATTGAAATTTGAATTTAGTAGTTACTCCTTTAATACATCACCTATGATGAGATCCTTGGGGATGACTTGTAGCATATCTTCAATTCTTCGAAAGTGGTTGAGTGGTTCCACTTCAACCTCTTGAACATTACCATTTGCATTGTCTCTTTGATTTTCTTCTTCTTGCATCGGTGAGTCCTTATCGACAACTTCTCCATGTATTCACTTAAACAATTAAACTTACAACCTACAATATTCTTAACAAAAGAGTTGGATTCCTCGAACTTTACGTGCATAGATTCCTCATTAGTCAAAGTTGACCCATTGAAGACTCATATACTTACTAATATTGGAATAGCCTACAAAAATTGCTTCATATGACTTGACATCAAATTTACTAAATTATCCTTAGTATTTAAAACAAAGCATTTACAACTAAAAACTTTGAAATATGAAACTTTTGGCTTTCTCAAATAGTAAATCGCTAAAGGAGTTCAGTTTGAATTTTACAAATATAATTTCTATTTCCAATGTAACATAAAGTTTTACAATCTCAGCCCATAGATATTGAGGGAGTTCATATTCACTAGTCATGGTCCTAGCCATCTCTTGAAGAGTACGATTCTTCTTTTTGACAACTCTATTTTGTTGTGAAGTTCTATGATGTGAAAGTTCATGTTTAATTCTATTTTTTTCCAAATAAGTAATAAAGAAGTAGTTTACAAACTCACCACCTCTATCACTTCTAATGTACAAAATCTAAAAATATATTTTTTCCAACAATTTTTTGAAAACATAAAAATACAGAAAAGATTCATCTTATGTGCCAAAAAGAAAACCCATGTAAATCTCAAAAAATCATCAACAAAGACAAAAACAAAATGGTTTCCCCGACTTTTAGTTTTGGTTGGACCAAATAAATCTATATGTATTAATTCTAAAAGTCTTGATGTCATAATATACTTAATAGATTTGAAAGAGGACTTGATTTGTTTTTCAAGTTGACACACATTGCAAATGTGGTCATTTTAAATTTCAAAGTAGAAATACTTTCACTGTTTTCTTAGAATTAATTCATGATAGATAGCCAAAAGAAACATGACCTAACATTCTATGCTACAACCCAGAATTTCATTAAAAAAGATTAAATGTGTAGCTTTGTATTGTAGGTTCAACATATCAATGATATAAACATTATTCTCATAAAAACCAAAAATTAGACGGAATTATTTTTCCCATCAATAATATCACAAGTAGAGACATCAAAAATAACTCTTAAGCCTTTGTTACACAATTGACTAGTTTTTTATAGATTATATTTGAGACTTTCAACTAAAGCAATATTTTCAATTAAAGGAGATGAAACAATTTTTATATTACCTATACTGATATTTTTTCCCTTTGAGTCACATCTGAAGGTGACATGCCACCTTCACTAGACTTTGATAGTGTTGCAAAATTGTTGATATCCATGTCATGTGCCGTGAGTAACTACTATAAAGGTACCACCGTTCCCTACATCTTGGGGACTTGGTGCGTACCTATATTATTTAAAAAGTTGTTGACTTTGGTACTAAAATTTTTTTGGATCCTAAAATGTTAGTTTTTTTGAGCCCAAACATGACTATTTAAAACATTCAATTTGTCATAGTAAAACTTAGCTAAAGGACCTTTTCGGTCACAATAGGTGCATGAGTGCACCTTGGCATACTTAAAAGCATGATGAGCATTATAAACATGATGCGCATGATGTGCATTAGTGTGTTGTGCTTGTGTGTGATCATGATGGTGCGTGTGAGAAACATCTGTAGACGATTTTCTTTGAGTTTGCCTCTTAGAAAATATGGTTTCTAATCTAATTTTATCAAGCTGACATTTTTTTAAATATTGCTCAAGGTACTTATTTATTTTTCATCATGGAAAATCATTTTCATCAATGCAAGGAAATTTAGATTTATATGAAATTTTATATGCATCAAAATCCTTTTGAGACTTTTGAAGAGAAGAGATAAAAAAAAATCCTTGAAAACAACAATAAATTGATTTTGTAAAAATTCATTTTCCTTCTTAATTTTCAAATATTTCTTTTTAGAAAATTATAGTTCTTGGAAAGTTCTTCAAAATCTTCTCCTAGTCATCTATAGATAACTTACAATCATAAAGAATAGTTACAGAAGTTACCTTGGGTGTGTTATCATTAGCCATGAAACACATGTTTGTCATGTCTACTTCTTTCTTGGATTCACTTTTTGAATCCCAAGTAGTTTTCAACGCCTTCTTTTTGTAGGGCTTCTTTGAGTTAGTAAGTTTGCTCTTTGTATCCAGGCAATTGGCAATGATATGGCTGGGCTTTTTTCGATTATAGAAAATGATCTTTCTTTTCTCCTTCTCTTGCCATCTTCTTCGGTTGTTGAACTTCATCTTATTGTATATTTCCTCACATTCTTTACGAGGAGGGACAAATCTTCATCATCCTCTTGTTCATCTTCATCTTCGTCAGAGATGACTGGAGTAGACTTGAAATCAAGTTTTTTTTTCTCCTTCTTTTAAGGTGCCTTTTCTTGTCTTTCTTTCCTCTCCATTTTATAGGTCTTAAGGTTGACTATAAAACTGATGAACTCTATCTTCTCCTTATCATTGAGCTCCTTTAAAATTGTCGACTTGACTTTCTATTTAGGTGGAAGTTCCCGAATGACCTTTCTCCCCTTTGGTCATTGTCAATATAATCACCTAAAGAAGTAAGATTATTAGAGTAATCTTAGTAAACCTTGTGATCATATCATCAATAGATCTACGCTCATTCATGCAAAAAATTTCATATTGGGAAAGCAAATGATCTATCTTAGCTCTTTTGACTTGTGAAGTTTCCTCGTGTGTGACAACCAAATGTGTCCAGATTTTTTTGTGCGATTTTACAAGGAATAACTCTATATATATTATCATCATTAAAAGCTTGTAAAAGAGCATGGTAAACCTTGGCATTAGAATCACATTCCTTTAAGGCAATATCGGACTATGTGTCCTCATCACCTTAGGAAAACATAAATGATTTGGTCACCATTTTTGCAACCCGGCTACTTAAGGATTGCAAAAATACAATCGGCCATAGATGCAAAAGAATAAAGAAAAAAATGATTAGCAAAGGAGGATCTCGAAGAGGTGGTAAAATCTAAAAACTAGAGTCCATACTCTGTACCAATTCAAAGTCACCTACAGGGAGATGAATAGGTGATAGCTAATCAATAATGCGGAAATGTAATAATTAAAAAAGATCATCTCAAAAACAAGAAGTGAAGCTGAATTCTGAATTAAACGCTCTAGAACTCTTCCTCTTAACTCTTCTTGAGTAAGAGTTGAGGCGCAATTGCCTTCTTGTTTGAATAAGAAAAACCGGCAAGTATAAATGATGCAAGCAATATAGAGCAAATAAAATGTATGAACAATATAGAGCAATAAGAGAAAGTATAAGTAATATAGGATGAGTAAGAGTGAGAGAAATGACAATCGCAAACAAAAAGGAATTGTTTTGAGGCTCGAGCAGCTTGCTCTACGTCCTTACCTTCACCGCGTGACCGATTCTCTATCCACTAAGGATTTTCAAAAAGAACTCAATACAATAGTCTATACAAAACCCGAAGCTCCAACTCTAATCTTCAAACTTTCACACAAGAGGTGAGCATATTAAAGCCAATGAAAAATACAAGCACTTGGTGACCACAAAGAAGTCAAACTCTCTCTTTACAACTAAAATTTAGAGATGAAATTTGAGATTCAAGAAGTTTGTGTGAGAGAAAAATCAGTTGAAAATAATGAATTGGGAGCTTAAAACTTTCAGAAATAATTGGAATGAAACCTCTTGAAACTTGAAACTTTGAAAATTTTCAAACAATTTTTCAAATCTTTCTCTTGATTTTTATTAATATTGCTTGATTTTCTAGATATGAAACTCTCTCTAGTGATTCCTATTTATAAGCAAAAGATAAATATCATTAGAGCATTAATCTAGGCATAAAACAAGGTTAAAACCCTAATAAAGTGAAAAATACTCGTTGGAAATAAAGATAAAAACACTTAAAATAAAAAAACTAGCCGATTTGCCCTTTCTAGCACTCTGGCGGTTGATCGGGCGTCGACCGACCATGGCTATTCAAAATAGCCATTGCCAGTGGTCGACCCAGAGCCAAAAATAGAAATACCTGCAAGATGGCTTGAGCTAAAACGGTCAACTGGCCGGTCGACCGACCCCAATGGCTAAGTGAATTTCAGAGTGTCGGTTGATCGGGTGTTCGGACAAGCCTTTGTGCACAGATACATAAGTATCTGTGTGCACATGGTCAGCTCCTCGGTCGATCGAGATATGTGCAGAACTCACTGCACACTCGGGTGGTCGACTGACAAAGGCCAAAAAACCCCAAAATTGAGTTTTTAAATATCTATTTAATTTTTGAAATAATATATTTATATTAGAAAAGTTTGGCAATGATTTGAAATATGAAATACATGTAAAATGAATAGATAAAAGTCATGATAAATAGATCAACAAGCATGTATAGATAAACTAGTTGAAAAACTAGTTATTTTGAAAAATATTTTTGTGTGTTTGAAGCATTAATGTAACACTCTAAATTTAAACATTCTAATTTCTTATAAGAGTTGCACTGTCTTCAACTTTTCTTCAAGTGGGCTTCAAAAAATCCACGCTTGATCTTTCGAGCTTGAATCTCTACTTGAATTAACTTGAACACTTCAATACCTTCCTTTTGAGGAAGAATAAATCAAGATATTAATTCTTGAATCCTGTAATTTCAACAACACTTGAACATGATTAGTGTATCATAACCACATGAATTTGGAATCATCAAAACATAAGTGGTGAGTGTAGCATTGGGCCAACAACTTTGGTCTAGTTCCATAAAGGTGGTTGACGTGCAAAGTCAATCAACATATTGACCTTATCATCTGTAACAATGTCATTCTAGAAATATCCAGGATAGCAAATCAATGGATGTGTCTAAACCAGGGGACATACCAAACACGTGTAGATTACCGACTCCCATAATACATAGAAGATTTGTTTGAATGAAAGGAAATATCTGAGACAACAATCGCCATAACCATGATGATTTGGCAAGTACATGACCTAACACAGAATATCACGTGAGCATCAAGGTGACACATTATAGATCAAAATCTTATTAGGTAAAGACCCTGGCCTTTTATGCTTATTGCAGAAAAGTTGGCAAAAAGTTTTTCCATTTGAGTTAGAACTGAGCGAGGAACATAAATATTCGTAAGAAATGAATCGACAATGCAGTGAGGACTAAGGAATCAGAATTTGCCGACTAGCTAAAAAAAGCTTTAGGGTAGTAGTCCCTTGATGTAAGTGATTCTGAGGATGGGATAGGAGAGTCCTAAAATTATAAAAAGTCAGTCAGCGTTCAGTAATAGGCACTTCTAGATAATGAAAGTCCTCTTCCGTTGGGCGAGCATCAACATATGCCTTTTGTGTGTAGAAAACCAAGAGACCCCGAATCAACATTATAATATAAGTGCGATTTAGAGGAATAAACTTTTGACCCGTAGCAAATTGATATAATTGCAATAACTGATTATATACCTAGCATTCTGAAGCTACTACTGTCCAAATATAATGTGTCATCAGCAAAGCGTGCGTGTGATTAGTACCTCAAGTTTAATTTTGAAGGCATTGATTTGTTTCTGTACCTAGCATGACGAATTATTACAGTAAGAGACTTTGTAGCTAGAATATACAAAATTGGGCGAGGGGATCCCTTTGACGCAAACCATTCATCGGAGTAATCCCTGTCGAGTAATGTCCCTGTCATTTTAAGTACAATGTGAATTGTGTAGCACAGGCAGGTTCAATCGAACCAGTGTTCGTCACAACCCTACTTCATGATACAATATCCAGAAAATCCCAAATTAAATGATCATAGAATTTTCCATGTCCAACCTAGCAATATAATACGCTGCGTGTGATGTGTCTAGATCCAATATACGACCATATTTCCTGTACTTAAAAAAAAAACTATTTGCAACATCTCGCCCTCCTGCAAATGCTGCTTGTTCTGGTGAAATAATCTCTTGTAAGACCATGTGCCATCGTGTAACGATCAATGTGAAAATAACATTTTGAGAATAGGGAAAATACTTATTGGACTTACCAGTCGATTTTCTTTGGGATCAATGTATCTCATTCACCTTTCAGATATAGGGTAACAATGCATGAATGAAAATAATTCCTGAGAGACGAATATTAATAGTAAACTCATCAGTAAAGCATCCTAACTGGTGAGTTGACGTAGCCAATCCAATTGCGACATCCCTAATAACTTGAAGTTGTGGTAGCACAGTAAGCAAGTACTTTGCTCAGTAGAGACCTAGTTTAAGGTAAGATAACACGTGCACTAGTGCTGTTGGACAAGATATCAGAATTAGGGAGCGACCAACGCTGACTAAAATGCAGGAGAAAGCATTGAGAATGTAAGATTGGTCTGATGCCCAACAACCATCCTACAATGAAGTCATTTTATATGAAAACAAGCCGCTTTGATCTAATGAGGTGATGGAAAA